>VZTM01010153.1:1326-34731 GCA_013400555.1 Jacana jacana | reverse complement strand
CCCCTAGCTATGGCTTTAGGTGTTGGTTTGATCCAAAATGTATTTTATTTAACTCTAAAACCATTTTCTTATGCGGTCACAGCCAGTTTTCTTCAGTTTCGAACAAAACTTCTGGGGTAGGAGTGGTACTATGTTTTGTATGGTCCTGCGCAGGGATGTAAATGGTAGCAAACACCTTTCTGCTTTTCTAGCTCAAATCCACTACTGTGTAGCATACAGGAAGAAGAAGGTATCTACTAAATCATAGCTGAGACCAAAGAAACTCCTCAAAACACTTTCTAGTCAATGAGACTTTCTTAAAATATAGCTGAACCTTGGGAGCATTGGGCTTCACGGTGGTATCATATAGGGCTTNGAGCATTGGGCTTCACAGTGGTATCATATAGGGCTTGTACCAGACAGACCTCATAAAATGGTTTGACTAGGAGGTAGCTTTGATATTGCAGTATGCCTTATTAAGTAACTTTTAGAGCTTCTTTTATTGCTTCTTTAACTCATGAGAGTATTTACAGTCTTTATTGGAAGTAGGTTTCCAGGTTTTTCTGCTTTTATCTTGCCACCTACATTATTCAGTGAAGTTTAACTTGGTGGGGAATTGTTCTTGGCTTTATTCTCTGAGTGATCCAGTCCTAACAATGAGTCCATAATGATCAATTTAATTTATATTTTGTCATAAATTGTTACGTACTTGACTAGTCTGTGTAATGTGCAGTCTCACTCAAAAGAGCTGTTGGATATGTTTTCAATTGCTTTGTGTGAGTCATTGTTCTAGAGGGAGCTTTTATTAAAGATTGAATACCCAGGATGATAAATTTACATGTATAGGAACAGATATATGCTGTAATAGAATTACACCTCTTTACTTTGGGTGCATATATTCACACACAAATATATATTTACATTAGTATGCATACCGACTCACAAGGTCTTGGAGATAGAAGGATGAAAAGGAGATGTGCTGCTGCCAAGAGAAAGAACAGTATCTTTGGTCATGATCAGTATTCATTATTTACTTCTGCTGCTGCATGTAACAAGGTTGTTCACACAGTCCCTGTCTTTTTTGCATTGTCACTTAGGCGGCTTGCCTTTTTTAGTGCTAAACCAGCAACTTCAAAAGGAACATGATGTGAGAAAGGAGGGGGAAAGTCTGATTCTGGACATGCTGAAAAGTCAAAAGAAGGCCCCCTGAAATGAGAAGCTGAATACCCACCACCAGAAGAGAATATCTTTAGCCTTCTGCAAGTACAGAACTGCTAAGCAGGAAATATTTCTGCAAGATGATGGTACAGGGGGAGCAGTTTTTAAACAGGCGAGACTGAACATAGTAATTAGAAAACCAGACCAGATTTGACTGGAAACTTTCATGCTAGATCTATAGAACTTAGGAGTAAGATAGGGCTTGTCTATTTCTGCAACTGCTTTGTGTTGCTGGAGGCAAGCAGGTTGAGCATAAGTCCTGGTATTATACTCACCTTGCCATCTGCAGCATGGACGGGCCACACTGGAGTCCACCTACATATTGAAGGCATTTTTGGAGTTAAGTTTGTCTGCTTATTTTAGGTGTCTGCTTTAAAATGAGTGGTGCTCTACTTGTGCTCCCTCCTCTCTATTCCCTGTAGCAAGCACTTTGCTCCTATGGATGTCTCCAGCACACACTGATGACATCTACACTGGATCAAATGACTCTCAGCTGGGCTTTGGGAGTTGGCTGTGCTTACTTTTGCCCTCAGTAAGCATGAGGTCAGCTATATTGCCTGTAGTCTTGGGGAAAGATTTGAATTAGTGTAATTTACCTTGCATTTGCAGTAGGCTACGCTTGCACGCACGGCTGGTCACTACTGTTCCACTGAGAGAAGCTGTCGTGTGCCTCCCCAGCACTGATGTAGTTACCATGACAGGAAAAATGCTTCCATTAGTACTGTTTCTGCTATGTGAGTCAATATCACCTAGAGTGGCAAGGTGTTTTATTTTTTTGCTGGTATAAGCTAAGACTATGTTAGGAGTTACACTCCTATGTAGTTACGTTCACCTGCAGGTTCTGATGTGAGGCCCATGGAGGCATCACTGCAGGAATCTGCTGGGGGATCCCAGAGGAGTAAAGTAACATTCCATAGGTGAGGGAAAGAGTCCTTCAGAGGACAACGCTTTGCAAACTTACTCCTTGGTGTTAACTCCATGAGAAATATAATACTGGATGTCTAAAGATCAACCCCGGCAACCACATCCACCTGACAGCAAATGTAACTGATAAACATGCTCAAGTACTCTAATTTGGCATTATTTGATTTAAAACATAAAATGAAATTAAGAAATTAATGACTTTACAAGTTGGTTTCTGATTGCTACGTTTTGCTACATTGAGTTCTCTGCAGAAAACTTGGGTTTCATTTTCAGGTTCATCTTTTTTCACCTTATCTACTTCGGAAACTGGAACATTAAAACTGAAAAAACACAAACTTAATTTTAAAAAGCAAGCTGTCTTTCACTTCTACTGTCAGTGACAATAGCCACCTTTTGATGTGTGATTCTGATAGTGATCCAAAAGAGAAAGTCTGGCAGCAGTGCCCTGTTTGGGAATTTTGGGAGGAGATTTCAGAGATTATTTTGGGTTTTCTGAACCATTTGAATTATTTGCTGGCAGCCACAGGCGAGTGGCATTTTACAGTAAGTTAAAATCAAACTTTGATATCTGAAAATATCTCCTTTGGTGTGGAGCTTGTCTTCCTTGGTTCTCACATAAGCTGCATATTTATCATAGCTGAGTGATAAATGGTGAGATACTGGTGTTTTATATGCAGTGAAATTACAAGGTCAGTTTTAATTAAGCTGAGATCAAGCCCAGTCTGTATTGCACACTTCTGATTAGGTTACTTCAAATTAACATAAGTTTTTGGAGACTTCACTGAAGTCAGTGGTGTTAAACACCAGCTGTGCTGGCAGATAAGCGTGGGATATAAGAAGGAGATAGAATTCACATTGAAATTAGCACTTGGCACAATATAATTCTCTGATTGCAAACTATGCGAAGTTGCCTGCGCTAATTGGTTGATTTTATTTGAAGCAGATGTTGTTAGCTTTCTCACTAATGATCTGGAGAGAAATTTTTTTTGAAAGACATGCCATGTTAGGTTCTCTGCAGTATAATAAGCTAATTACAACTTTAAGTACTTGCAGTAATTAGCACAATGTGTATAAAGTGGTCCTGATCTTTTCACCCTGCTGCATTATTGTTAGGGCATCTTAAAAAACAAAAAAGAGAGCTAGCTGGATTTAGTTTCCCCAATCTAGTTTCTTGTTTTCCCAGACTTTTATATTAAGAAGATAATGAACTAGACTTTTATCCTTATTTTTAAGCACACCAAAAAGATTTAAACCTTTATCCTTCTGTTTGTCTCTAACTCCCTTCTCTAAATCAAATACGTTTAGTCTTATCTTTGTCCATTGAGGTAAACTCTTCTAGCATCTTAAAAGCCCCATTAGTAAATAGTTGTGTACGGCAATGGAATATTTATTATCTATGAATTCATTTGATCACTTGCTCATGTATTACCAAGATCAAAGTTATATCTGACTTATAGGAAGAAAACAAACAAGCCCACCCTAGAAGCTTAGTTCTTTCTAGAGCATTTGTGCTCCTTGTGATTAAAAACTGTTGGCAGTTTGCAAAATATTCACAGGAAGAACCATCAAGTGATCCTACCTGTAGAAAAAAGGAAAATAAAAATTATTTATGTAAAAATAATAGGAGCACATCCTCCTGGAATCTCTGCTAAGGCATATGGAAAATAAGGAGGTGATTTGTGACAGCCAACAAGGCTTCACCAAGGGCAAATAGTGTCTGACAAATTTGGTGGCTGTTTATGATATTGCCACAACCTTGGTAGACAAGGGCAGGGCAACAGGTATCATCTACCTGGACTTACACAAAGTGTTTGACACTGTCCCGCATGACACCCTGGTCTCAAAAGAAGAAGGTAATGGATTTGATGGATGGACCACTAGGTGGATAAGGAACTGGCTGGATGGCTGCACTCAAATGATTGTGGTCAATGGTTCAAGGTCCAAGTGGTGGCCAGTGATGAGTGGTGTTCCTCAGAGCTTGGTACTGGGACCAGTGCAGTTCAACGTCTTTGTCGGAGACATGGACAGTGGGATAGGGTGCACCCTCAGCAAGTTTGCCAACGACACCAAGCTGTGCAGTGTGGTTGACACAATGGAGGGAAAGGATGCCATGCAGAGGGACCTGGACAGGCTTGAGAGGTGGCCTAGTGCAAATTGTATGAAGTTCAACTAAGCCAAATGCAGGGTCTTGCACCTGGCACCTGGCAATCCCAAGCACAAATAAAGTTTGGGCAGAGAATGGCTGGACAGCAGCCCTGAGGAGAAGAGCTTGGGACTGATGGTGGATGAGAAGCTCAACATGAGCTGGCAGTGCTGTGACCATGGATTGAAACCTGTTCATCTTCAGCCAGGTTAAGCTGCACTGTTTGCAGTGGTGAGTGTGTGTGGTGAGTGGCACAGCGAGAAAGAGGGTGACAAAAACAGCCCCTTTTGGGCTGGGAGAGGCATGTGCAGGAGAATTAATGACACGTGTGGATGTAGAGAAGGAAGGAGCTGGTGAAGACCCCAAGTAGACAGACATTTCACTGGACTCCTGCTCTCTGAAAAGATCTTCTCTGACGAAGTGCATCAGGCCCAAATGGTTAATCCTTAGGTCCTTTTAACTGCAAGTTATATCTGTGAGTTTTGTTTCCCCCTGGTGCATATCAGAAAACAGGATGGCTTCAACCCATCCCACTTTCTCTCTCTTTTTTTTTTTCCTCTTCCTTTTCTATACTGGTTTTCAAAAGAAATATGTCTTTTGCATGTTAGGGCATGGGTTGACTGTCCTTGTGTTCCTCTCTGTAAAGTGCATGTAAGGAAGGTGTTCAAAAACAGATCTTGGATTTAGTATGGTATGCTTCACTGAGGTATTTTTCTATGTTAGCAAAAAGGTCATGAGATGTAATTTATATATTTACTTTCACCAGACTTTCTCCTTTTAAATAAACTGGTAAATCTACATCTTGAGAATGCGCGTGGGAAAAGGAAATATTTGTCATCATTACAGTGGTGAGTTTTAAGGAAACCTCTTGAGTTAGCACTAGGTCAGCACTCAAAATAAACCACAATTTGATTTCTGTAACTTCTTAGGACTAAACTAATTACTTCTATTGCCTCGAGCAAAATCTTTTAGTTGTGGGTTTAAGCTAAAGCAAACATGTTACTTCCCTTCAGTCTGAAGAATTGGTAAGTGAAGAGTCTTTGTTATTTTAATCTCATGATTCAATCTCCTGCTGCATTAATTTGGTGATTTGACTAATTGGTGGTTTAACCTATTATTAATGTTCCTCCATTAATTTCCTGATGCAATTTTAATGGCATTTGATGTCACTATTGAATTAAAGTCTATTTAGTTTAAAAAAAAAAGCAAGCAGTGGTTTTGAATGTAGTTATCTGTTTGGTGAATTTTAACGTCTTTATTCATACTAATAAAACTCATGGAAATATAGAGAACTGTGTCTTTTTAATATTGCAGATTGGGTGTTAATCTTGAGCCAAGAAACTGATTTACTTAGGAATTTTTGTGGGGTTTACTAAAATAGAGAGAGTCCATTAGATTGTTCTTAGTTCCTTACTCTATCTGGAGGTCCTATTCCAAAGTCTATATGCAAATGGTGTAAAGGCCTCCTTGTGAAAAAGCAACTTCTGGGTCAGGAGATGGTCACCATGAGTATTCTCTCTGGACTATGGCAAAGTAACAAAGCAAAAACCGAGTTCTTGGCTTTGCTATGGCTCATCCTAAGACTCCAGTCAAGTTTATTAATTTCCTTGTGTCTCACTGCCTGCTCTTGACCCAACTAAAACAGGGATCTCACTTCATTCCTTTCAACTTTTACATGTTTCATCTGTGATGTAAATATAACAGAGCAGAAACTGTTTTTCACCTATATTTATGATCTCTACAGTGCTGGTTGGGATCATGAAGGGCTATAAGGTAGAAATCAGTAATTTCAACTGTGTAATTAAAAACACGTAATACCAGATATGGTGGAACCAGAATAACTCATAGATTGGAAAACAAAGAAAGAGTGACCCAACTGCTCCTGGGGTCTTGCAATGGCCCTACTGGGTCATGCCTGTGTCACACTGACTCTGACACAGAGGAGTGTAAAATATGTCAAAAGGAACTGTAAGAAATGCCATGGATGTGAACAGTCATTTTAGTTTTTTAATTTACTTAGCAGTGTAATGCAATTTACAGGGGAATGAGCTGTGCAGGCTTGCCCAGCCACAGATGTGGTGACAATGTGTGTCCGGCCATGCAGCACACATGCAAAGCATCCCCACATCCCAGTCCCTCCTTGGCTAAAGAGACACTAAGGTCAAGGCACTGTTACCTAGCAACTAATGAGAGTTGATTAATCCATTTGTGGGCGTCACATGCTGCATTGATGTATGTGAGCCTGTGCCTGCTTCCACTATTTGTATAGTGACAGAAAAAGCAAGTAACAATTACTGGTGAACGACATCAGTGATGCTGACAATGGCATCATTAGATGTATAAATAATTACAGCCAACAGTGACTTTCCATTTTCAGTGCTAGCGTCAGATTTTGAATTTCTAAAGTGCACTATTTTTTCTTCAAATACATTGGTATAGATGGGCTTTAAATGGGAAGGGAATGATCCTGGCAGATATCGGGCAGTTCAGTTAATCCAGAAAAGTGAGCTCTTTGCTTTCTAGTGGATTTCCTGCATAAGCAAAGTTTCACTGAGTCTTCAGTGTACCACAAATGCCTGATCAATCTAAAAGAAAGTGAAACTTTTCTGAAACCAATTCTTTTTAGTTTTAGGGGTCTCTGAAGAGTTAAATAAAAAAGAGGGCATTTTATAATGCATCTGCATGCTGTCTGCAGCACATACTCCAGAAGGGCAGTACCTCATCCTGTCAATGTCTAATGAACTGTGCAGTTCCCTATGATTTATCATTGCTTGTGTTCCACCAGGTATGATCAATAATATATTCTATATAATTTCTTTTTACTTCCAAATGCACCCAGCAGGGTAGAGGGACTTTTATTAAAATGTTGGGAAAAAGTAGAAACCCATTCCATATTTTAACAGGGAAGACCTCAGCAGACTTGGTTTGTATTTTAAAGGCTTAACGGCTTAAAGTCAAAAGCAAAGCCACCTTTCACATACTGTTTGTTTATTTGTAATGGAAGATCTCATGAACAAAATTAAGAATTTATATGTGGGAAAGAGACTTCAGAATAGTATTAAAGGAGGAGATAAAACTTTAAAGAATCTATTTTCTACAATTCGGTTTAGACAATAGTGCCAGAAAAGCAAACTCCCTGAAGCTCTGAAAAAAATAACAAGCAGCGAAGTTTGGCTGAGACCCAGCTGCAATACAATGTTGCCCTGTTTCTCCTGCCCTTCATCTTCCCACTCCCTCAAATGCCCTGTGTGAGACCTTCCGTTTTCAGGCATTAATTTTACATTTTTTTTGCTCGGCTCAGGAGGATAATGGAATGCAAAACTGTCTCCACTGAAAAGACCAAATTGTTTTGGGGGCAGAAGTGAAGGGAGAAGGCCAATTCTCTTGCTGAAAACCAGACCAGTCTGAGCTATAATACATTTTTTGCCTCTCTCTATCACGATCACTTACCCTTCCCCGTCTTGTTTATTCTAACCACTGAGAAAATTGTGCTGGAGAAATTTTCTTGCGATTAGGCACAAAGGGAAATTTGGACTGTCTTCCCAACTCATTCTTTTTCCTTTGTATTAGGCTCTTACACTTTCTCACCAGACCTTCCCGAGAAGGCTGTTTCTTGTGTGCTGCATTCACACTCCCCAAATAACATGGAGATCAGATGTTTGCTCCTTGACCAAGGGCGCTTTAGAGCTGGGAATTTGAGGACTGTTTTGCTTTTCTAAATCTCTGAGATTGCTGTTGGAAATGGCTGATGCCAGGTGAGGAACATCTGATAATGCTCGCTGCACAAATATTGCAAAGGAGCAAGGCTCTTCTGCCCACAAAGTCACAACAGAAGAATCAGAGCATGGGGACATACCAGACTGTCTTCCTCAAGTGTATTTAAAGCCTAATTGACTTCTGGAGCGTAGGAGAGACAGCTGGACAGCCAAAAAATAGGAGGATATACAGGAGGTTTTAAAAGCAGGCAAAGAGGCCTTCTACATGTTGCTTAAACCCCCCTAGCCTCTTCTCCCTGGAGGCAAGTGGCAGTACATATTCACCTCCCTGTAACTGTCCAGTCTTCCCACCACACACAAACCAAACACAGCAGAAAGGCTTTTATAACCTTTACAATAAGGAGGAAGTACACCTTGTAGCACTCACTGAATTTAGTGTTAGAGGCTTTGGGGTTTTTTGAGAGAGTAGAAAAGAATGGAAAACAAGCTGCTGCTAGCACATTTTACTCTCTCAACTTCCCTGGCAGAAAAATGTTGCTGTAGGCATATAAAAAAACAAAAAACAAAAACAAAACAAAACAAAAAAAAAACACAGGTGTTTGAAACCCTAGCTCTTAGAGAAATCTTAATGTAAGGAGGAGAAAAGACAGAGACATGGTGAGCCTGGACTGCATTTTGTGATCAGATTTTATTTCTCCATAGGGGATTTTTCTGCCTTCGCCTTGCTTTTCTTTTTATTCCAGTGCTTCCTCTCTCCCTGTAGCCCCCAGAATTTATCACTTCACCCATCTTGCCCAGTTCTCCCACTTGAGCTGACGCCTCTCCAGCTGGTATCCTGAAGAAGTGTTCTCACTGTGGAGTTACAAGTGGCACAATTAGCATAGGAAGGACTTGCTTCCTTCCTGGAGAATAAGAAATACTCTATCTTAACAGGTAAGACAAGTCTTCACTGGGAAGTCTTCACAACAGAATCACCAAAGCCTCTTTCACTTGTGGTGCAGCCAGAGGTTAAACCATGAGTTTAGAGTGCATTGATCCTTGGTATGCCAACAGAAACTTACTCTGAAGGTGGTGAGCCTTTGAGAAACATTCATTTCTCACGAGTCATCTCAGGCCACCACAGCATGTGCCTCCTGCTCTGCTGTAACCCTCCCATGTGCCCAGGTATCTACCAAAACATGGTGGATGCTAACACGGCAGGTATTTTGGCTGGTAGGATCCCACTCACTCTAAGATGAGTGTGGCCTTTCTGTTGTGCTCTTCTGGTGTCTCTGAGGAGCAGGATAGACACTTTTTTTCCCCCCCTTCTTCCTGTTTGTGCTGCACATCTTGCTCCACAAAAATAGCAGCTTTGCTTTACCCACAGGGCAGCTGGATGTTTTTTTAGCATGCTCTGGTTTTATTGAATGTCAGTCACTGATTTGAGTTCATCTAAATTTGACTTCCTTCTCAACTCTGTAATCCGTTTTTCTTTGTGCAGTATTGATTTTTTAGAAATGAGAGCAAAAATCAATTAAAACCAAACATTTTTTGACACTTTGGGCTTTCTGCTGTGGTACCAGTTAATCACATGTTCATAAATATGCTAACATACGGGTCAGAAAGATGACATTAAAATTTAATGCACTTGGGGAAAATAAATTAAAAAGGTCTGCGGCGGAGGTTTTGCCATAGTTCTCTTTCCGCAGTCTGTCAGAGGATGCATAAACCTGTGACCTCTTTTGTACACAATTACAATGTATCTCCTCTATCTAAAGCCGGATAATTACAAGGTTACATAGTCCCTTGGCAGGCTGAAGAAAAGGTTACTCTCATTTTCTTCTAAGGGCTCGAGAGTAATGCTGAGTGCTGGAAAGGTGCACCGTCGTTTAAGCCAGCGTGAATGGAGAGGAGGGATGGTGTCTCTTGCCATTGCTGCTTAGTTACTAATGAAATGACAACCCTGAATTTATGTTTTTGTTAGCACTATCATTCTCTTTACGCACAGAGTGGGTGTGGGTGAGTTAGTGTGTGTGTGTGTGTGTGTGTCTGGGCTGTGATGCGATGGTGACACATGAGTGCAAAGCATGTTGGTGGCTGCTCAGGTGGCCTTCAGGATTCTGCTGCTGGTCATGTGAAACACTGAAATGAAGCAGGTCAGGAGAAATTAATAGGCTTCACATGTTCTGCCTCCCTTAAGTCATTGTTCCTCTCCCCTTTAAGACTTGCCCGTCCTCCCCATTATGTATCCAGTATCCAGCATCCAGTATGCAAGTTTGTCTGCAGGGATTAGCTGGAGCCAATGCTCAGCGATTTCTACCAACATTTCACTGGTGAATCCAGCAGTTTCTTTAGGATTTAAGCTATAAGATTTTTAAGGAAGTTCCTAAGACTATTTGGGAAGATAACCTGAATGGGAACCAGTAAAGTGCAGTCAAACTGGACATCTGTGAGTAGTCAGCATTAAAGTTGAAACCAGTATATGACTGTGTAAATAGACAACTTAAACCCAGCACAGCCTTAGTCACTTGAAAGGGTCAATATGGGACGGTGGTGGGTTCAAACCGAGTCTGGTGCTTTGCTCCAGAGCTGAGCTTGACCAAAATGATAGTGTGAAAACTGCAGAGTGAGATGGATGTCTTTGTTATCAAGGAAGAATCTGTTGCGGAATAGTCAGAAGACTGCAGGCAGCCACATGCTATCGAATAGGTGGCAGTAACACAGGCATAGCAACTATTTTGGGCAGAAATTTTGGGCAGGAAAAGAATAGGATGTGATGGATGTAGCAGCAGCTACAGGTGGGCAAATGTATTCACTTGTTAAATCGTGCTGCAAATTACAGAAGAAAAAAAATGTTTAAAAGGCCTTTAAAGTCATCAGCTCACTGATACCTGGTTTAATTTATCTCTCTGCTATAGCAATGCCAGCCACAAGATATGATGGATTCCTCATTACTATGCATGAGGCTCCAAATCTTTGCTCCCATGGAGATGGTGACCCTCTGTCCCAAGCAGGAGGCAAAAATCCTTTTTTTTTTTTTTCTTGACAATGCTAGTGACCTCACTGAAGTAGTTAAACAAGAAATGAGAAATACCCAGTACAAAGTCAGCAGCTCACAGCATGAATATCATGGACCACCTGTGACAGCCCCGTGAGTGCTGAATTTGCTTTGGGACAGCACTGACTGCCCTTTATTCCGAGCTTGTGGCAAAAGTGGTCTGTAGGGCTCTGCATGCCAGGCAGCTTTCTGTGCTGTGATCCCAGAATCTGCAAATACTGTTTAACACTTAATGAAATCAGCAAGACTAGTAATTAGAAGTGTATCTGAGGAATACTTACAAAGCATTCAAATGAAAAAAGAAAAAAAAAAGAAATGTAAATATTATTTCCCTGGAGATTTTCTTGGTGTTTTCCACTCATGACCCGCCACCTGTCCTGCTGTCATGAAGTCAAGGTACTGGTGCTCTGCAGTAAGGGGGATGCCCACTGGATGTCATGATTGCTCCACAAAAGTGCACACACAGTGTAATTTATCTAGCAGTCAAAATGTTATTCCTGAGAGAAAGCAATTTTAGGATGTACGTTTTCTGCAGTTTCTCCCTCTCTTTCTCTCTCTCTTTCAGCCTCTCATTTATACACACACATAAATCCTGGATTTCTTGAACTGTGCAGAGTCAGTAAGCCATAGCTAAAACCCTGAGTCTGTTTGGTTATATGTGTATTGTGTGAAAGTAAAACAATGACTTGAAGTTGTTCCAATAAATTACATAGGAGAAGACTCTTGCCACTGATTTCAGAAAAAGTCACCCACATATCTTTAAAAATCATGTCTTATTGCCTGATTAATAAGAGAGAGGGAGAGGCTGTAATTGCAATCAAATAGATCCAATCACTTAATTCAGTGAGTAATGAGACCAACAAATTGTATGTGGGTCATATCAGCTTTAGACTCATGCCCTGTCTGTAAGTTCTTTACAGAAAGAAAGTAAACAAGAAATGAACCAAAAAACCCCTGTACTTTCCCCCTGCCAAAATCTCTTCTCCAACTATCTGAATTTGTAGTGCATGGAAAATATAACTGCTAATCCCTACATTCTGCAAATGTCAGTAGTGGCTAGCTCTTATTTTAATTTACTATTTAAATATATTAAACATAAAAGGAATCCTGTTAAATGTCATAATCATAATGACAATCCAAATGAAATTAGCTAGAAGAGTCAATTAGATTCAGAGGCCAAGCAGGAAGTAAAATGAGTCACTGGGAAAGGAGGATCCCCCAGACACCACACAGCATGGATTACAGTTTTAAATGTCATGTGGAAATGAATACAGTGTTAATGTTCTCATATTTAAGGGTATGCTATTTGCTCATCTCCAGAAGGCAAGTTTTTATTTTTTTCTTGAAGGGTTAGGAAAACCTTTGGACTAGGTAAGCGCAGAAATTGTGCAGCAGTACCAGGCTACGTGAATTGCCAGCACACAAAGACCATTGGAATGCATAAAGTTTAATTTGTAGAAATGAATCTGACAGTTATGCAGAAATTATAAATGTTTTCAGTCACAGAATCATAGAATTATTTCAGTTGGAAAAGACCTTTTAAATTGTCAAGTCCAGCCATTAACCTCACCCATGTCCCTAAGCACCCTATCTACACAGCTTCTAAATACCTCTGGGGAAGGTGACTCAGCTACTTCCCTGAGCAGCCTGTTCCAATGCTTGACAGCCTCTTCAGTGAAGAAAATTTTCCTAATATCCAAGATAAGCCTCCATTGGTACAACTTGAGCCCATTTCCTCATGTTCTATCACTTGTTACTTGGGAGAAGAGACTGGCCTCCACCTCACTACAACCTCTTTTCAGGTAGTTGTAGAGAGCAATAAGGTCTTCCCTCAGCCTCCTTTCCTCCAGACAGAATGACCCCAATTTTCCCAGCTGCTCCTCACGGGATGTGTTCTCCAGACCCCTCACAAGCTTTGTTGCGCTCTGAACACACTCCAGTACCTCAATGTCTTTCTTAGAATCATTCAGGTTGGAAAAGACCCTTGAGATCATCGAGTCCAACCATCAGCCCTACTCTACAAAGTTCTCCCCTACACCATATCCCTCAACACTACATCTGATCTACTCTTAAACACAGTCAGGGGTGGTGACTCCACCACTTCCCTGGGCAGCCGATTCCAGTGCCTGACCACTCTTTCTGTGAAGAATTTTTTCCTAATGTGCAGCCTAAACCTACCCTGCTGCAGCTTGCAGCCATTCCCTCTCGTTCTATCGCTAATTCCCTGTGAGAAGAGACCAGCATCAACCTCTATACAATGTCCTTTCAAGCAGCTGTAGAGAGCGATGAGGTCTCCCCTCAGCCTCCTCTTCCTCAAACTAAACAGTTCAGGGCTGCTCTTCAGGGGACCACTTTCTAGCTGAGATGTTAAGGCCAGGTGCCCTTCCTTTCTGCCACTGTGTAAGGGGAGTGTAAAGGCTGACCTTGTGAGGGGACACCAAATGTCTTGTGTCTTGGTTATAGCTATGNCACCCCCAGTTCCTTTTCTGCCAGGCACCTCTCCAGCCACACTCCCCCAAGCCTGTAGTGATGCATGGGGTTGTTGTGGCCCAAGTGTAGGACTTGGCACTTGGCCTTGTAGAAGCTCATATTGTTAACATTGGCCCCTCTGTCCAATCTATCCAAGTTTCTCTGTAGAGCTATCCTATCCTCATGCAGATCAACACTCCCATTTATCTTGGTGTCATCTGTGAACTTACTGATGATCATAGAATTGTTAGAATTGGAAGGGACCTTGAAGCTCATCAAGTTCCAACCCCCCTGCCATGGGCAGGGACACCTCCCACTAGACCAGGTTGCTCAGAGCCCCATCCAGCCTGGCCTTAAACACTTCCAGGGATGGAGCATCCACATCTTCCACCTGTTCCAGTGCCTCAACACTCTCACAGGAAAGAATTTCTTTCTAGTATCTAATCTAAATCTCTCCTTTCCCGATTTAGAGCCATTACCCCTTGTCCTGTCACTACACTTCCTGACAAAGAGTGTTTCTCCAGCTTTCCTGTAGGCTCCTTTCAGATATTGGAAGGCTGCTATAAGGTCTCCCTGGAGCCTTCTTTTCTCCAGGCTGAACAAGCCCAGCTCCCTCAACCAGTCTTCATAGGAGACGTGCTCCATCCCTCTAATCTTCGTTTACACTCTATATCCTTATTAAGGTCATCAATAAAGACATTAAACAGAAATGGCCCCAATACTGCACCCTGAGGAGCGCCACTTGTGACCAGCTGCTAGCTGGATTTAACTCCATTGAGCACCACTCTTTGGGACTGTCCGTTCAGCCAGTGCTTGATCCAGCTGATGGTATGCTCATTCAAGCCATGAGCCAGACGGAAAACTACAAGTTGAGGGGCTCAAAAGTAAACACAGTATTCAAGGTGCTGCCCCACCAGTGCTGAGTACAGAAGGACAATCGCTTTTCTAGTCCTGCTGGCCACAGTATTTCTGACACAGTCCTCTTACTTTCAGTATCAATTTTTCTGGTGTTTAGGTGTGACAAGAAGGAAGTGGAAAAGAAATGCATTTGTGAAAATGATAGATAAACTGTTTTCATTTTATGAAGAGACAGTATTAGTCCTTTTCCTCTGTGCCTCTGGCTTTGAGTTCCTGAAATGCCGAATGAGGCAGTTCTATCATCCTCCTCTGGTCATTCCTACCAACAATGCTATCTCCAGTAACAGGAGATATTTTCTTTATCGGAACATCTCATGTAGTTGTTTGTCTTGTAATTTTCACGGACTGTCAAGATTTTTTTTTTTTCAAGATCAGCTTTCTGGTTGCATTCTACTGTCGTATTTATTCAGTAATGAACAACTTCAGATTATGACTATGTTGTTATAAGTCTTTTTTGTCACTAATATTTTGCAACTATCTGCAGTAGAAAGAGATCAGAGTAAAGATACAAGATTAACTCACCATTTGCAGATAACTGCAGAACTACTTCAAGGGTGATGGGATAGAACTTAAACTTTACATAAGTTAAAAGTAGAAAAGGCCTTACAGTTTCTGAAATATACAGCATACAAATGTTATTCCTATATTGTCTCCCTCTCCCAGGAACTTGCAATTCACATTAGGACTTCTCTTATCTTTGTCTCTTTTTTCTTCAGTTTCAATGTGAAATATCATGAAGGACAAAATGAGCATAGCAAGTTCACCAAGTGAGAGTGACTCTTGATTACTTAAATTTTGTGTGGATGATTTATCTTTTACAACACAGCTCCTGAGGGCACTAAAAAGTGAGCAATAGCTTTGCAGTTTAAAGTTTTTACTATTTTGCCCTTGCTTTGAACATAGCAGATGAGTTTCTTTGTCATGGAAAGCAGAAAGAAGTTCAGCTGGGATGGCCCAGGCATCAAGCAGAAACCCATTCTTCTTCAAGACGTGGCTGATGGTGTCCAGTGTCTGTGCCTCCCAACAGCTTGTTGGCTTTCCTGGGTCTGCCTTATTCATTTTGGGATGGAGTGACAATGAACAGTGGTTTTGTGCTATACTGTAGTGATGTTTTGTGCTTGTTTTCTTTCTCTTCCTCCTATTTCTAACCATCTTTCTGACTTTATGACTATTGAACACTGAGTTGACATTTCAGGAAATTATCCAGAGTTATTCTGAGACGTCTTTCATGAATTGTTAATGTAGAGCCCATCATTGCATATGTATAGTTAGGATTGTTATTTTGCCATGTGCATTACTTTGCATTTATTGACATTGAATCTCTTCTGTCATTTATTACCTCATCACTCAGTATCATGAGAACTTTCTGCAAGTCTCTGAGGTCAGTTTTGGGCTTGATTTTGCTGAATGCTTTTCTACTGGCTGAAAATTTGCCACCGCTCTAAAAGCAATTCATTACATTAATAGTAGCAATCAGACTTTTACAGTTCATTTTTAATATATGGTGAACAGAGCTGGCTGTAGCCCTGGAACTTGCTCCCTGTGGCATAACTTCCCTCCACTGTAAAAATTGACCAGCCACAATTTTTGACTGCTCAGCTTTTAAAGTAACAATTATTAATTAGTAGGCTCCTTGTCTCCTCTTCTGTAACAACTTAATATCTTTAAGAGCTTTTAGTTCCCAAATTTTTCAAAAGGTTTTGGGAAACTCAGGTACAAAATATAACCATGCCATCCCTCTTCACATGCTCACTGTTCTCTTAACAGAGCATCAATAGCCTTTTGAAGCACCTCTTTCCATTAAAAAGCTATGTTGGATCTTACTTTTCTCCAATGCATCTATGTATCCATGCTAATCCCAGTGAGCTCTGGTATCAGTGAGTCCCATAGCTCCTATGGGAGGGATAGCACAGGGAAGAATTAATTTAGCTTTTCCCCTTCAGATTCATCTTCCTCGAGTAGTTCTTTATGATATAATTAGGTCTGTTCACCATCACTTGTTCTCTGGCAGCCTTCCAGAAATTTTTTTTTTAGGAAAAGTTAGTAGTTATTTAACAAATAATTTTGACCCTTCTGATAAGGTTCTACAGGCAACTTCTTAGAATTCATGCAGTTTTAAATTTTTCTCATTTAGATTTTATTTTTAATTTTGTTTAAAGATCAATTTGTATAGCTAATGGCAGTATTTACTCTGCCATTTAACACTGTTGGCTTTTACTGTGGTCAGATGGTAATCTTTTCTCATGGGCAATACATTCTGAGGCTCTAATGTGCAATTTGTAAAGAATTCCATAATTTTGGCCTCTTACATGTATTTTGTGCCTCTGACAGTCCACTGAACTCCATTCTGTGTAGACTTCTTATTCTTCTCTCTTTGGAATGAAATACTCCCATGAGTCTTCCTGTTCTGAGTACCTTTTATGTACCTTATGGTTACTAATTTGGGGTGGCTATTCGATATTGACATCATGGGTCAGCTACTGCGCGTTTCTTGGATTAAAATCTTGACAGGAAGGAACTGGCTTATCTGACTAGTTGGTTCGAGAAGTAAGGATTCTTGTTGCTTAATACCCTGGCTGCAGCCTCTCTTCTGAGTGTGAATTTACTAGGATCATAAATGACTAGGCTAGACTTCTTGTACTACTGTTCCTATGGTGGGTTGACCATGGCCAGTAGCCACACACTCCCAACATCTCTTAATTGCCTGTTCCATGAGATGGAGGGAAAACAGAAGGAAGGTGAGAAGACATGTGAATTGAGATAATGACAGTTCAACAGGGAAAGAAAAATCTGTATGCACAAGCAAAAGTAAAAAAGAGGAATTAATTCACTACTTCCCATCAGCAGGGAGATATCCAGCTACTTCCAGTAAAGCAGCGTCTCAGTACATTTAATGATTTGCTTGGGAAGACAAATACTGTAAAGATAAACACCCCCACCGTCCCTTTCCTTCTCCTTTTTTTGAGCTTTTACTGATGAGAATGATGCCATAAGGTATGGAATATCCCTTTGGTCAACTCATGTCAACTGTCCTGGCTGTGTCCTCTCCCAACCTCTTGCCCACTCCCAGGCTACTTACTTTGGAGGATGAGAAAAGAGAAAGCCTTGACACTGTGAAAGCACTGTTTCAGCAACAGCCAAAACTTTGGTGTGCTATCAGCACTGCTGTAACCACAAATCTCAAGCACAGCACAAATCAGCTGCTATGAACAAAGTTAACTCCTTCCCAGCCATTCACAGTACTATCTCCACCCCTTATGCCATAACATTTGCATCATAATTAGGTTTCACCTTATCTGATATGTCCAAGTATCCTCTGGCCATCCCATTCATATATTGCTTCATTTCTATACCCTGCTCAAATCTTTCCACTTATCTACTTAACCCATGCTCCATGAAAATATTTCATGCTTCTATCCTATATCTTTCCTTTTTCTTTCCATTCTGTCTTCCTCATTCCCAAAGTTCCCTCTTACCAGCACTAACAACTTGCACCATATAGTTAAACCATTTATATATCCAACAGTCAGGTTTATACATCCACATTAGCCACTATCACCCATCCCTTGTCATAAACACAGGTATTTTCCCCCAAAATCACGTCCCTTCCCCCTCAACTGTCCATAAAAACAATAGGTCACTTGGGCTCCATCTGTCAAGGTGGCCTCTCAGGGCAGGAGAAGCAGTGTGTTGATCATTGGGCTCTAAGACTAGCTTGAATTGGGTCATTGCTGCGCTCATATGGTTCCTTGTGAAGTTCTTTCTCTGTCAGTTCAAGTGGTTCCTGCTGTAGAGCTTCCTATACAGTTCAAATCATGCATTATTTCCCCCAACAGCTGAATCTTCTTGAGCTATGCTCTAGATTTTCCCATCTTTTGTATGAGGACAATCCCATGAATAGGTTTACCTTTTCCTAATGGAGGAGCAATCCACGCTACCTTTCCCAGCCATTTCCCTATGTGCTCTGTGGGGACCTTATCTTCTCACACAGTACATAGGGACTTCATTTGTGCAGGATCAGGATGGTTAACAGATCCTGTTGTTGACCAGCAAAGTGGCTTCTGCTAAATTTACATTTGAGTGCTTTTGTTTCCTGGTGCCCAATACTCTGGGCATAGTCTATAACAATCCGGTATATCATTCAACCTTTCTGGAGGCTTGTTGGTGATAGGGGATGTGATATACTCAATAAATGCCGTGTTTCTCATGCAGGAATCTATGAGGTTATTCTGGTAATGAGGGCTGATGTTTGACTCACTTCTTTCTAGGGTACTGTGTTGCCACAGAACCATGCTTTTTACGGCCTGAGATGGTGTTTTGGGCAGTGGCATGTTTGTAGGGTGTGTTTCCAGCCAAGCAGTAGTTGTGTCCACCATGGTGAGCACATAGTGCTTACCTTGGTGGATTTGTGATAGTGGTACAGTGTAGGCAACCTCCCATGCCTCACTATACTGATAACCTAGCCACAACACTATTCCACGGATACTTTCCTCACATGGCTCACTTGATTGTAGCATATGTTTTGCATTCATGGATTACCTGTGTGATGGCCTTAAAGGTCAGGTCCACAACTTGATCATGAGTACGTTGTATCTTTCCCTAGATGTCCTAATGTTTCATGGGCTCACTGAGCCATGAATAGCTGTCCCTTATGTTCCCAGCACAGGTCCACTGGAGCCATTTAAATTTTGGCAACCTGGTCTATCTGCTCATTGTGTTGATGTTCTTTGATGATGTAGTAGATGACTCTTGGGTTTGTAAGCATCCACATGATGTGTCCACACAGTGATGTTCTCTAAACAGGCACTGGTGTTTTACCACTAGGCTATATGGGTTTACGTTTGTGCTTCCAGTTGTTCTGTTTCCATTGCCACCCCTGCAAGACCATGGAGTTTGCCAGTGGAGTCAGTGTAGGGGTAGAGTACTGGCCTCTTTTCCCTAAGACCAGCTGGATGGCTTTCTCTTCTGCAAACTGACTTGACTCACCTTCTCCTTTGACAGCTTTGATGACTTGCCATATGGGACTCCACACAGCAGCCTTCCAGTTCCAGTGGTTTCCTGTAACTTGACAGGATCTGTTGGTAAAGAGAGCACAGTGCCTTTCACCTTCAGCTAATCCATTGTATAGTGCTGCCTCTTTGGCATGAGTCACATACTTCAGCAATGCTCCAAAATCTCTGCTTCAGTCTAGTCCATGAGCTCTTCCAGGATTCCTGGGCTGCTGGGATTCCCCATTTAAGCCCCTTGTGTGATCAGTGCTACCCATGTATTTCACGTAGCATCAGTCACATGATATACAGAAGGAGCTCTCCCTTTGAACATCCAGTGCAGCATAGCACTTAAGATGCCAAGAAGAGTTGTGCTTCAACAACTTCTAAAGCAGCTTGATCACCCTCATATGCTGCTACTGTCGCTTTTGGTTTTTTCATTTGGGATTTATTCAGATCCTGAATGCTCCTGGCTTCCTAGCCCTAGAGGCTGACTTTGTAGCCATGGAATGTGGTCTTCTCTGAAGCCTCTGACAGAAAACACCACAAAACACAATGCAGAGCACTTGTTTCTAAGCTAGTCCTTCCCAAGGAGCTACTGCAGAGGCTATAGGGGCTATCTCCTGTTTGATGTGTTCAAAGGCTTAATGCTGTTCAAAACTGTTCTTCTTTGGGGCTGCTTGACAGAGAGGGCTCATAAGCTGAATGTAACCCAGATGTATTTTCCGGAAATCTAATATGCCTAGAGAGGGTTGTGTGTCTTTGATATAAGATATCACATAGTTGATATCTTATGGTTCACATTGATAGGGCTGTGGTGAAGACCCCCTTGTCATTTTATTTCCAACAACCAGATCTCTTGTGTAGGTCCTTTGACCTTGCTTTATTTTATGGCAAAACCCAAGATCTGGATTATTCTTATTGCTTTCTCAAATGCTTCCTCTTCTGTGTTGCCTCACACCATGATGTTATCAATGTATTGCATATGTTCAGGAGCATCACCCTGTTTGAGGGCAGTCTGTGCTTCCACCCCTGGAGCAGCCTATTCCAGACATGTTGGACACCCCTGCTGCTGTCAAACATACTGAGATTTCCTCTGACTCCAGTTCATATTGGAATCCTAGCATGTTCAGTACACCACTTTACCCTGCATACCCATACGGCATTCAGATGCCCTGTCACTGGTGCCCACTGGCACCTGGCACTATGTGGATCTGGCAGCCTGGCACCCTGCATCAAGAGTAGGATGCAAACTTATGCCTCCTGGGGAGATTACCACCTCAATGTAATGCCTTGATCCATGGCTGTGGAGTACATTTCCACATGAGTTGCTGGAACTTCATCACAGTCAGATCCAGTACAACTCCCGAGGGAAAGGTTGAAAAGAAACAATACAATGAGAAGGAGAGGATATATTCTGATGCATGTCCAATGAAGCCAAACTGTACATGTGGCTGGTGGGTAAAGATGATTTCCAGGTGAGGAAAGGCTCCCAGTATGAACAGTAATGAGAACAGAACTGAGGAACAGAATTGTACCTTTATGTGCATCTCTTTTCTTGGGGAGAAATTGAAGGCTTTGAGAGATGGGAAAGTCCCTGAGAAAAGGAAGTGCTTGTGCCATCAATACAAAGTCCAAAGACCTCTGTATTCTCAGTAGCAAATCCTTGAATGCTGAATGCAATTCTTGAGGCAAAATAGAATTGTGTAGCTGGGAAATGTCAGGGATATAGTGTGCGGTTGTAGCCATGTGTTTTAGGTGACTATACCAAGATCTACAACATCAGAAGGTCTACAAAGAGTGTGCAAAGGTAAAAACACTCTTGCAAATAGTAGATTAACTGCTTTGTCTTGTCTGAAAGAGAGGAGGTGCTCAGCATTCTGCCATATATGAAGTGCTGGTACCTGGAAAATAATAGCTGACAGTTCTCCTCTATCAGGGGGTTATTTTTATATATGTATGTGTTGTTAAAGATTTGGAGCATTTTGTTCTTTCACAGAGACAATGACTTGAAAGAGAATGTATTTATCCAGGCTGTGAGATCTGGCTTCTACCTGGAACCAGCAGGCAACCTTTCAGGTTTAGGAAAATCAGAACGTAGAGGTCATGTCTTTATTTTTGCTCTTCTTAGGTACAAAAGCACTTCATTTCTTTCACCCACCAAAAGGGCTCCTGGCTGCTTTCTACACAAAAGGCTGGTTATTACATGCTGAAGAATTGCTTTGACTTTGCAAATAGAAAGTTCAGTAATACTTAGCATAAACCCACTGATCTGGACCACCTGAAGTGATTTAAGGATATGCAGTGAAGGAAAAGAAGACAAGGTGGGCAAGCAGATTTTCCTTTAAAATTTATCCATCAACTGGTCCAACTTTTGAGGATATTTGCTATTTATATTGTCACATGGTAATATGAGAGAAGGGATAAAATACATTAAAATCATACAACGAGAGCAGTCATGGTGCGGTCTCAATTCCTTTACCTAAATTAAAGGTGAATTTCATCCAATCTCAGTGCTTATATTAGTGCAATTCAGCTGCTGGTCCTGTTGATCTGAGGTTTCATGTACCAGAACATGGGCATCTGGGACATTTAATTGTTAACTGATATCAGGAGAAGTGTCAGAACAGCACTGGCAGGCATGGAAATATGGAAGAGAGTTGTTCAGCTGCATGCCCAGGTGGTGTTGGAGGCTTTGCCTATTGAACTAAACAGGAGCAGGCATGGTCTTAGGCCCTGGCAGCAGTCATCCTCACTGATACATGGTTGGTGTGCTGTCTGGCTCTGCTTCAGCACCTGGATTTTCCTTTCCTTGCATGCACTTTATCGGGAAACAACAAGTCTGTCTTGGGGCTGAAAACTGGTGAGGCAGTGGGCCTCAGATGTTTAAAACCTTGGGACAGCACTGTTGAGCTAAACAATGCATTTTAAAAAGCAAGACCTTGGTATGTCTTCCATCTGCCATAACAGAGTGTCCTGGCAAATAAGTCTAGAGAATTGCTGGTGTACTTACATAATATGGGGAAGCAAAACACAGAGAGATGCAGATACAGATATCTTATCCAAAACAAATGGTCTGAAGAACAAAATTGCTCATCAGAGTAATCACCTTTAAAGAGTCCTCCTTTTCTCGACCTCAATCCTTGTTCACTTATTGCACTTAGGTAATTTAAAAAACATCAATATAACTGTTCTATGCCTGCTCTTGTTAATTTTCTTTAAGAACAGCAAAATAACATTTTATTGCTTGCACAATTCCCTGAACAATTGCATTTTCTTTGTCACACTTCCTTGGCAAGTGAAACTGCCTGAACAGTGATTGTTTGGTAAATTAGTATCATTCACAAGCTCATTTTGCACTTTGGAGTGTCAAATGTTGTTTGACTAAGAAAACTCCTTCCCGGTTTTTGTTGTTGGATGTGGGAGGGAGGCAGAAGATAAGTAGATTTTTGTAATGAAAGAGTTAGACGCACTTTTGAATGTCAGTTTTATGGATGTTGATAAAACCTGCAGACACAGATCTGCTCTGACTGTGATTTCACAAGTGCCATAACTTCCCACACTATCTAATGAACAAGCACAAAGGGAATAATAGGCCTGTTGATTTAAATCTTATTTAACAAAACAAAAAGATATTGGTGGCACTGTGCAATTCCAGGGGGAACACTATGATAAAAAGAAACTATGGGCAGGGAGCAGGATGGGATTCTCAAACATCTGTGTTGCACAATGCCAGGGGTTTAGTTTAGGGGTGACTCAGCTTAACCTGTAATGCTGTCTCTCTCTAGAGGTCTGATACCGTGTTGTCAAGGTTGTAGGATCTGCAGGAAAGGATGGCAGCTCCCCTGCTGCCTTCCTGAGCTTTCTTGCTGCAAAACTGGGGGAAGGATGATAAAGGTGGATTGATTTGCTCCGGGGTCTCCTGCATTGCCACATGACAACAATACAGCTTACCTTGGCTGTGAATACACTCTAGGAGGTGCTCCAGGATGCTCCTGGATGCTTGGATGTGGCCCTAAGGGAACAAGTTCAGCAGCTAAATTCCTCTCAACAGCCTACAGAAGGAGGGAGGCCAAACCTCTGCAGATTTAACTGTCAAACAGTTTCAGGCACTTGCATTAGATGAAGTGACCACTTCCACAGCAGTATAACATCTTCGCACTTTTGGGCAACTCTGAGCTGAAACTCTAGCATCCAATGAAGTGACATTCTCTTTGGAGTCAGAGGCACAAAACTCATCTTCTGGAGAAAAAGGTCCAAAATATTGGCCTGGAACATTTCCAACTCTTAAAACACACTATCTGAGAGTATAGAGATGAGGGAGGCAGGCTTAGTGTAGATTTATGATTGTGGAAGATCATATTTATTATGTCTCTGACACCTTTCCTGACATTGGTTAAATATTTTTTTTTAATGCCAACCAACACAGACAGAAAAAGATCGAGATTAATAAATGTGTGTGAGTTAGAATGGCTCAGCTGCATTTCCTTCCGTGCAGTGAAGGGGAACATTGGTGGATGGAAGAAGGCAAAAAGATATACTTATTAATGATTAGTAAAGAGCAGAATTTTAGATCTTACAGCTCATATTGGCTCCTGAAGTCTGCTAATTACACCATCTGAAGATCTGATCAAAGGTGTTTAATGTAGAAATTGCTTAGCAAGATGCAGATAATTAGATGAAGACTACTAATGATTTACTTCTGCAAAGTGCAAAGGCTCTGCTGCCTAAAAAGTGACACTGCATGCAATTTAGTGGTTCTCATTCTTTGGTGTAACAGCCTAACAACTAAATATCAAGCACAGATCAGGCCAGGAACAAGCCTCGTATTCTACTTCACAGTAAATATGCACTGTTTGATCTGGAGAACAGTGAGGTTGTAAATTAAGAAGGGGTGGATGTCATTTCTAAGAGGCCCAGTGCTCTTCACTGACTGAAGAGGTTCCTCAGTTTGTGTGGCTGGAGTTAAACAAGATGACTTCTACAGCTAACATGGGATCTAGCTGTGACCAAATCAGCACAAATAGTTAAGGCTGCAGTCCTGTCATTGTCTCCCCTGGATGCTGCCACCACATGGAACTCCTGGGCATGCTTTTCCTTTTGTACTGTCACATCGTCCCCTGAGCCTCAGAGCTGAACCCTCTTCCCCAGATGCCCCAGTCCTCTAGAGAGGGCTGGTCACCTCTGCACCCTGCAGACTTCTCCTCCAGAAGTAGAGGGCAGCTCTTCCTCCCCCAATGTCCCCTGGGGTTGTTTTGTAGGCTAGCTTTGCTTCCCACAGGTTGGGAGGTCAACCCATCTTGCAACCCTGCTTGCATCCCGACTAGGTACTCTGCTGATGGGTTACAAGGTATGAGCAGGCTCTGCTCTTTGACAGAAGAATAGGAGGAACTTAAGGATATTTTCCAGGTGAGCTGATGCTGCTACAGCTGAAATCCGTCAAACTGTCACTCTTGCTCATGCGCAGACCCAAGCTACAATGAGGTAATCGGTTCTGCCACCGTGTACGTGACAGTCAGCATACCTACTGGCAGAAATCACACATTGGGAGAATTTTATTTGTAGAAATGTAAGCATATGGAGAAATTTAAATAAAAACTAATTGAGATAGAAGCTAGCCTGAGGTTTTGGACTTATACATCATGTAAATCTAACCCCTATTGACCCACTGGTTTAAAAATTATTTGAACATTCACTAAAAAGTCTCTTAATCATTTATTAATTCTTTCTTTACCGTTTATAAATGGGACCATAATATGAAGTGTGATTAAGCTTTGCCCATTTTGCTCCAAAAACCATCTCCATGCAAGAAATTCCCATAAATCATCCAAAGCAGCAGCAGTCCTCAGCTTTAATTATAGCATTCATTACACAATTATGCTATCATACAAGCCCCCCAGTTTTAGTAAAACTCAAGAATGTTTTTTTTTACAATTTTAAAATGCATCCTCAGGGAAGATTCTGTGGAGAGGCAGCAAGAAGCAAAGTGAGCGGCAGCTGTTGTTGCACATTAACGATCAACTGAGCCCTCCCCCTCCCAGTTTATGCTTTGCTTATATATCTACTGCCCTTGCCTTAGAGTACTGAAGTGTTTGTTCTGAGAGGCCACCTCATGGACACCACTGCACTCTCAGGCCAGTGTCAAGCATCTGGACACTTCCTTCACTGGGATCCAGAAGCTACATGATCTTTTGCCTGTCAGCTCTGAGGGATGGACCCGGCATCATGCCCCATGGATCAGACTGTGATACTGACCCTTCACAAGCCTGATGGTGAGGAAGGAGCGAGGAACATGAGTGCACCACCAAAACATACAGCCCACTGGGGTTGGTGAATGCATTTTATGGTGTCGACAGCTCCTCTGTCCGCCCCATATGCCTGTCACCTGGATCTGGCCTCTGGTCCAGAACTGAAATATTAGGAATTTGCATTATAGCTTTTCTAACTGTCTGGATGCAACAAGCACTTACAAATCTTTGCAGTCTTCCTGGTTAGGTGCTTGGTATGGAGCCAGGTGCTCAGCACGTCAATTGCTCCTTCATTTTTTTACTTGGAAGCAAATCTGGGTAAGGCCAGAGTGGGGAGCAACAGGGTTGGACTGAGGAGGAGGACGCTGGGGAGAACAGTGATCCCACATCAACTGCTATAGCTGTGTGCTTCTATATGACTATACAGCTGCAGGTTAAGTAGGTAGGGTATAACAGCAATTTAAGTGTTCAAAGAAACAAAATTATGTTGGTGGTTTCGGATGGAAGAAAGATGACAGACAGTCAAAAATAGAGAGTAAATAAATGAAAGAAATCCAAGCTGGATTTATCAGAAACTAAAAGTTAGAAGGGAGGGAAAAAGAAGAAAAAAAAAGAATAAGAAGCTGGCAAGCCAGAAAAGGAATAGAATATAAATTCCAGAGATCAGAAAGCCAGGAGAAAAGTGATATTTCAGAAACAGAACAGAGATAGTGAAACGACTGCTGAAGACCCTAAAATATCAGAGGAAGCAAATAATTCATATTTTGGAGAAGTCCTATTAGCTTCTGGTGGATTAGGAATTAGACCTGACTAGTTCTTAATAAGCATGTCTTGCTCTCAATTTTGTTATTGATATTCATCTTCCATTCTGAAATGGAAAAAACATTCTACATTTTATGTTTCTGTGGAACACTGCAGTCTTCAGCATTTTTATCCTCTTGATTGATATACTTCAGGGGAATGTTTACATTATTAATTTTTACAGTGCCACAGGGTAGAACAAAACATTTTACAACACAGCAAATAAAAATGAAATGAAAAATCAGTTTTAAAACAAAGATCAAAATGCTTCCCCACCCAAACAAATGCTCATGGAAATTGCTGTGTTTCTATAAAATATTTAGTTTCACCTCATCAGTGGTGGAAATTTCACCTCACCAGTGGTGGAAATCAGTGGTGGTGCTTCATCAGGAGCTGATCGGCTCCTGAGCACAGGGGAAAGAGCACAGAGGAAAATCCCGGTGACCGATCTACTGCTTTTTGCTGTTGTGCATTCATTTACATTTATGAACAGAAAGTATAAAATACACATACATACACAAAACTAAGCATGTAAAATTCAGAAAGACTGCAATTTACATCCATGCAGTACAGGTGTAAATAGCTACATAAAGAGCAAGGCGATAGGGAAGCAGGTACAATGTTTGTGTTATCCATGAAAATGTAGAATTCGTATAATTTGGGTTTAATTGTCCGTGTACTATATCTGGTATTCTTCTGTTTTTAGTTCACCTACTTTCACCTTCATTGCTAAGGAGACATTATGTCTCAGCAAGGATAAAGACCATTTTCTTTTTATGTTGTTAATAAGACCTAAAGTGAGAAAAAAAATAAAAATGAAAAGGTGTTCCCCTTGGGAATAAAACCGCTCAGCAGTTGTAAACCTCTCTGTGGTTGGGGATGGTGAGATGTCAAAAGGGTAGAGAATTTCCTCTAACATCAGAGAATGAGTGAGCTCTACATTTGAATGCTCATGCATTTCAGCAAATAAATCACACACGGTTCTCTGGATAAAAACAAAAGAAGTAATTAATTGCAAATTACATGGTGATAGCAATTCCTGTTGAGAAATCGGCTGAATTTTCTCATGTTTAGTAGCTCTCCATCCCACAGTGCCCTCTTCTGAGATACAGGAAAGTCTGAGAATAATGGGAAGAGATGCAAACTCTCCAATCCTTTCCAGTCCAGCACTTCTCAGTCCTCTCTCTCTTGCTGCTTTGAGTGGGCTGCTTTAAACCTAGAAGTGCAACTACAGAAAAGATGTTTTAAAAAATGTCCCATAGCTGAACCTATATTTTGGAATCCTTCCATTTGTTAGCCTTTCCTGTGCTTTATTTCATATGAGAGACAGTTGTATTTTGCATTTTTAATTCACTTCTCCCTTTACTGCTAGGTCAGAAATTTCATGATATCTAAATTTTGTTTTCACTGGCTCCTCCAGAGCTCTGGGTTCACCTCTTCAAGCCATGTAGCATAGGCACTACAGTCACTTTGGATCCCCGAACTGATAAAGAACTTGCTAAACCGTTTCATATGCTGTCCAAAAATATCCACACCTCTATCTTGATTCCAGAAACAGTAAAATGACCTAAGTTAGAGAACAGATCTGCTGGGGAAAACAGCTGTTGATGTGCTAAGTGTAGCGTTCACACAAATCTGCAAACTGCAAGGATGCTGTTAATATCAATGCCCTTTCTGGGCAGAGCGTGTCTCCAAAATAAAAAATGTCTGGCATCAGGTTGAGGCAATGCTGCTTGATGTAGGTCATGTATACAAAACTGTGGAAGCTGAAGCACCGATGCAGGTGCTGCACATTTTATTGTTTTCTCAGACGCTCACCCACAGCTCTTCTGAAGTCACCTTTGTTCTCATGTGAATTGGATAAGATTATGGTAGCTTCCCATCCAGATCTGCCTTTATCCTTACCTGTATGAATTCCTGCTTGCCTGTTCCCTGTCTGCCTGTTGCACCTCAGGTTTTGTAGTTCAAGTTGTTCTTTTATTGACTCTTCCTTGTTAATTTCTGTTAAAGCTTTTCCTGGCCAAATTCCTATTGTTACCTACTGATATCCTTATTAACCATTCTATTTTTTTCTCATTCTCATCTTTCCTAAATCCCATGTTGTTACCAGTTCCTGTCAAACAGACTGCAACTCCAAGTCATCAGTGACCTGGACATGGGGACCAAGTGTATGCTCAGCAAGTTCGCTGATGATACCAAACTGAGAGGGCTGGCTGCCACTCCAGAGAGCTGTGCCACCATCCAGCATGACCCAGGCAGGCTGGAGAGCTGGGCAGAGAAGAACCTAATGAGGTTCAACAAGGACAAATGTAGGGTCCTGCACCTGGGGAGGAAGAATGCCATGCACCAATTTAGGTGAGAGGCAGACCTGCTGGACAGCACTTCTGAGGAGAGGGATCTAGGGGTCCTGGTAGATCATAAACTATCCACGAGCCAGCAATGTGCTCGTGTTGCCAAGAGGGCAAATAGAACCCTGGGTTGCTCAGGAAAGAGTGTGGCCAGTAGGTCAAGGGAGGTCATTCTCCTCTTCTACTCTGCACTGGTGAGGCCACAACTGGAATACTGTAGCCAGTTCTGAGCTCCCCAGTTCAAGAGAGACAGGGAACTACTGGAGAGAGTCCAGCGTGGGACACCAAAGATGATTAAGGGATTGGAGCACCTCCCTTAGGAGGAAAAGCTGAGAGAGCTGGGACTCTTTAGCCTGGAGAAGAGAAGGCTGAGGGGAGACCTTAGTAATGCTTACAAGTATCTAAAGGGTGGGTTGAAGGAGGGTGTAGCCAGCCTCTTTTCAATGGTTCCCAGTGACAGGACGAGGGCCAACAGGCACAAGCTGGAACATAGGAAGTTCCATTCAAATATGAGAGAAACCTTCTTTAGGGTGAGGGTGACAGAGCACTGGAACAGTCTGCCCAGGGAGGTTGTGGAGTCCCCTTCGCTGGAGATTTTCCAGACCTAGTGGATGCACTCCTGAGTGATGTGCTCAGGCAGGAATGAAGGCAATCCTCCCTGTAAGGGAGTTGGACTAGATGATCTTTAGTGGTCCCTTCCAACTCTGACAATTCCGTGATTCCTGCCTGTCCTTTCCTATACTTGGATAAGTTAAGGGTGGGATAGATATATACTTTTGTATTGGTATGGGATCCCAGTTGCTTCATTTTCCCAGCATTGTAGGTTCTCCAGCCTCTGGCTAGGAAAATTAACATTTGTTGGGAAACATTAAGGCCCCCCTATGCAGTGAGGTCAGCTGGCATGAGAAGTGGAAGATTTACGGGACAGTATGGTAAATCCTGTGGATCTGCAAGATGGGCAGTTTAGGCACTTAGGGACTTTTAGATGCATATGGTGGAGTGTCTTCTGAATATGAATGTTAAATGGGAAGTACTTACGATATGTCACAGCTTGAGACATAAAAGTTTGCTGAATAAAGTCACCTTGAATTTGTCGGTGTTTTTACATTCAGTCTTTTACATTCAGTCTTAATTCATTCAGAATTAAGCTACATACAGCTTAATTCAGCTGTATTTCAAGTTCCAAGGCTTTTCACAGCAGTTGTGTTGACATAGAAATAAATTCATCTTCTAGTAAAACCAGTACACCATCACCCCACAGCTAGTCATATGTATCTTCATCCTACAGAAGTCAAAGGGATGCTGTCCAGTGACACTGATGATCTCATGGTAGCCATTAGTTAATATTTGCTATACAGTAATTTTCATGTCCTTACTCTATTACTGCTGGTGATAAGTTATTGAAAGAGTTAGTTTAGCCTTTCATTTAACAGTATTTCTTGTTGTTTTCCCACATCTCATGAGCATATTCAGGCTAGTTTACAAATTTACGTAAATTCTATTGTTTAAAAGGAAAAAAAATGTCAAAATAGCTTCAAATATCTTCCATTATGTTCCTTGTTGCTCTGCTGTGTTTTTGTCTCTATCTATATTTTATTATTAAGAAGGCCTGCTTTTACTTTTATGATGTGAAGCCTGTCAAAACAATGCATTAAATAATTCTGAATCATTATTATCCAATACTACATCTGTTGCTTTCTTTCTGTTTTTTTTTTTTTTTCCTTCCCTTGGATGGTCCAGGATTGAAATCTGCCATTTGTTGAATACTATATAGTTGTTGATGAAATATTCTTTTATCTTCCTACTCTGAAGCCCTAAAACTATTATGTTCATCACTCAGAGACCTTGAAGGGTATTGCCTGTGACTCTACCCAGTGTCTGAATGACAGAGGAATCATTCTTTACACTGATCCATGTCTTCAGGAAGAACATGATGTGTAACAGCTCTTGTGAGGTATGCACATCAAAGTGGAGAAGGACAAGAATTATGCAATCATTTTAGAAAGTGTGCCATCCAAGGCCTCAGTACTCAATGGCCTGCACAACAATTTTTTCTGGAAGGTGAGATCAGATGTAGCCTGCAGCTATTTTCCTCCTGGAAAAAAAATCTTTAAGGGCCTAATTTAAGCCTGAGGATAGCATTTGCCCTGCAGACTGTGGGATTGCTCTATGGGAGATTTGGTGCCCCAAAGGGCACCAGGAAGCAGAAAACACAAATGAAATTTCTGGGGCTTCCTAGTTGTTGAATCCAGTCCAAATTATTTGTACAGAATAGTGAAAAGTTAAGTAATCACGACATGTCTGTTCAACTTATAACAGGCCACAAAGCATTTTCTCAAATTCTTTACAAGCTTATGTCCCGCACTAAAGTAATAATAATTAAAAAAAAATCACAAATAAACTGTGTTTTAGGAAAAAGTCAAGGACAAAGTCCCAGATTCTTGCAATGACAGAATGTTAGATGATCTTTGCTAGTTGAGTTTCCCTACCTTGTATATCAGGGCAAAAATATTCATACAACAGTCTCATCATGCTAGAGGAAAAATTCTACATCTCTGACTGAATTAGTTGTAAGAACGTGGACAGAGCAGACTAACCCAAGATATCAGTGCCACCAGATTCAATGCCACCAAGACATGAATACACCAGGGCACCCACTGTATCACGTTGGGAGCAATGGCTGATCTCCTCTGAAGATCCCCTTCAGAGGATCATGGAAACTACTTTTCTCTCCAAACCTGGCTATAAATTGGTGGAACTATGTTGGCTGTGCCCCCTTCTCATTGAGACTATCTTCTGCTTTTTCTAAGTGAGGTTTTTCAAAGGGGAAAGGTTTTTCTTTCTCTCTGGTGGTCACTTACTTGATGCATGTTGAACAGCTTTTGTGTGTGCCAGATGGCACTGAATACAGGATCAAGCTCTAGAAAAACAAAAGCAAATGTAGACAAAAAGTCAGTAACATCTGTGCTGTAAGACAGTATTAGAACTGAGTGTTATTTTACCCCCTGGCATCTGTCTTTGTTTTGCTAGCCTATTCTCCTGGGCATGCCAGAAGTGGAGTAATTCTTTCATGAGATGTCAGTCTAGAAACAGGCTAACCTGACTTTGCCATTTGAAATGCTGGTGCTGTGGGTGTTGCTTGTAAATGTTGGTGGTCACTGTACATGTGTGCAAACATGTATATAATGGTTTTATATATTTCAGATTCTATTCTTAAAGTCCTTTCAGTGAGATTTAAAAATTATTTTACAACTATGGTCAAATCTTTCCAAAATGTGATGGAACAGCAGAGACGTTACCGTGGATTTGCAGGAGAACTCAACTAGCATGTTTGTTGAACCTCATCAGGGTGCCCAGGACCCAGCAGTAGAAGACAGTCTGCATAATTGTGCTGAATTGTGACTGACACACAAAAAATGCTTCCTAAACTCTGAGAGCAGTAAAGATCACCAACTTTTCTCCAGTGATTTTGGTGCAGGTATCTGGTATTTCTCATGTATTCCTCAGCGGACAGAGGCAGACAGACTTGCCTTTGGATGTCTTGAGAAAAGCTCTAGACTCATAAATTCACCAGATGCTTTTCTTCTTGTTCTGAAAGTTTCCTAGATGATTCTGATGAGGCAGCTAGGAAACTTTCAGAACAAGAAGAAAAGCATCTGGNATGAGTTACTATCTCAGTCAGATATGGGTAGATAGTCCTTTGAAGAAGTTACTTTAGCAATGAACACTACTGGCAATATGGGTGTCCACTTTTTGTATAATAATGTCTGGTAAGAGTTCTCTTGGTAGCTGGCTAGTGTTTCAGCACTTGTTTCAGTGAGATGCTCCAGCCAGTGAGCTCCTCACTAACTTGCAGAGAGCATTATGCTTTCTGTTAACGTTGTGCTGCTGTACACTTAAAGAAGTAAAGATGACAATACCTGGAGAAGAATACCCATCCTGTCTTGGTACCTGGGTGTTAGGACACTCAGCTGGACAGAAGGGATGTCTTTGGTGACAAGAAGTTCCACAACACCATTAATTCTTTCACACTACCTGGGCAAGCACTTACTTGCCAAACAACATAATAAAGCTGCAAAGTAATGGGAGAGGAAAAAAACATGGAGGGGTGATGCATATCTTTCTTCTGAAGAAAGTGGTTTTTTATGAAAGACATTTGATATTTTTTATAGTAGGTAGAGAACAGGATTTCCACCATGCAAAAAAAATTATAATTTTTTCACCCTGTTTCTGAAACTTTGCACATTTTAAATGAAAAAACATAGAAAACTAATGAGTACTGAAGATGAAGCAGTACAATGAGAGATGTTTATTCATAAATGAAAAGACTATACTTACAAAAAAGTTGGCACCTCTGTTGCCAACCTGATTTGCATTTGCAAATTGCACCAGAACTTCAGACCTTTATGTCTGCATTGGTCCCAGAAAGCTATTTCTTTTCTAAAGGGTCATGCAATTTTATGTGTTTCCGCTAAAATTGTGATCTTTTTTTATTGGAAATTTTTGTGTGTAGGCTAAGGAATTTGACCTTAGCTCACAGAAAATTGTCTCCTGAAATGCAGAGTTAGGAAAAGAACCTGGCATGAAAACCAAACCCGTTAAAAATTTTTTGCATA
>VZTM01010151.1:1955-22545 GCA_013400555.1 Jacana jacana | reverse complement strand
GCGGGGCATCCAGGCCCTTCCCCTCCCTGGGCTGGCTACCGCTCGCTGCTGGCGCTCGGCGTGCAGAAATTGAGGGTTTAGCTTATTTTTACGTTTTCCATTTTTATTTTTCCCCCCCACTTTTTTGTTCTTCACCTCGGCGGTCCCATTTTGGCGGAGGGCAGAGTTGCAAAGGCGGCATTCAGACAGGGGCCTGCAGAGGTGTCTTGCCCCTGTGAGCCCCGACCCCCCGGCCTTGGGGAAGGAGTCGGTGCCTGTTCTTGCACGGAGGCGCTTGCTCTTCGCCTTCGGGTGCTGCGTCGCCCGGAGCGCGGCTCGGCCGCTGCTGCGCTGACACGGGAGCTGCTTGCGCGGAGCTTTTGGAATCGGCTATTTTAGTCCATCTCTTTCAGCCCACCAGAATACCACGCAGAATCGTTTTAAGCGGTTCACAGCCTGCTTTCTCGTTCCCTTTAGCTTTTCTTATCTGCACCTCTTAGTAGAGCAGGAGAGCGACACGCTCCTCTAGAAAAACAACCTGGGTTAACACAAAGATTTTTTTAAAAATATTTTTGTTTAATTTTCTAATGAGGTCTTAGTTGCGGTGCTTATTCATCAGGAAACAATGATGTGATTTTCAATGCAAGTTAAGTTTTCTGCTAAGGCTCCTGTTGAGCAACTGCAGTTATGTGTAAAATCTCTTAAGGATTTGTTCTGAACTGTCAAGCCCCACATTGGTCGTTACACGTAGGATGGTACCAGTACTTGTAAGGACAGTTATTCCTGTTTCCCGTCATACAGAAAATTCAACCTCTCAGGAAAACAATTTTCTCAAGGTTCTGCTTCAGCTGTTGTAAATCTGTTGTATGTTAGAGAAACGTGTACCAGATATTGCTGTTATTACTAGATAGCCTGTTGGGGGTTCAAGGTGATGGTACCTGAAAAAAACTCAAATTCTTTCGTCCTTAACTTGTAGCTGTTTAAGAGCAGTAGTACACGTGTACTCTATTTTGGCTTCTTTGTATAAGTGGTTTTGCCATATCGCTTTAGGATGGCAGAGTATAACTGTGTTCTCGTGGCTTGTTTCTTTGTTTTTCATGCATTGAAGTCTTGAGCTTTCAAGCTGTACACATGTCAGAAGTTATTCATCTGAATCACTGCAGAAAGTGAAAGTCAGGGAATGCGTAGTCAATATATGATTGGTTAGGTAATAGACTGCATCTTGAACCACTCGTAAAAATAAACATTTTAAATAGTTTTACAAAATGTATTTCAAATTGGTTGCATAGTTTACCAAAACTATTCTCATGGTAATGGAGTCATGTTTCATTTTTAGTATCCTATCTGAGGAAGAGCTATTTTGCCTTATATTGAAGGCTCAAATAAATGTTCAAGAAAGTGTAAAAGTTTCTTTAGCTGGAAAGTGGTAAGGGCTGACTGTCTTCATGCCCGTGTAGCAATTTGATGCTTAAACATCAAAATACTTCTGTCATGAGCTGGCAAACCCTTTTCTCAGAGGAAATGGGTGCAGTGATAAGAAAGTGATGAATATTTCCTGGAAATGGGTGCCAGAATGAGACTCTGAATTTAGTTTTGTCTCTAGAATATACAAGTGATGTTCTGCTTCAGCTCAGCAGGCTGCTGGTGCTCCGAGATCTGCTGTCCTGTGTTACCCAGAAGGGAATTGGTAGGAGTTTCAGCTGTGAACAGGGTCTAAGCATCAGGCAGCTGGTGCTCCAGCTGTGCTGCTCAGTTGCCAGCTGCCTTCTCACCTACAGGTCTGCGAGGGGTTCCTCAGCTTCAGTTTGGTGGTGGTGATGGTCTCTCCCTGGACACAAATTTTCTGGGAATTCCTTGAAACACCCTGGTGCGTGTGTGTGTGTATTTTTGTAGACTTATGTATTTGCCTTAATTAAATGTATGGGGTTTCTTTTGAAATAAAGATGACTGTTTTGAACTGGGCTGTTTCTCTTAGAGTGTAATTGGGCTTCGTTTAGAGTGTGGGATGTTGGTCTTCCCTTGTATGCAAGTTTTGGGTTAAAACATGCTCGGCATAGGTGGAGTCTTTAAGAAACACTTAGTAAATTCTGAGGAGTCTTTAGTTGGCACATGTGAAATTATTTGTTTTCCAAAGTGTAGGCCTGAGCTGAATTTGGGTGAGTTTCCATACACAAAGCAAACAGCACATTCCTGGTGATCAGGGCAATTTTTTCCCCTTTCCAGTGCTGTAATGGACAGAATGCAAATATGAGGAAGATCTAAGTTGTTTCAGTACCTTCATTGCTCTTCTCCTGGCTGTGTTTTCACTTGCACCCTTGTCCTTGATCATCCCTGTGATTTCTGCTTCCCACACTTTTGTAACTCCTGCTGCCTCTGACATGTATGTACATACCATAGCATCCTTGGCTAACCTTTGTTTGCCTTTCCTTGCCCATGGCTTTTTTCCTGTATTGTCACATCTCTTGCACGTTTCTAGAGCTCCACAGCATGCTTTCTGCTCTTGGTGCATTAGTAACTGGGCAGCTTGTTTTTTCATCTTTTCTGTGCTGCAGTGAAACTGGTGCACCTGGTAAAGAGAGGTTGAATTGGCGTAGCCTAGTACTGTGACCTGTGCCACACAATATCCCAAAAGATTGAAGGAAGGTTCCTGTTCAGTATATGGATCCTTAGGATGGAACGTGGCCCTGACAGATGGATCCTCTTCTGGAATCTGAGAATTCAGCTCTGAAATGCAAGTTCCTGTAAACAAAGGTGTGCATAGGTATTGTTCTGAGGATGGAGTGAGGAATCTGAGAGAAGTGGCAGTCCACAGACACCAAATTTCTGTGGGAGGAGGAATGCAAAGGAAGCTTTATGACCCATCATGTGACAGTGGAGATCTTCGGATTCTGTCTGTACCTTACGTCCACAACTTGATCCGCTCTTAGTTGGATTTAAAGGACTGCAGTTTTGGTGCTCTCACTCTGCACCATGAATTGTTGATCAGTTACTCAAAAATGGAATTGGAAGCATTCACTACTTTAGTCCAGTGATTTACTCTTAAATTTTCTGGGTTACACTGCTTTTTTAATAGGCTAGCAGGATTATACTTTGCTCCACCAAGATAACGCTTGTTAAATAAATGAAGTTCTCTTTGAAGGGAATTTACAGTTCTGGCAAGTTCTGCTGTATTCAAAGTTGATACCAAAGTTACGCTTACAACTCCATAGTGCTTCCTTCAGTCTGCATTTTACTGCCTGATGAATGCCTTGCTCTGTGCATTTCTTGAGGAGAGGATTGTGTTTTCTGCTTAATGCTCTTCAGCTTCATTTCTGCTGATGGACTTCTGGAATTGGAAGATGTGTCTGTGTTTGCAAGTTAGTTGGTGTTGCCCGTATCTTAAGGATATTCATACTTAGCTAATACGGTATTACACAGAGTTTCTTAGAATATATTTGGATGTGCTGGTTTTCAATTTGCATTTGTAATCTGATACTTTTTTTTCAATTCAGCATAAAGGCTGGCAATTGAGTAGGATGTCCATTTTTTTTCCCTGAAATACAAGCACAGGCTGGAACACTGCTGTTAACTGTCATGGCTAATACTGGTACATCTGTAATGTATTTATCAGATTACTAATTAACTTGTAACTACACAAAACAGCCCACTCAAAATTCCCTGTTTTGTTGGCAGTCTCAGTGGATTTGCAAGGGCATAGCCAGGATTAACTGTTTTGGTGATGTAAATTAGACACTTTTGTGATTTCTTTGCAATTAAGAGAGGAGGCTGTTTGACACAAAAGTAAAGGACTGATAGAAATAGTTGGTCTCAATTTCAAAGTTAGCTGTTAGGAGGTTTTAATGGTTTTGTTGGTGTTTTTTGTTGTTTTGTGTTTGGTTTTTTGGGGTGTTTTTATGTTTGTTTGTTTTTTTTTTAACCACAGATAGATAAGCATTACTGCTCATTTGTAGGAGTAATTTGAATACAATTCTGGCATACATCATCTAGATACCTTCTTTATATAGCCAGTATTTTGTGTATACTTGGCAGTAAAAAACAAACCCCAAAAGCCAGCAGTTTTTAAAACACATAGGTGTGGTGTTGGTAAAATGCTTTAAGTCTGTTTCTGACTTTGTGACTTCCAGGGGAAGAATCCACTTGGAATGAAATCTGGTGCTTTATCTCACAAGGTGTGTGCTGATAAATTATTTAAAGGTGGTCTATTTCAGCTCTGTTAATCATGTTCTGAGTTTTTCCAGTGCAAGACAGAAAATCAGATCACCTGCCATACGATCAGCTTTTTCTCTGATTTTAGGTTCAACATTCAGTTTCTGAGCTTGCACGTTATTATTGATGCTTACTTTTTTGACTCTTCAAACCAGGTTATTACCAATCGGTCTGTCATAGAGAAATGGGTAGGTTTTGTTAGAAAAGGAGGTATGCATGAGCAGTGATAAGACGAGTCTGGCCAGGAAAGAAGAAATGTGTCTTAACTTTTGAAGGAAGACCTCAGGGAAGCTTGCTGGCTTCTTTTGGTAGGTGAGTTTACATTATTCCTGTCGCACTCTGCCTGCAAGCCATTCCATACACACAAGTATTCCGAATGATGCATAGGTGTTTTCAGTCATACTTGAATTTGATGTTTTGGTTCAAATTATATGGTCTTTTCTCTTGCTAAGTCTAGACAGCAGTGTACTAAGAGCAACTGTCGCAGTAGTGCATTGATCACTGACCAGGTGCATTAGCATAGTTTCTTATACTTTAATAAAGCTTTCAGAATTCCAGCTTCTGTGCCCCTGTAAACAGGGCTGTTTGGATCTCAATTACTTGTCACCTTTCACGCAGGATTTTGGGAATCGGATCTCTTGGAAAACTCCCCAGTCTGTTTCAAATCTCTGGTTTAAGAAACCATGTTGGTCATTGCTGTAGTTACGTAGAAGCGGTGCTGTTGGAATAGTGCTGCCCAAGGCAAATGCAATTGTTGAACTCAGCATTTGCTGCTGAAGTGCTTGTCCCCAAGCTGCAGCATGAGTTTAATTAGCTGGCTGTCAGCACTGGTGACAGTTAATACACAGATGGAACTACTCTGACCTCCATTGATGAACCAGTAATTTCTTCTCTAATATGTTTGAGAAATGTGATATTAGCAGTCATATTTGGGATTAACCTGAGTCTTCTCCACATGTGTGGAATTTCTTGGTGGGTGCCTCTCTAATCCACCTATGGGTTGTTTTTTTTTAAGTGGCGTATATTTGAAAATCATAGCATCCTCAGCACTCCTGCAGTGTGAAATTACACACATACATAATCTTGTAGTATCAGTTAGAGTAAGAATTTGTAAGCATTCTTTCTTTATGCTGGCTGAACCAATTATTTTTTCTATAAAACGCAAGCATGGATCTCTGACACTACTTTTAACATTCCATAGATGGGATTCAGAATGTAAACTGCATATATGGTGATGACTTGGGGGGGGAGTGTGTGCTGCTGGAACATAAAGTAAGTATTTGAGGCTAAATGTTGTTCAAACTGCTCACATTAAAGTCCTAAGAGTTGTGCCTGGTTACAGCACTGATAGCTTTGGTCTTATATTTATGTATTATTTCTGAAGAGAGATCGATCTGTGGCAGTGAATTAATCTTGAACTGCTTTAAAATGAGTATGTATCTATGGTGGAACAGAAAGGGTGAAATACTGCAGAAAGAACAAAAAGGAGCCTTGGGTTTGACTGCAAACTTCAGCTTTGGGCAACGTAAGTCTCTACAAGTTAGCTGTGCTGCCACTTGGAGTATATGCATCATGCTTATGCAGTTGGCCGTGCTGTCAGTCGTGATTAGGTTCTTCAGGGCCAGGATTAGACTCAGGGTTCATAATTTGCAATGCCTCGTTGCTATCCAGAAAATAATTGTGTAATTTGCTATTAAACTGTAGATCTTACCCCGCTGTCTGAATCCAACTGTTGTTAACAGACTCTTAAGGAGATGTTTTTGTTCTGTATTTCAGCCTTGTTTCCGTTTCATATAGTGGATGATTTATGTGGTCAAAATTGCCATTATTATGTGCTGTTTGCCTTTACCAGAGACTGGGGGGGGAAACCAAAACAGTAAAAAAAGTTAAGATTATAGGAGAAATCACGTAGAAATTTAGAAATGCCTAACATGAACTAGTTTGTCGTATTGATTCCCTAAACGTCAGCCAGACCGATGATAGCATGAAATCAATGTTTCAGTGTGATGCTGTAATACTGCACAGGGTAAGGACTGTTGATGAAGAAAGAAATCCATGTCCCTTTTATTGAAGCTTTTGATCAAGGCATCCACAGGATCTAGATTTCATTTCTGGCCCTGCTACAGGTTTCTGCTGTATCACACAGGTACATACGGTAACAGAAGTAAGATTTTGAGAGAGCTTTACTTTGGCTATGTTTGCATTTCTGATCTTCCAGCTCTCAAATGACTTCATGTAATCAGTAAGCTGTACACTTGGGTCCTCTGAAAAAAAACACCTGGACTACTCAGTTTTTCAGTCTATGTCAGTAATTTTTTGCACCGCGACTCAGAAGGCTGTGATGCGTATTAATTACCAGTTGAAGCTTATTAAACCAGAATGTTAATTGCATATACCAATTTTACTTTTTTACAAATCGTTGTTAATCAGACTAGTCGTCTGAAATTGCTGACATTTGCAATCATTCAAGTGGTGAAAGACCCTAATGTGCCCACTTACTTAATTCAGAAAAAACTTGCTTTTGTTACTGTGCTGACACACTTGAACTGATTTTGGGATCTAGCTTTGTCAAACGTGGGAATGCAGTTTGCTAAAATTCCATACTGTGGGGTTACGTTTCACTTGCCATTTTACTTTTTCTGGATTGGTTTTTATTTGTTATTTCAACAAGTTTTATAAAATTACTTCAGTTGTGTCCATTATTTAGAAGTGTATTGAAATAAATGGGTATTATTTCAAAGTTTTCCGTGCTGTCTGCACAGGAGGGTGGACAATCACAAGACTGTTGAATGTCTGGAGTGGTTTTTTTTTCCCCTGTCTGTCTGTCTTCCTGCACATTCTAGACTGCATTTTATAACTGAGTTTTTTTCCATGACTGCCATTACAAACTTTCTTCCATTTCCTGTTAATCATCCTCTGAGCATCGTCTTTTCTCTGAGGAGTTTCTGCTAATGTCACTGCAGGTTTTGTCCAGCTGTACAGCGCTATAGCCATTCTTTTAAATGGCAAATTCCTGCTATTTTGCAGCTGGTATTTGCCACGTTCTCCACTACGTGAGGTCTCCTCATGCTGTTCTCAGCCGCCATGTGTCCCTAGTCCCCCAAACCACTTTCTGCTCCATGGCAGCATCCCCTCTACCAGCTCTTGCATTTATTTTTTTTTTTTCAGCTGCCTAGATCCTACCTGCTGTCTCTTAGTTGTCCAGTTCTTGGTTTTCAGCAGAGACTCCTGCTTCTGGTTGCTAGAGTGAGTTTACGTAAAAAACTTCACTTTCATCATTGCATATTTTCTCCAAAGGAAGTGACAGCACCCAAAAGGTTCTATTTGGGTATTCATGGAGGAAAAAATACAGGAGGTTTTCTCTAGATGGACAATTTGATGAAGTCTTAATGAAAAATCCTTTCTTTTTAACTATTTCCCTCCTCCCTCCATCCCTCTGGTTTCTGACTGTTGAGAAATTTAAGCATACTTGAGTTCAGAATTTCTATTGGTCAGAGAAATTGGGGGTAGGGATGTTAATTAAAAATTGCCCCTGTGTTACCCTGCTGGATAGCATATTTTATATGTCAGTGTTCCATTGGGGTGTTACATGGCAGTTGTAGCTCTTGTAAAAAGGCATAATAAAGTCAGCAAAGCACATCACTGATTCACTGCTTTTGCTTTGTAACAGTGCAAAGTTTACCTGAGCATCGCATCTTGTGGCTGGCTCTTGCTTCTATCAGATCAGACACCGTTTTCAGTTCAGTCTAATAACTTTCTGCCTCGGGCTGATTTTTTTGGGGGAAGTATTTTGGCCATCTTGAAGAATGGTAAGGGTTTCTCTGCACAGAGAGTACACACAGGAGCATTTCAGTGACTAATTGTTTCAGGAATGCAATATGAATTACTGACCATGTTGCAGTCTTCACAAATATCATGATTAACATGCCTTTGAAAACTGCAACTTGCATATGACCTGTGAGGACTTGCCAGAGTTCACGAAGTCAAGTCTCAAGTTTTCACTTCAGTGAGTACCTCAGGATTCAGCCTGTACTTGATGTCTTTTCAGTAGGACAGTGCTTGAGATCAGAGTACAGTGCCTCAACCTTGTTGAGCAGCCTTTAGGCCCTACCCCAGGTTTCATGTATTTTCCTAAAAATGGGTGCTTTCAGTGGTTTTTTAACTAATGAGGTGCAATATTTGAAGTGGGTAAAGGAAATCCTTCTCTTCCAGGTTCTTGCTGACAAAATTTCTGACAAATAAGAGGTTTGATGCTCAAGCTTAATGATGTAAATGCACAGAAATAAAAGCAATGAGACTTCAAGCCAAGTCAGTGATTCACTGCATCTTCTTTATGCAAAACCAACATAAAATATTTGTAGCAGTTATGTAAAAATCCAGTTAAGCTTAGATTGTGTTTAACCAGTTCTGTTTCTGTATTTAATTTTTCTGTTTGTTTTGTGAATACCTTCTTTCTAGGTAGACAATGTTACTAGCTCAGATAAATCGTGACTCTCAGGGAATGACTGAATTTTCTGGAGGAGGAATGGAGGCCCAGCATGTGACACTCTGTCTAACAGAAGCTGTAGCTGTGCAAGGTGAACCTTCAGGTTAAAATACCTCTATGTTACTGTGTCATTTCTGTTTGAAATTTAGATAAAACTCTAAAACTTGTGAATAAGAACTATTCCCTATTATTATTTGAAACCAGTACCCTTTAAGGAGATGTAACCATTTGTGGAGGTGGTGAAGTTGTGATTTTTAGGGTTTGATGCTGGTGATAGTGAATATGAACTTTTTTCCTTCTAGATGGTGACAACTTAGAAAACATGGAAGGTGTAAGTTTGCAAGCAGTCACCCTTGCTGATGGCTCAACTGCTTACATACAGCACAATTCTAAAGGTAGGTGAATGACTAGGAGTTGATTGGTATTGAAATTGTAATATACTTTTTTACCCTGTTCTTAGTTTGTAAACCCCTTTGTATTGTAAACTTAGGCAAAATCTGTACAATGTTTATGAAGTTCCAACTCCAGCTGAGAATTACAGGTACTACAGCAATACTCTAAAATAAATATTTAAGTCTGCTACTAATAAGGTGCAGGTATCAAATACAGAATGTAAGTCAAACAAAAGTGAGATGATCTTTACACTTCAAACTCAAATATCAATGTTCTGCCTACTGGATAGGTCAGCAGGCCTTTTCCATTTTTTTTTTATCCCAGAATTTTAAGGCCTCTGTATAGCCATACACTGCTTACTCTTTACCAAACATTTTTTTATTCTGTGATATTTTATTAATATTTTAATCCAAAAAGCATGAACCATGTGTTTAAACTGTGTATTTCAGATGGTAAATTAATGGATGGCCAAGTGATTCAATTAGAAGATGGTTCTGCTGCTTATGTTCAACATGTACCCATGCCTAAAAGCAGTAAGTATAATAATACATGACATATATTCTATAATAATACATTACTGATAAATATTAATGCTAAGTACTTAACACTTATGGTAATATCTTGATTTCTTATTTAAATGGAAAACAGTTGTGAAGAGATCCTAGGACTTTAGTAATCCTAGGCATTCAGTGTTTATTCTTTCCATCTAATGGATTTTTCAGACTGTTGTTGAAGCATTATAATTCTTTCTTCCAAACAGGGGAGAGCTTGCGTCTGGAAGATGGACAAGCAGTTCAGCTGGAGGATGGTACTACAGCATTTATTCATCACACCTCAAAAGGTAATTTATTTCTTTGAAGCAGGATTTTTTCCATTGAGTTCCAACAGAACTGCAGCATTATAGAACACAAGATAAATGACTATGATGTAATCTAGTGTAGACTACTTGTTGCTTTTACTTTGTGACATCTGGAAATTGTTGAAATGAGACTGGTTCTGTTCCTTATTTGGGCTTTATATAACTCTTCTGAACAGACCAGTGTATTTCACTTTAAGATCATACTATTGATAGTTTTGCCACTAGATAGTAGGGCAGAAAATGTGACACCTGTCAAGAATGCAAACATGTACTTTAAATGGTAACTTAGATTTCTGCAGAAGGTGGTGACACTAGTCTTAGAAATAGTACTGCTTCTCTACAAAAAGCAAACAAGTAGGTATTTTAAGTCTGTTTGAAGTAGTGTGACAAGAATTGCATTCTACAATCAACACTACTAAGAGGAGAGAATATAATAAAGAATTTCTTCCTTAAAAGTCATCCTATGTTTTGTGTGTTTCTTTTGCATGTTTGTTCTTAAAATGATCAGACTTACGAATCTGAAGTACTGTCATCAGTACATGGGTTATATTATTTACATTTTATTATGGGTGGATGCACAATGGAAAGCATATTTGAGTTCCTGCTTTCCTTTGTAAATAAAGCTAGGCCAATACAAAATTGGTTTTGTACTTTTAGAAGCGTGTAGAAATACCGTTATGGGAATTGCCTTGGGGAAAAAAATCATCATTGTTATTCACAGTAATATCTTAAGTGTTTATATTTCTCATACGTTTCATGTGTATGTGGGTCTCCAGGAGACATTTCCTGAACAGCTGTAGTTTCCCACGTAACACGGAGACGTTGCTATTCCTTTTTATTTCATAACAGTTTGTAACATTACTTCACAGACAGTTACGACCAGAGTGCATTACAAGCTGTCCAGCTGGAGGATGGAACAACAGCCTACATTCACCACACAGTGCAAATGCCGCAGTCAGATACCATCTTAGCCATTCAGGCGGACGGCACTGTGGCAGGCCTTCATACAGGAGACGCTGCCATTGACCCAGACACCATCAGTGCTTTGGAGCAATACGCAGCCAAGGTATACTGAAAGACATTTTCTCTATCCGTAACCTTCTAGTGTAGCATCACATTGGTCAGCAAAAGCCAATTGCGACCTAAGAATTAAAATTAAGACAGTCCTCAGACTCTTCTTAGAAGAGAGAACACAACTTGTTATGACATTGCTTCAATCTCCTGAGGAATTCCAGTGTGTGCATAACAAGAGCAAAAGATTAAACACTGAAATGATGTGGAGTCAGACTGATCTGGAAAACTATTTAGACAACTAAATAATTTTCTTAAAAATCTAACATTGGAAAGGAGCTTCTTGAGGGGATACTATTTGGAAAGGACAAAGGTAAATTATTCTTGGTCAGACGTTATTGCTCATTTTTAATTTATTTTTTTTTCTTGTGTTAGGAAGAGTAGGGCCCAGTGTTCTGGGCAAGAACAATGAACGTTATAAAGTGTAAAATAAACAATTAGGCAGTTACTGAGTTGAGAAAAGCCTGCCTTGATACGTACTTTCAATAGTAAAATGTAGCTGATGCTCAAAATTCATGTTGTGCACTTTAATGGACTTCTGTAAAGCATGATGTAAGTATAATAATGAGCAGCGCAACTTCCACAGCTTTATAGTTTAGCAGTGTCCCAGTTGCTGGGTGATTACTATTAGTGCTTGTATTGCTCTGGAAAAAGACTAGAATAAATTTTAAAAGCTGTCCTCTAGTGTCACTGAGTGTTGTCAGATTTTGGGAGAAGGCCAGTTAGGATAATTAAATGGCTTATACACTGTTCTTTCCTTTATGCTTCTGTCTGCTACAACTGAAGAGATCCTAAGAGAGCCAGTCAGATTGTGTTGTATTTGGCTATGCCTTACCTTTCATTTTATGAAATGTTAATCCAAGGTTAGCTGAGCTGTAGTGACAAGCTTTTACACATTCCCTAGCTGCTACTTAATTTAGGTTTAAATCAATCATAACTTTGTCCCTCTTAACAAGGAGCAGTATTAATAATAATTTATGATAAGCTTCTGTTTTGAGAAGGTGAAGAAGAAACAGAAGAAATGCAAATAAATTTGCATTTTTGTTGATCTCAACATGCATGTTTTAATTCTGTCATGTGAATTTGTTTTCTGTGGTGTAATTGTGCGTGTCTAAGAATAATTATACTTATTTTCTTTAAGCTTTCATCCCAGAACCATATTCTAAGAGGTACTGCTAGAACCTCTCAGGGAAAGTCAGAAGTGAGTTTCTGGGTATTGCACCTGGTTTACATACTAAAGCAATTAAGAGCTTAATCGTCACAACTCTGCCTTTCTCTTAAAAAGAGAAACATGGTTTTGTGATTCTATTTGATGCGTGCATACACTTCATCGTAAAGCAATGGATACTTTCATAGCAGCTGGTATAGCAACATTGAAAAAGGTATAGGAAGGGGCAACAATGATAAGCAAACACGTGAAATACATGAGGTAAGTGTATGATAGAATTTTATAAAATGGCACAGAGAAGAATAGTGACTTGTTGTCTTTACCAGAGTAAGAAATGGAACAGGTTGCCCAGAGTAGTTGTGGATGCCCCATTCCTGGAAGTATCAAGGTTCCCAGTCTGGATGGGGCCTTGAGCAACCTGGTCTAGTGGGAGGTGTCCCTGCCCATGCCATGCTTGGAACTCAATGATCCTTAAGGCCCCTTTCAACCTAAACCATTCTTTGATTCTATGAAACAGCAGATGAAACTCTCAGGTGACAAGTTCAAGAAAAACAAGGGAAGAATACTTTTTCAAACAGTAAAAAGTTAAGCCATGGCACTACTTGTAGGATGTTGTGGATGTTAATGCGTCCCTGGATTCAAAGAGTAATTAGATAATTTCATGGAAGAAAAATGTATTCAGGGCTATTATGTGGAAACATGTGGTTACTAGTTCAGGAAGTTCCTAAGCCAGAAATTACTTGGAGGTTGGGAGAATATTTCTGGGAATGTATCACTATATGCTTGGCCTGTTCCTTTAGTCTTCTCTAGCATCTGCTACTGGTTGCTGTTGGAAATACAATGGCACACTAGATTGACCTTTAGTTTGACTCAGAATAGGTGTTCTTAGGAGAAGGCAAGACAATCTTTATTTAGAATCTAAGACTCTTTTAGGATGAACTCAAAGATCTGTCTTGGAATCCTTCCAGAATTCTCCCCATTCTGCTAAAAGAGGCTTAAAATTGGGTGTCTTGCCTTTTTTGTTAACTTTTCAAGTTTTGAAGATAAAACCTTCAAGGGTGAAGAAAATTTTAAAGGTGAATTTGGAGAATGGTGGTTTTCTATCTTCCCCAACATGACCTACATAACCAGGCAGAAACAGAGAAGATCAGTAGGCGGCCCGAGATCAGTGTAGACACTGTAAAAGAGTTCATCCAAAGAGACCCAAGAGAACAGCAGAGAAACTCACTTTTTCATTGTCCCTTCTCCTTTAGACATAGTACTACTTTTCCACACCTTGCAGAGCACCTGCAAACACTTAACTGGAGTCCTCTTCATTTTGGGCTAAGTCCATTCCACTTTCCTCCCAAGCAAGGGAGAAAAACCAAGAAAAAAAAAAAAGAGATCATTGCTCTCAGTGAACATAAAGTCAGCAGACACATAATGGAATTGTGAAGAGGTTACAACACATACTTTTCTTTCATAAGCTGTTTTCCTGCAACATCCCAGGTGCTGGAAAAGTGCTAGTTCCTGGGGTATGTGTTTATCTGCACACATGCACACACATTCAGTTTGCATCATTTGTTTCCAGTGACATTGAACCTTGTTGATTTCATGTCAGCAGTTCCTTTCTTGACCAACATCAGGAAGTTCAGGATGACATGATTCAGTTCTCCTTTGCAGGTTCTGTCCTCTCCCGCCAGAAATTCTGTAGGAGAAGGTCCCAAAAGGGATATTGTTTCCTTTTAAAAAACAAACCAAACCAAGACACTGCAATGACCTTCTTGCACACTCTGTTTGCAGCCTCTCCCTAATACTAACTCGCCTCTGCTCAGGCATTTTCCTCTTCACTGTTTTAGCTTAAAGTTTCCAGAAGTATATTGCTCACAGGTATCTAATTTAGAAAGACATTACAATCTGGAAACCAATTATGGGACAAGTTCATCTTCAGTCTCCAAGCAAAATGTTGGTTGCTGATGCTTTGAGCAAGATACTTTACACAACCATTAATGTTCTCAGGAGCCTGCTGTGACCTCCTTAGTGGAAGGGTCTGAGCAGACCTGCTGAGGTAGGGTTTCTGCCAAACTGTTTTAAAGAATAAAATCACTTAGATTAGATTTAGGTGCATCAATCTTAGCCCTGAATGTAATGGATGCAGAGGGTATTGTGAGTGCCTGTGCTCAATACAGAAGCAATTAAGGAATAGGAAGCTACATGAAGTATACTTTAGGTTTTTTTCTACAGTGTCCAGTAAGATACTGTTCTTTGAGTTCGTGTTGTGAGAGTTTGTGTGGTTAGTTTTGGTTTTTTGGTTTGTTTGGGTTTTTTGTGGGTTTTTTTTTTGTAAACTAGGCAATTATATTTTTATTTTAAATTAAAATTTCCAATAAGTGTCTAATACTTTAAAAAATTGTTATAAGCTCCCTGGAAAGCAGCAGTACCTTTCTCCTCCTGTAGACTGGTTTTAAAAATAAGCATATGAAACAATACGCAAGTTTTGCCTAGCTGTTGGAATTTGTGCACTTCAAATTGAGATGTAACACATTGTCTGAGGTATTTTGGTTCCAAAGGAGTTGTGCTGTTCGAATCAAGTAAATTCTGCTTAACAGGGAGTAAGAGATATACCCTATTATAACAGAAGGAAAAGTTTTGTTTCGTTTTCTGTCATAACTTGATGGGTTTTATTTTTTTTCATTTATTGTAATTCTTTTGTCAGTCTACTAATTTAACATACTTGGTTCCTGAAGTTTTTCCTACCTTGTTTTAAGATGACTATGAAATGCTCACTACAGTTATTCTATAATGCAGGTGCTGCAAGTGGTGATTTTCATGTAAGCTAGAGTACTATAGAATAACTGTGTTTCAAGGGGGAGCTAGAGAGCTATGAAATAATCAGCCCTCAGGATCTGTTTGTTACTCTCTATTTTTCAGATGAGTAAAAACAACCTGTAAATGTTTTTCCTATTTCAACTTTATTTTTCAGGTATCTATTGATGGGAATGACACTGTTAGTGGCACAGGAATGATAGGCGAAAATGAACAAGATAAAAAAATGCAGGTATGTAGCCCAATACAAAATAATTAAATATAGATGTTTCTTCTGTCTTCTCTGCCCAGCAAATATGCATGATGGGTAGTCCTGTGAACCAGGGTCTGCTGCTACCCTTCAGGAGTTTTAGATCTCAAGCCTACACAAATAAGTAAAATTTCTCACTTTGTTCAAGATCATTTCACAGGATTTTAAAAAGATCTTCTAACACTTACTGTTCTCTATTGGTTTTGGGTTTTTTTCCTGTCAAAAGGTAATTAAAAATTATGTTGGATTCTAAGATTTTTTTTTTAAGCTGACCTGAGTATCTAAGTATATATAAATATATATGAGTATCTAGGTATGTATTTAAGTATTTCAGAAGTTATTTTCCAGAGAACAAACTGACTTTTTATTGTCCTTAAAGCAGAAGGAATGTTGACTCAATTTTTTTCCTCTCAAGAGAGGCAATTGCAGGCATATGTCTGGAACTGTTCTCTCTGGTGACTTATTTTGATTCCAGTTGACCTCAACCCTGACTTGTATTGTGTGTTTTGTAAGTAATCAGTAGCTAAGAACGTTGCTCCTAGTGAATGCTTAAACACTGGGGGAATTTAAAATGGTAAAAATTTCTTCACCAAAATGCTTATCAAGCGATGGAAGAGGCTGTCCAGGGAAGTGGTTGAGTCACCATCCCTGGAGATGTTTAAAAGAGGGATAGCTGTGGTGCTTAGTGATGTGGTTTAGTGGTGGACTTGACAGTACTAGGTTAACAGTTAAGCTTGATGATCTTAAGGGTCTTTTCCAACCTAAATGATTCTATGATTCTCCGATCTTCTAAGGGCAGTAATTTTAATACCATATCTATCTTTGTTGAATGATAATACTGACTGAATTCTTAGTAATCTTCAAGCCCAATACCAACTTAGGTATTGTGAAGAAACATGTATTTCTGAAAATAGTTCTTTGAAGAAACAAATGCATGTGATGTTCAGATGAATTTTTTTCTCGGTGTTCTGTGTGTTTAATTCTTCCATCCCCTTTCTTTGTTTATTTTTAATATTGGTAAAGTTATGCCTGGTTATTTCCTTACAAGTATTAGTACATTGATTATAGAACTGTCTTAATTTTCTTTTAAACTTTGGCATAGTTCAGCTTCATAGCAGATCTTAGCAACTATATATATATATTTTTATATGGTGCAACAACAAAGAAATATTAGCATGTTTTCTGATAGAAAAAGCAAATAAAGGCTTAAGTGCAGGTGCTCAACCAAGTGTCTTCTTCATGACCCTAATGTTTTAAAGTGACTTCTATGATTCATGATATCGTAGGTTAAACAATAGGTTTAATAGGTTTCTTGGTTAATGAGGTTCTATTTTTCTCCATGGTTCCAGATAAGCTTTTCTGAAGTGGTGGAGTTGTACATTTCAGTTGATTAAAAATTTCATACTTAAGTTTGCATCTTCAGTCTTAAGAAGAGTTTGAAGGTAACAGGGGGCATCCTCCCTGAAGAATCCATTGGCAAGTTGCTCTTGATTAAATTTCTGATCTATCTGAATGAGGAATTGGAGGTCTATGTGCAGTTGCAGGGCTAAAGTCTCGCTGGGATGAGGATGACATGGTGGGGATAGCTCAGATGACTGGAATGGACAATGGAAAATGGACAGATACAGGCTCTTTAGTAAGACCAGGCAGGGAGAGAAAGGAGAGGGAGCTGCTCTTCATGGGAGAGAACAGCAGGACCGCACAGGGGGCTCTGCTTTTGGGATGGGCAATGAGCCAGTCAGGAGCTTATGCATCAGAAGTAGCTGGCAGACCAGCATGGGTGGCATTGTGGTGGCTGTCTGCTACAGAGTGCCTGAAGAACTAGATGAGGCCTTTTTCAGACAGATGGAATAAGCCTCATGTTCATAGGCTCAGATCATCATGGGGGAATTTAACCACCCCGATACCTGCTGGAAGAGCATCACCACAGGGCACACGAAATCCAGGAGGTTTCTGTAGTTCAGGGATGGCAAGTGGCAATCTAAAGCAGGTTCCTGAGCAGCTGATGAGGTGACACACTTTGCTGGATCTCATTCTTTCCAAGAAGAATTAGTGATGAATGTGAAGGCTGGGGGGCAGCTATTAGAAGTCTTCGTCCTTAGAGATATGTGGCACCCATCTGGATGCAGTTGTGAGCAACATGCTGCAGCTGACCCTGCTTTGAGCAGGGTGTGTTGGATCTCCAGAGGTGCCTGCCCACCTCATCAGTTTTGTGAAATGTTCTTTTGACAATTCAGAATGGAATTGGATCCATAAGACAAGAGGGGTGATTTAAAAGAAGGATAGACCTTCTAAACTAGTCTTAATTACTTTGCTTGCATTTGTATCAAAATGTTTACATTTGAGCTTCTGCTTCTTTGGTCTATATGAATGTTTCTTGCATATTACTGTATGGGGAAGCCTTTAAAAGGGGTTTAAGTTGCATTGCAAAGCTGTCGTATCCATTTTCCTGTTGTGTCATGCCAGAAAGAAGAATAGAACCCAGTTCGAATTGCTCCAGTTAGTTTGATCAAAACACATGCATCACTGACAAAGTACAAAATGCTTTCCTTTATTTTCAAAAAGTGCTCATTGTAAGTGGCATTTCATTATTGTTTGGCCTTGGCATGAACTTAGATATCTTTGAAGGTGGTCTAATTTATGGCTAATCTCCCTTAGGAATGGATCCAGTGCCTTAGATGTAATCTAAGCTGCTTCTGTCTACTAATTTGGTCATTTTAGCACTGGTTTTATATTTCAACTTATTTTTTACTTTTTTTTTTTTGGCTAGTTAATGCATGCTTTTAAATTTGCTCACTATAAGTGAATACATTTTACAGTTTTTCCTTTCATCAGAACTTGAGCTTTTTAGGTTGGGTTCTTTTTTTTTTTTTAATAAACTTATTGAGGACTAAGGAACACATGGCATAGCCAGGAGAAACCTATCAGAATGAGCTCTGACTTCAGGGTGAAAGAAAGTATGTGGCTTTTCTGATCCATTGTGGGGTTTCTTTTCTAATGATGGGTTGTTTGTTTTTTCAATTTAAGATTGTCTTGCAAGGACATGGAACAAGAGTGACTGCAAAATCTCAGAGTGGAGAGAAAGCTTTTCGCTGTGATTATGATGGCTGTGGAAAACTGTATACAACAGCTCACCATCTTAAGGTGATGAGATGTAAAATGACCATTGTTACTTTCCAGGCATGACATTTTTTGACAGATGATATGGTTAAAGGTAACAAATTAACAGCCAATCACAATGATAATGGTTTGTCAAATGTATATTGGGTTGATCCTACAGGAATTTGTTTTCCCAGATGCTCAGCTGATTTTGCATAGTGTTCTGAGATGTGGCTGTCTTTGAAAACTAAACATTAAGCAGACTGTAATCACTGACTACCAAAATATATTCTTTTTTAATGTTAACTTACAGCACGTCACTGTGACTTGAATTATAAAGAAAAAGCAGTGGCTTTAAATGTTACTTGTTTGCCTTGATCAAGATAGATGCAGGTGTGGGACCATGTTGGGCTCCTTTATTGCTATCATGTAAAAAAACTGTTGTTGAGAGAGTTTCTATTAGCAACATCACAAACTCTGAAATCCACTCATTTACATATATGCATGATCACGACAAAATTCAAATTATTGCAATATTTTACTGTCATAATACAGTCTACATCTTCAAAAACTATCCAAAATATTTTTCTCGTTACAGGTGGCAGCTCCTTAATTCTCTCTCTTTTTAAATTAAGTAAAGGAATTACTGAAACAGTAAGGGTGTAGAGCTTCACACTCCAGCTTAGGCTGAGGCAATCACTTGTCAATGAGGTAAACTCCTTGCAGTGCTGCCTTGTCTCTCACAAAATGCTCTGGAGGCAGTGACTGATTGACTCCATGGATCTTGTGTTAAAATTGTGTCCTTGCCTTAGAGGTTTCATGCAGTAGAAGAGGATCATTAGGAGCGCTCAGTGGAGTCCAAAATCAGATAGTGTAGGCTCTGAGGCGTGTTTGTATACTTTAATGTAGTTGCATAATGGCAACTCTGCATATATTTACAGAAATGTTTTTTGCACAACTCACTGAAAAGGGTCAGGTTAGACTTTGAAAGAGACATCTTTAGTTTTAGGGAAAATATCGTTGCCGTATTTCTTTTTTCTATCACTGATTTAAAAAGCAGACACTTGAATGTGAATCTTAGGTAGGGAAAGAAAATATATTGTCTTTGAGAATGAACTGTTTCTGTGTCAAAGTAAACAGATACAACTTTTCATTAAATCAGTGTATTGGATGTCTTGACAGGTACATGAAAGGTCACACACAGGAGACAGACCATATCAGTGTGAACATCCTGGATGTGGCAAAGCTTTTGCAACAGGTAATCTTTTGTGGGCTGACTCCTCCAGCTTGTTAGCATTTGTCTCTGTATCAAATAAGTTTTTAACATTGCCTTTTAAAAACTGTTAAGTAAAGGACTTGGTTGGGAGAATAAAAATAAAGTCATCATTTCAGCTAGAGTAGCATGTAGAAAGGACAGAGTAGTAACTCTTGGATACTGAAGGAGGAATGAAGTGAAACACTTGACACCTTCCTTAACTTTTCACCTGTCACGCTACAGTCAGATTTTATTTCAAAGATAGGTCTTTCTTAACTAAGAGCATAAGTTAAATAAGCTGATAGTAAGAAGCTGAACCTGTTGGCTAGCAGTAAATACCTGATCTCTGTTCTAAATTTGAAAAGAACTTTGGAAGATGCCATTTTAAGTGTTCTTTATTGAATTTGTACCAAAGAGTAATATTTGTAACAAAGTGAAGTCTACATTTCTTACAGACTACTCTGTTCATAAATTATGCCTTCCCTGAGATTTAATTTGATCCTGCGAAATGCAATTATGAAGAATGAAACATGGAAGAAAGTGAAAGAGCAAAACTTGTTTCAAATTTATTCTTTCACGCTGAATGTAAATTAGGATGATGCTNTGCTTTGTGTTTTTAAAAGCATCAAAAAATAATTTTGTCTGTTTTAAGGAGAATTCTGAAGCTAAAGCAGGTGCCATCCTCTTATGGACTATTACTTTATTTTGTAGAAATATATATATTGTGGACACAAGTAAAATTCAAATTCATTTTCTCAAATAGCTGTTTCAGGTTCTTTAGTGATAATCTTTTCAGGGAAGTGCAGAAACAAAAATCTTGGTGAAATGCTCTTTGCAAAATGATTTACAAGAGAGCCTGATCCAAAGCTCACTTCAGACTGGTAGAGTTTTTGATGAGGATGAGTTCCTAAAAGTAATCTTAAAGAGAATGAGAGACTGTGACTACTGTCAGTTGGTGCATATGTATGTGATGATGTTAATATGGTTTAAAATAAGTGGAGTAGCTTAGAGTCAGCATA
>VZTM01010148.1:10356-34212 GCA_013400555.1 Jacana jacana | reverse complement strand
GATGAAAGTAACTGGTAAATCCTTCTGGAACAAAAGAAGGGAGACTATCCTTGTCACTTCCTATTTCTTGCAGTAAAAGAATGGTCTCCAAGTATGCATTAAGTGTGTTCTTTATTATTAGCATACTCTTTATTTCCTTGAATGCTGATTACTTTATTTTCTCTTGTCCAGATGTTTGTAAGACCCTAATGAACTTCAAAGTATGGTTTATGTAAATGTATTGGATTGAAAAGGCTACAGCTCATAGGCCTTTATAAGATATTCAGTATGAAGTGAGTCAGCATGTGATAGTTATTTATAGTGCTCTCGAATGAACCATGAAATCCTTTCACTGGGTCTGGAGGACAAGGACAGTCACTACTGTAAGAGTCACTTGTAGAGAAGAGCTTGACATATGTTACCCATTAAGCTAGAAGTGGAGGGGGCATTTGGGGCTGCATGTGTGATAAGAGGTAAAGATTTCAGTTGGACAACCCTCTTACCAAAAGATACTGCAATATCTGCCTCAAAGGGGCTGAAGTTTAGGGGATACAATTAGTGCTGTATTATTTACCTGTCCTTCTGGGGAAAAAAACATACAGAATTTTTAATCCCTCCAGGTAGAAAAGGAACCAAGTTATTAATTTCCCTGTTGTGAGATACAGTAATCTTTTGACAGATTAAAGCAGAGAAAACAAACAAACANTTACAGTATTTTCATAATCCTTGTTAGGTGAATTCCCTCTACTTCTTGTACTTAAGTACATTCAATTTTCAGCTAATTTCAAAACTGAATACATTAAATAAAAGGGTACCCATTTCTCTGGATTACTAAATTCTATTTGTGTGACTAAATTAAGGAAATTTGTCAGCAGTTTTCACTTTTTAAAATGTCTGTGAATTGTAATTATGTGAATTTAATCTTTGCATTTTTCTGCAATTAAGATATAGTTTAAGCATTTTGGATCTCATTCCAAAATGTTTTACATTTTCTTGTTGGCTATCAGGGAGTAAAAGTTTCTGTTTCAGTGCATTAAATCTGTGTCAATAAGTCCTCTAGGTTGCTTCTTGGGTTACAAAGGAATAAGTTTTCCTGAATTCTAAACAGGGGAAAATTAGTGCTTGAGATGAGAACCAGTAATTAAGCAAATTTGCTGTCTAGATAGAATAATTGATGTATTCAGTGAGGAAGAAGTATAATCTCAAGGAAAATTATTGCAGGCAGTTGCTGCCATCAAAGAAATTTGGGTTTTTTAATGATCCATTAATGACTGGGTTTTTTATTCTACCTTCAGACACCTGAAAAATATATTTATAGACCATTAAACTACTTCTGGCTTCTTTTTTGTTGTTGTTACTGATGCAGGACAGAAGCTTCTAAAACTGTGGTAGACTAGTTCCAAATTCACTTTACAGTGTTTGTTACTTATCTTGCAGAAAGTATTTTGCACAGTTATTGCCTGAAACACCTGCTATTTTGTCTTTATAAGTCATTTAAATTATCATCTGAGATCTTGATTTAAAACAAAAATTAAATAGTGTTATAAAATGGTAGGCATATTTCTGTGTGAATTTGCGAAGAAGCGTGTGCCTGATCTTTGGACTGTGAAAGCAAATTATCATGCTGTACATCATGTTCATTATCAAATAGTTGCCAACTTTATATTATCTGTGAAAATTTTTTATAGAGACATGGCTGTATATTCATAGGTGAAGATTGTCAATGATAGTGATACCTTCTTGGTCAGACAAATCATTCTGTTACTACATGAAATACTTGTCAGTATAGAATCATCCAAGAATATAGTCAGTACCATGTCTGAGTTCTGCTCAAAAAGGAAGTGAAAATGTGATTTATGATACCTTTTGTGTTCCAAATTTATGAGCATAGGGTTAGGGGAGGGTAGTTATGTTTTAAGTTAATGGCAGTGTTAATGTTTAATGGAGTTCTTGTGGTTTACGTTTGTCAGTGGGCCCAATAGTAAGCAGCATTTTTGGCTCTGCCATTATGTGATATTCCTTCCCTGAACAGTGGAGATAAACATGTGAAACAAACATCTTCTGTCATAAAAACATATGTATTTTTTAAGTCTGTGATCAAAAGCTTTCCATCAAAATAAGAAAATCGTTCTTCAGTCTTTTTTTCCTCGCCTGTGGAATGCTTACAGCCCTGGGGTTCTGGGCAGATTGCTTTCTAGGAGATCCCTTTGTCTCGTTCCATGCTGGTTTGGTGTCTGCTTTTTTACTTAGCTTCTGTCCTTGGAACAGCTTCTCTTCACATGTGCTAGATAACCCCCATATCCTTTGCTTCTTAAGATCTCTCCATAAAGCCTGCTTCTCTTAAACAGCCTTCCAGTTTTTTTCCTCTGTATTCCCACAGCACACCTTCTTTCACATTTTCTTAATATTCTCCAGTGACAGCATAAGTCCTACAAAGACTTGTACACAAGTTTGGCAGTATAAATTAGGATATGCAAATTAAGGTCTACACCTGGTAGAACAATGGTTTCTTTTCTTTTTCCATGATGGTGCAGACATACAGGTATGTGAAGTGTTAATATGACAATAATTCTGATCATACCATATATACATGCTGGGAAAGTCTAAGAGTGAAAAAGCTGTCTTTTCCGAGCCTTAGAAGCATTTATTCAAATTTCATACTATTTGGCTGTAGGTACAGCAGCAGAACCCAGATTTTGTTTTTCACCCCTGATAAATCATCCTATTGCCCATCAGCTCTCAAATACGAAGCGAAAAAAGAAAACCTTACAGAATATAGGCTTGACACTTTTCCATCAAGAAGCTCAGAGTTCAGTGACTATGTCCATTAAAATGAGCAAGGAGATCCTTCACAAAGCATTGAAGTGGCTCACCGCCTTTGGAGCACTTTTTTTCACTTTGGAGTGAAAAAAAAAAAAAAATCAAACCACTTTATTCAACACCTAGTATGAAACGAGGCTGATGTTCAAAACTGCTCCAGTGTGCTGGTTTTGTCGAATGAGTGGTTTACAATATTGTGGTCAATACTTCAGCCTGAAAAATCAGGAAATGAGCATTGTAGTTATTACTATTATTACTACTGCTATTGTGGCAGTTTCAAACTTTGTCCTAAACTTGTTTAAAAGGTCAGAGGTATTCAAATACAGAAAGCTTAACTCATGTACTTGAACAGGACTGCTCAAAGTAAAGTAGTAATTTAGAGAGGAAAACAGGCAAGCTGTGTAAAACCAGACAAAAATGTGGTTATTTAAAACAACAAAAAATGGTATTTTCTTCATGCAGGTAAATAATTTAATATTTCACAGAGTAAGCAGTGAGGTATGTCCTTGACAGACAGATTCTCAGATGTAGCTGCTACTACTTACTATCACATTTTATTACAGAGACTTTACCATCAGAATGGTACATCCAAAATGCTAACAGTGAACCTTAACAGGAGGTGAAAATCACTGTCAGTGGCTGAAAACTGCTCTGTGGAGGCAGTAAAGATTCTTTTGTAATATTAAAACCTTATGGGGTGTGTGTGTATGTGTATGTGTTTAACTGTACAAAATAATGCAGCATCCTCAACTGTGCAGCTGGAGTGGACATTCTGAAACCAAAAGACTTGATGTTAAAGACTTATAGAGCTCTTGGTGATGGGGATTTACTAAAGTGAAATCGTAGCTAATCAATTTTTCTGTGAACCTCTCTGTAAGATTGTTGTTCAGTGGTCATAGTAGTAATTGTAGACTAAACCTGGGGCTTTTCACCTTGAATTTCTTTGAATTGATTTGGTTTGGCAGATGTGCATTTCAACCCAGTCATTTTTGCAGGGAGGGGAAGAAATAACAGAAAAGGCTGAAGGGTTTTCAGTCCCCTGGTGCTGCTGTGGCATCTGAGAGGAAAAATTCTTGGTTACGTGATATAGGAGTGATTATGCAATTCTTCTTATCGTCTGGATGAAAAAAAAACAACCAAATAATCCCTTTTATCTCTATACTTTTATTATTTTAGACCTCTGTTCCAAAATTCTAAGAGAACTCATGTAACTGCCATAGCTGATGGGAATATTTTTCTTAAGATCTGATTGACTCTCTAGACATTTTGGTCTGGAGTAAAAGATGTTGCAATAAAGGCCATCATTTTGGGCTGAATTTGCAAGATTTTATTAGCATCGTTTGATGTACACTGATGAATGAGTTTTCATAGAAATTGGCATATTGCGCATGCAAGCCAATTTTGTTCCACATACGCAAAGTGATAAAACTGTTTCCAAAACAGATAAGTATATTGCACAGTAATTAATGAATTTGTACAGTATCTGCACAATAGATTGAACTGCTGGCTTTCCAGTTAGATATTCCACTGTCTACTTCATACGTGAATCAATGGTTCATGCAACCCAGTACATAAAACATCAACCTATATTTGAATTTTGCTGTGTTCTCCCTTTCCTAGTGGAGAGGCAGGCGGTATTAAAGGATCATCTGTGTGTGAAGCTCAAGCTAGTCGTCCATTGTTCCCAGCAGAACCCTTTTCTAAACAACATGAACAGAAACATGGACAAAAAACTGCAAGTCTGACATTCAGGGTAAATTGAGTGAGAATTTTGCAAATTTGACAGGTGATTTAACAGCAGCTGCTGATACTGGTGATACGAGCCAGTGCAGTGCAAGACTTTGGTCATAAAGCAGCAGCCTGTGAATTAGTGAGCTGTTAGGCTGGGGAAAAAGAAGACAATCTCAAAGGAAAAAGCATTAAAGGTTTTAAAGTTCAAAGGGAAAAAAGCAGTCTACATAGACAAGATTAATGGAAATATTTTAAAGGCTCACTAGATAAACTTTAGAGCTAAATTACATGTTTCCAGTTTATAATAACATTGCTGAGATATTTTTCATAATTTCCAAAACCATTTGATTTGCTGTTACTGATGCAAACATTACCTCTTGGAAGCTTGAAAGACCAAAAATATATTTACCATTTGTTCCTCTCCATCGTGCATGCAGATTGGTTTGTTATCATATGGATGCTGGCATTATTTATTTTTTTTTTTTAGAAAAAAACATCATTGAAGCATTTGTTTTGGAAAAAACACATATAAAGAACTACATGGACTTTGCTAACAGGTATGAGAAGTTATATCTAAGAAAAGGTAGGTCACAATTTAGGCCTAAAGGTATTGCCACCCTCCCTTAAATTCAACTGGTTAGTTTCAACAATTATAATCCAACATACAAGAATATATGGAAAGATAAAAACACACTCTTTTTGTGGAAGGGATCTATTGCAAATCCCATTTTTTAGACTTTTTCATAGAGTTCTCGTTGTTGCAAGAACAATTTATCTTATTCCATTTTTGATGCTACTTACACAAAAATTCTGATATGTGGTCTTAACCTGCGTTTGCACAAAAAAGCAGAGTAACTAGTCTAACCAGCAGGACTCTGGTACTGGAAATTCAGCCCATGCTGTTTGGGAGGTGCAATCTCTCTTAGTGATTGCTCTGGGGAGGACTTGATTATGTCATGTCTTAGACTGGTGTTATCAGTGGCAGCTTAGCGTAATAACTGCAGTAACCTATCATACTAGTTCAGCAAAACTGAGATCATAAAAAGGACTCCTTTAGTTTTAGTCACTACTGTTGCTACAGGCTTGGGGAAGTGTGACTGGAGAGCTGCCTGACAGAAAAGGACCTGCTGGTCAACAAGCAGCTAAATATGAGCCAGCAGTGTGCCCAGGTGGCTAACAAGGCCAATGGTATCCTGGCTTGTATAAGAAACAGTGTGACCAGCAGTAGCAGGGAGGTGATTGTCCCCCCATACTCAGCACTGGTAAGGCCACACATTGAGTATTGTGTCCAGTTCTGGGCACCTCAGCACAAGAGCGATCTTGAGGTGCTGGAGTGAGTGCAGAAGAGGGCTACGAAACTAGTGAAAGGTGTGGGACATAAATCTTACAAGGAACGATTAAGGGAGTTGAGACTGTTCAGTTTGCAGAAGAGGAGACTGAGGGGAGACCTCATCACTCTCTACAACTGCTTGAAAGGACATTGTAGAGAGGTTGGTGCAGGTCTGTTCTTATGGGCAGTTAGAGAGGGAATGGTTTCAAGTTGCAGCAGGGTAGGGTTAGACTTGACATTAGGAAAAAATTTTCACAGAAAGAACGGTCAGACACTGGAATGGGCTGCGCAGGGAGGGGGTGGAGTCACCATCCCTGACTGTGTTTAAGAGTCAATTAGATGTGGTGTTGAGGGATATGGTGTAGGGGATAACTTGTAGAGTAGGGCTGCTGGTTGGACTCGATGATCTCAAAGGTCTCTTCCAACCAAAATGATTCTATGATTAAGGGATGTTTTACGTCATGAAATACATTCAGACGATAACTTGGCAGTCAGAGAAATGATGTACTCAGCTCTCAAGAGACTCTCACCTATGTGCAATGGAATGAGAAGCCTGATATTTTATTTATAAACTCTATCTTTGAGAGAAATATGCTAGATGGGTGTGCTCTATAAAACCTATAATTTCAAATATAATTTTAAAAAACACTGATTATCCTAATATTTTTCTAAAACTTGTTTATCCTGGGATATCAATTGTTATGTGGCATTTTTTCAGTATCCCCATAGAGCACAGAAGAGATCTTTATTGAACTCATCTCATTTGGTGCTGTGGCAGCTGCACATTTGGACTAATTAAAAGTATTAATAAATTTAGATAAAAGAATTGATAATCAGCTATCCATCTGCAGATTTCTTGGCATTAGGCACAGATAAGTTAGATCTGCAATTCCCTGTCCACATTGTCTATCCTTTTTAATTCTGCCCTATCTGCTGACATTTGAAACAGCTGTTACAGCCTGAAGTCACAAAAAAGAAAGATGTTACCAAGCATGGATGCTTTCCAGTCCAATAATATTTATTTTTGTAAAATTAGCGAAAAATTTAAGTCTGCAGAGAGCTGCATTGATCACTTGACTAAGTTGTGATTAACGCTGTAGAAAATTCTGCTTGCTAGCTCTCAGGTTCATGCGCTGAATTATTTAAAATGATGAGTGTTTTTTCAGAAGGAAGAGATCCATCCACAAGCCTTACTTATGTGCTTGCAATGAACCTAGAAATGCAAACTATGCAACTAGAAGGTTGAAATCGGTATACAAAATTTTTCCAAAGTGGGGCAAGTTCTCTGTGATTCTGCCCAAGACAATGTGTCAGAAGAAATCCAGTGTGCAGTCATGATCTTACCTAATATGGGGCTGGAATGTCAGTTATTGTGGGCTATGTCTTTAGATCCCAAAAGAGCAAAGACTAGAAGGCATTTTAATCCAGATCATCTTTTTTTGGCATAGTTAAGTCCTGTTGGCAATGAAATGTGAGAGGTTACAGTCTGATGAAAACAATGATGATTGCATACAGAAATGAACAGTAAGCAGTAAGCAGATTTTAAGTGGTTGCTTTCTTGCTTATTATATGAAGTTTTTAATTGGCTTTTCCCATTGAAAAGTAGACAGTAAAAAAGGTAGACATAAAGGGGTACACAAATATTTATTAAAAATTATGTGGGGAAAATACCCCAACCTCTAGAATACTTTTTCCCTTAAAAAAAAATAAATAAAATTCCAGTTTGAAAGCAGGAAAAGTCAATGGGAAACCATGCTGGTTGCTTGCTTTCAAGAATTCAGTTCTTAATTTTCCACCCATACTTGCTTTCAGGATGTCTTTGTAAGTGCTACGGATGGTTAGCAACTTAAAACAATATTTAAAATATAGCCCTAAAAGGTAAATGGATTAAGAAGCTGTTATGTCTTTGTTATATGTCTTATATTAAAAAAGCACTCAGTGATTTGCTCTCATAGCTAATGGTGGCTCCACCCTACCTCAGTCAATTTTAACCTCACCATGTAAAATTGGGAAGTTCATTCTTCTTTGTACTGTATTTCTAAGAGTTCTTTTATCATTTCAAAGCTGCAACTCCTACTCCATGCTGTAGCCTTTGAAGTGTTGGAATATCATCACAAGTGTAAACTAAGGATAGAAGTAGTTAAGGGTTTTGTTTTGATGTGAATTGTGTTTAGAACATTATACTGCTTGTCTGTGGGAAATTCACCTTAATTTCTTTTAAAAAATGTCTGAAAGCTTTAAGAACAAGTTTATAAAAACAGTTTTGGAGCACTGCTTGTCATCTCTGAGTTGTGATGTTTATGATTGACTTTCCCTTCCTGCAGGATTTTACTGGTGATATAAAGCATGCTTTTAAGGCAGAGTAAGTTCAGTCCTGTCTCCCCTGATCTTCAGCTGTGGGAGCTGGTGGAAGGTTTATTTTGAAGTTAAATGCTTCAAAACCCTTCAATTTTATGAATTAGCAGTAAAACATTTGTGCTAATGTTGTATATGATAAATATGATATATTTGTGTTGGACTAATATAATTATTTTCATTTCACAGTTTTTAATTTGTGAGAGGGTGGGGTAATGTTTAGGCCTTTAAAGAGGAGGAAAGCAACAAGCTTTTTGCTAATGGTTTCATGGTAGTGGAAGACTGGATTTGTTGCTTTGGGCATTTTTTTTCCATTTTCTTGTTTTGCATTTCACCAAAAAATCTTACCGTTGTACAAGTGCGTGCATTTTTCTCATGGTCATGGATCAAGAGATCTGATGATCTATAGATTCACTTGATCTACAGTTCAGTATTATCTTTTCTGGTCAATTTACAGTCTTTTGCTCCCACTCAACAATAAAAAACTAAAAATCTATAATAGACATGCCTCCTAAGACTGTAATAGACATGCCTCCTAAGACTGTAGCTAAGGTACCACTAAAATCAATTGGCTTACAAGGACAAAACTGATGCAGGTTTCTGAAGGAGAGCTAAGCAAGCTCTCTACCTACCTGCCAAATGAATAATGCATAATCATTATGTAAGGAAACTATTTCTGCAGGTTTTGACCAAATTCTTTACATTGTGAATTAATTGATTAATCATTTTTTGTTTTCACAAGTGAAAACACTAAAATTATCAAAAAGACTGAAACCTACATTTCATAGTGTGTGTTGCCATTTCAGGGGCTGGCATATTGGAATTTTTGTTTCAGAAAAGCAGTGCTGTCATCTTTCACAACCTGTGTTAATTTTTCTAAAATGCCGTATGATGCAAAATGATCCTAAGTAAACCCATTTGTAATTTTGTTTGTACGCTATGGTAGCAACTTTAGGATCCTCTGAGAACATCTAATGTAGTAAAAAGAGATGCTTAAATGTTCTTGTACTGGGTACTGCAGAGGCTGAAGGGTGTTTAGAAGTATGTTATTGCAGCTGCTGTTATTCTACTAATGCAGTCATACTACAACTGCTTTCCAAGATTTTTGAAAGCTAATAAAAGAATTAGGCTCTTGATTCCATACTTTTCATCCAAATAACTTGTTCTTTTTTAAGAGTGTAGCAGGTTTCCCATGAAAAAAAAAAAAGAAAAAGAAAAAGAAAAACTTAACCATAATATATTATTTGCTAGCAATTAAGGAGGAGTAAGCAAGAGGAGGTAAAATACATTCTTCATCTTAAAAAAAACGCAGCCTCCCAGCACTCCTCCAGACCTTACACAGAATTATTCTGGATTATTGTTTTTAATTGTATGCTTCAGTTGCTACTATTTTTCCCTGTTCCTTGTGTATTCTGCTCTTCAGTAGCTCTTTGAACTGGAATTGTTAAGAAAAGATCTGATGGCATTAGAGAAGTGCTAAAAATGTTTCTTTTTGTGAAGGAAGAAAAGTCACTAATGCTAAACTGAGTGAAGGTGTGGCTGGGAATGGTGATCTGACTGTTGCAGACGTGTGATACTTCAAAGTTTCATGTTCAGTAGCAAATAATTTTATAGCTGAAAGGCTGCTGAGGCAGACGAATGGCACCTGTTCACCTAGACACTGTGTAAACGTGAATACGAAAAATATGTGGTTATTCATAAAAGAGCTGCAAATCTGGGCTTGTATTGGTGCTTTCATGGACTCCTACTCTTTCTTTCTCTGATACAGCATATTTAGAGAGAGATGACAGAATGAAAACTAAGGAACTATCAGTACAGTTTTTTCCTCTCCTGAAGAGAGTAAAATTTTTTTTTTCTCGCTTTCTCTTTTCTAAGAGCTAATGCTGGGTCTGAATGATGTCAGATCTAGTGATGTCTGAATAACTGTCATGTACAAGAAAGGGAAAAAAATTTAACAGAGGGAGCTACAGTATGATCTTCTAAGTGCTGTAGTATTTGCAGCCACATTTAGAAGAGAAGCTGAAACCACTTTTGTTGCTACTGTGTTATGTTGTTAGGGAAAGAACCACATACAAAGGAAAACGAGGCACATGTAGAGAATTCCAATTTGGGTCTACCAAAGAAATTCATAAAAAACTGTAATTAAGCTCATTAATATCCTCCCATACTGGAAAACAAAATGTGAAAAGACCGACCATTACACAAACAGTTTGTGATTATTAGCAGCACTGCTCCTGTTGCATAGGGCTGTTTGCTTCAAATGTCCCTCTATGACATTTCCTCTGAACAGATGGCATCTCTCACTTTGCCTGTGACTAATCGCCTAAGAATCACACCACTTGTAATGTAGCTACCTTCACTCAATGTGACAGAACTTTTGTCTTTGCAAGCATTAGACAAAACTGCCCAACAACTTGTGTCACTATGCGTATTAATGTATGTTACTTAGTTTTCCAAATAACACAGGCCTTTAATATCATCCTTACCAGACAATGTATAAGAGAAGGCCAAAGCATAGCAAGAATTAAATGCCTCATCTGAGATCCTGAAAATGTTTGCTAAAGCCGCCATTTTTATGCTAATTTTCATTAATATGCAGCTGCTCTCTTCTCTCACTGCAAACTAAGAGCAGGCATTTCCTTATCAAAATCTCATTTGCTAGCTCTGTGTCCTAAAATACAATCCTGTCGTTGTTTTATATGTAACTGGTTAAATCAAATAATGTATTTGATTCTATAAGCTTTGAAACTGGGAGTAATATTTATGAATGGTGCCATTATGAAATACAATTGTGATTTCCACTGTTCCTTTTTGTGCAAAAGACTTTATGTAATTCGCCATAAGGACACCTCTGAGCTAGGAAAGCATCACTACTTCCATTTTGCTTCTGTTGAGAGCTTGCGTGCTAAAATTATGGTATTGGTTAAACATTCCAAAAAGCAAGGCACAGATAACTTCTCTGCTGGGTATGTGTGGTTGGTGTCAGGGAGCATCACTGGAAGAGACAAAAAGTTGTTTCAGACTCTTCTGACAAAGACAAAATTTGGTAAGTGGGAACCCACTAAATGACTGAAGCAGATGGACTTCTCTTGCCCTTTGCCTAATCCCAGGACCAACCATCCAACCCCACTATGGTTTACTTAACGTGTTGCTTCTGCCAACTAACATAATCAAACTAATAGTTACATTGGTAACAAAGTGCCTGAAGGTAAAGAGTGATGCATGACAGCCAACAGAGACTGCTAGTGTTGCATAAAATAATAGTTTTATTTAAAAAAAAGAAAAAAGAAAAAAGAAAAAAGACAAAGCAAAACAAAATCTGTAAATCATGTCATGAGCTATGATGACAGCAAGTTATTTAGAAATTACAGGTCTGGATTATCTGTACAACTCTCTCTGATCATCATTCAGTATCTTTAACTGCAATGAGAACTCAGGGTGTTTCATAACCCCTTTGTTTCAGTCCTAGCCCAGAAGTCACCTATGTTGGGTCGAAAGGGGAAGGAGGAAAGAAGATGGAGGTAATAGTAGGAACATTTATTTTAGACGATGAAGCCTGCTGGAGTTCTAAGAGCAAGTTAAACAGATGGTCATAGTAACTGCAATTGTGAGTAGTAAAACATCCTTTCACAGACTCTCCAGAAATTGAGAGATTTCCTTTCTCTGGCACTCACCTGGGTACCACTCTTGGGATGTGGCTGTCATGAAATATACTACCTACAGTATATGGTCAGCCAAAGGAAAACTTCCTTGTAAAAGCATTGGACTGAAGAGGACTGCTAAAAATCTGATTTGGATAGCAGAAAAGACAAAACACTTATTTACTCTGAAGACTAAGGATAGTAACACTACCACCTCCTATTCTGTTCTCTCCTCTCATCAATTCCTTGTGAAATTTGTTCCTCCAAAATTTGGGCGTTTGGTATCTCAAGAGCAGGTGGCTGTAGGAAAACCATTGCTGATCAGTCCACAGAACACATCTGCTACAGGCTTTACTTTCAGTGCACTCCAAGACAGATGTCTGAAAGAATGTATGTATTCTCACTGCTCTCTCTGCCTTCACTCCACTGAAAAAGTTATACAGTTGTAACAGATGCTTGTACAGCTTCTGACAATTCCTGTGTTAGACACAACATTAGTTTATTGCCAAAAACAGATTTACTAGCTCGATGCTCTCCAGTAAAGGAAGTAAGCTGCTGTAAAGGGAATAGATTTAATTATTCCTGGATTCAAGACAGGAGAATGGCATGAGGTATTACACTTACAAGGGTGGTCAGAAGTCAGAGTTCTCAGAAATTCTGAGTTGGATTCCAGTTATTTTAATTTACTTCTAGGTTCTAGGACTATAAATCTCTTGAAACATAAAGTTCAGATGGAGGTTTAAAGGAGAACACTCAACCTGCTTAAAATGTAAAAAAAAAAAAAAAAAAAGGCAAAAAATCAACTCTCTGCTTAAAATGGAGAGCTATCCATATGCAATCTGCATTGCAGTTCCCTCATTCTTTCCTTGTTCCATTTGATTAGTGAAAGCAATGTATTTTTCTCTCCTTCTGCCAATGATTAATACTTCTCTGCGCTTCTTTGTTTTTGATGGCAGATTGCTTGCAGAGAGATTCCACAGTAAATTGGTTTTGATATCAAGTTTTTAATAGGCTTTGCCATTCTGTTTGGGAAGAATACTTCTCAGTCTCTAGTAGTGTATAGCCCAGCCTGTGTATGCGCTGTCTCTGTTAAAGGGAAGGGGAGTTCAGGAGAGCCTCTTTCAAACTCACTTCCCTCACTGCAGTTGATCATGCAAGGTGAAAGAGAACAGCTTGGCTGCTGCTTCCTTCCCCGTGTCTGCGGGGTAGGCACGTGGGGGCAGCAGGAGTAGAAGGCAGAGCTTGAATTATAATTACATGCTGGCCTCACTAGAACAATTTGTTCTTGACTTGGCTTAAAGCTGTAATAGGTGTTCGGTGGGGTGGTAATACCTTGAAGCCATGTTAGTGACACAGACAAGAGTTACTCCCTGAATTCTCCTTGGGGACGTACTGCCTCCAGTAGTGACTAGGTTTAATTCACATCACCTAGACATTGGTGGTGAGGCAGAACCTGTTTTTAAATAGTTTTTTGAACTACTGTCTCCACTTTTGATTCACACAGTGAATGCTGGACATGGGAGCGCAACCATCCGTTCATTTCCACTGCTATAGCTGTCTCTGGGTGACTTCTGGCCAAAGCTAACTCTCCCAGATATCCCTTGGTGGAGTCTGGAGTTCAATATGAGCCAAGGAACAATGGGCAGTTCATGCACGGTACACCTTTTTGGGAGGATAAGAGAGTTTAATAATATGGTTGGGGACTCCTGTGCACGTGTCTGCCTCTATACTGCAGAAAAATACACTCAAGACTAATTCATTGTGCTGTAGTGTAACTTACAAAACCTTTTTTGTTAGTGGGCTTTTAAGAAATTATTTTTGCTTCCTTGGTTTTTACTGGTTGTAAACTCAACTGATGTTCAATTTCTGCTCGTGCATTAAGTTAAACTACAGATACATTTTTGATTGTGTTTGCTTTTACTTAAAAGTTGGGAAGTGCATACTGAAGCATGTGCAGATGTAAAACTGGTGGCAGTTTGCCAACGTGGCCTTTGATGTTGCCAAGCATGAGAGACCTAGGCATAGAATAATACAGCTTTACTTCTATATATGTAATCAAACCACCATGTGTGTGTTTTATTCCTTATCTTAAAAGCAATGTTTTACATTGCAGCCTCCAAAATAAAAATGTAACTATCAAAATTAAATCTGGCACCCTGCTTTATGTGTAACCTCCAAGTTAGAGTTGAAATAGCAAATGTGTTATTTTAGCAAGGCCGCTGAGACCACAATCTGTAAAATCCTCTTTGCACTTGGCTGTGAGCTCCACCCTTTAAACAAACACTTTGTCCTGGTTTCCAATTGAATTTTGCACTACGTGACTCTCATTAATTAAATGGTAAAAGTAGCTTAGCCAGCGACCCGTTCTTCCCCTGCAGCTTCTTGCGTGGGGACCCTTTCTCTCATAGCTGACGAAAACCGTTTTTCTTCTGCCTGGCTGAAGATAATATATACAATAGAAAGGACAGCTCAGCGTCTAAACCCAGTCGTCATCAAGAGTTGCTTAAAATAACTTGAAAACTAAATGTTTTCTCCTCATCGTCTCCTTTCCTTCCAGTCACGTTTTTGTCAACTGTGTTTGCCTGAGAAGCCAAACTCAGCCGCAGCGTGATATTTCCCTACCTTCCTCCTTCCCTTTCCACAGGCCTTTTACCCCCAGCTGTTGCTGTTGCTGCCAGCTCCATTCAATTAACCTCAACAGGAATGCAGTCATCCCTCTGTGGTTAATCCTGTTCAGAATTAATGAACTGTGCTTTAAACCTAGGGAACTGCTAGTAAAAATGAGGTATAATTTCATATAGAAAATTTTGTACTGCTAATTAATGAAGAAGGTCATTTTAGGACTTGGCAGAATTGGGTTTAACTGCAGGAAAAAAAAATCCACAGAGTAAATATGTGAAGTTTGCTACTTTCTCTACACTCTCACTCTGGCTGTGGACAACTTTTGTCAGCAAATGTTCTGTTTTCTGTCTCACTCCCATCAGGTCACCACGAAGGTATGTCACTGGGAAGCATGGAGTAGAGGCAGCAGTAAAAGAAGGCCATTTGTTGTGGAACCACTTGTTTCTTCATCCTGTATTTCCAAGTGATGAACACTGTGCACAATATGATTTATTTAAGTATTAAAAACAGCGTCTGGTCAAAATACAGAGGTCTTTTCTTCTCCAGCTGTGAACCAAGAAAATTCCAGGCATTTGGCTTTCATGCTGGTCCTGGGAAAGTTTGCAGTTCTTCAGTTTCTCAGCAGTGCTTGTTCTGTACATTTGAGGAAAGGCTTGACCAATACCTTTCTGGATATCAAAAGCCATCACAATGGACACCTACACAAAGCAAAGTAACAGGGAATTTTTGTAAGAAACTGATTGACAGGCCAGGGCAGCGATAGGGCAAGAGAGAGAAAAAAGGTGAATAGCCGGTGTTTGTAAAACAAGATCAGATAAGGCAGCTCATTAAAAATTTACGAATTCTGTTCCTGTTTGATCATACACAGCTTTGTTTATTACTTCAGAGCTCCTGACTCTTCCATTATGGCATATTAATTAGGATCCATCCTGTAAAAGATCAAGTAAATATCATGATTTCCAGTGGTTCGTGTCACTTCACTAAAGGACGTACTATAAAGTAATGAAGTACACAACTGTCATTCAGATATTTTGATCTTTTATACCCAAAAGACTGTTATATACGGTATTTAACTCTCTAAATTGTGCTGTTGTAATTAGTTTTTCCTTATCAAAAAATGTTACATGATTCTTTCTAAAAATATACTTCTGACCCTCCAAGTAAATGGTATCCATACTGGAAAGAATATATCTATAAAAATATAGATTGAGTCCAGGTTTCAAATATAAAACTAAGTCTGATGACTGGAATTTTCATAATACGATACCAAAAAAATTTTCTGTACAATATATTGTAATGGGCCAAATATCCACCAACCACAAAATATGCGAGTTTGTATTCTTCATATATTAAGTAGGAGGAGCTGATACATTTGAAAGGAAGTTCCTCAAAGTGTTTTGTTCAAGTGCCAGAGCCAGCCAGTGTGCTAGCACACATGCTTGTGTTTTAGCATACAAGTACAGAACGTCAGCCAGGCACGAAAAAAAAGCCAGCAAAAGTTATTTTTGAGACAGTGCTTTGTTTTTAATATGCTCCACTGTTATAGTTTCAAAAGAAATGATGTCTTATCTTCAAAAGTAATTACCACAGAGGACACGGAATGTGGAATTTTCAAAGCAGCCCAAGGAAACTGAGGACCCAGTCCTTATTAGGCGGGAAAATAATATGTTGAGACTCTTTTGAACATGCCAGTACCAAGCACCCATACAGGAGCATTCTGTTACTTCATGCATGTGTGCCATAAGCAAACCAGCTGACAGCATTTTTGCAATACTAAGAGGTACTATAATATAGTAAAATATTTCATATCAAGTTCTGTTTGTCATGAGAAAGAACGTGCTTTCTAGTTTCTGCAGTAGGTTGTCTGGGTTTTTTTCTGGACAGGATTATGGGCCAAATGCTCAAACCCTTTATGTCAAAGGCAACGTTTGATTTAAAATGAGACATGAATGCATAGGTTTGTGCTAAATCAGATATTTTTAAATGCATGCCACGAGATTATGGAAGAAAAAATGCAGTCATAAATAGCTGTGATTTGTTTGAAGTCAGAGCACTTTTCTCTCTGAGGGTCTATTTATAGTTTCAGGATAAGAAATTCTCATGCTTAGTATCAGGAACTGATGAGTGAAACTTTCACATACTCAGAAGAAAATCATGAGTCGTAATTTTCTGTTTCTTCAGCCTAAAGAAAATTCACAAGTCTTGTAGCTGGGACGTAAAATTAATCCTGCTTACTGATGAGGACCTTAATCACACAATTGCAGTTTTTTACTTGAGCTATGGTCTCTGGAGTACCCAGAGGAGTCAATTCTCAATAAGCAAGATTGGGTTTTAATGTATTTTTAAATATATTTTTATTTTTTATTCTGTTGCTATATTAAAACCAGGAACACAAATGGATTATCATGAATCCTGCAGTGTTCCCTTTTTTTTGCTACTGGAGTCCAGTTCCATACAATGTTAGCAATCAGCTTCTATCCCAAAGCCAAGCAGTGACAGTTGCAATAATGAATATTTGCTGCAGGCCACTGGTATGAAAATAGCACAGTGCTGCAAGCCTGCGTCACCAGAAACAAATCTTCCATTTCACTGTGACTGAATTTTCAGCTCAATTTTAGATCATTTATTATTGAAATCGTTCTAAAAGCACTGTCATAATATTATGTTAAGAAATGCTGATTCAGTCTTCAAGGCATCAATTCAAATGCCTTCCTACTCCTTTGTGGTGGTTTGTGTTGGGTTTGTTTTAATCCTTATACCTTTAATCTGTACCTTGAATTTAGGGCACTATACTTTTTACAGGCAGCATCACTGTAATATATTCAGAGAGACACATGCTGGTTAGGTTAGAAGTTCTGGTGAGAAGAGGATTTGAACTCTGTCTTTGCAACCTTACTTAACAGCTTTTACAATGTTTTTTCCCTTAATTCCTGCAGATAATTCTCAAGTTTATATGAGGTGGAGCAGTCTTGAATTTTTAAATGTGTTGTGGCTTTTTGGTGGTTTACTTTTGTGTGTTTTGATGTCACTAATATATTTGCTTTAGTGGAATACATAATGTATTAATATGGGGCACCTTTTGAAAGGCACGTGAGCAGAATATATGCTGAACTTTGATATTTGTACTAGTTGAACATGCTGATGACAGTTACCATTTTTAATTTAATTTTTATATACAAGGCTGCTTTCACAGGTGCATATCAAAATATCCTCAAAAGAACTAGCAAAATCAACTGTATTTTCTTTTCACTTCAAAATAATTACATGACGAAATACTTGATCAACACAGATATAGAAGTTCAGATATTTAAAGCAGAATAAAACCTGCAGTTATTTAAGCTTCTTTTTGTTCTTTGCCTCAGGTTTTCCTATGGAAAATAAAAACAAAATATGATCTATATTTTGCTTAGGGCAAAATACTGACCTTTGCTCTGCAAAGCTACTAATGGGGATTGATGTGCATATCTAATTTCCTGCAAGATAATGATGAGCACCAGCCTTACCATCAGTCCTTAGAGAATGTTGATGTCGTCTTTCTGTTTTCCTTTCCTCTCTCCCTGGTGCCATCTGCCCTCTGCCTTCCTTTTCACTAGCAAAGTACACGGGCTACACCTCCTACTGTACAGTAGTCCCAGGATAGAGAAACCACAGTTTTAAAAGCAATAGTAAGTACTGAGGGGAGTGGGCTTTTGAGGAAAATAGTTTCAGTGCACCAACTTTCAACTGAAAGAAAGCCAACATTGACACAGACGGGAAAGGAGTGACTACTTAAATAAATAATAACTTCATTTACTCATCAGTTTCTTAACAAAAGGCTTAGTATTTCAAAATAGTATTTTTATTTTGAAACATTATTGTTGGTCTGTAGAAAATAAGAACAGAACTTTCAGCAAGGTAAAACTATTCCTTCTGCACCAATATTGGATATTCATAGTACTTTCAGGATATAGCCACCTCCAAATGCACTTTCAGGATAAAAACCCCACCTTTGATTAGACATTGAGTGGGACCTTATTTTGTTTTATATTTTAACGCCTGGCAATATGTAGAATATTCACATGACAAACTGCTCTCTTGGTTTTATGAATAATAGTTTTTAAAAACCCTCTGAGAGAATATGTAGAAACATTACAAAATCCAGAATGTATAAAAATTAATAGGGCTTAAAGGGTCCTATTCTCGCTGTCTGAAAGGGGATCATACCTGGGTTGTTCCTGCAGATATTTGTTCAGCCAGTTTTAAGTCCTTCAGTAGGCAATATTTCCAGATCTCTGTAGGTAGGCTATTCTCAAGCTTTACAAGCTTTAATATAAAAAAGAATTTCCTGATATCTAATGAAATCTCTCTTGATGTAATCTAATAGTCCTTGTCCTCTTAGGAGGGATCAGGGAGAAGAGTTTATTCTCTTATTTATAGCTACTTCCTACAGATATGAAAAATGTTGTCAGTGTTTTCCATTCATCTTCCATACTTACAGTCAGTGTTTTCTGAACCTCTAATTTGGCTTCCTCCCTCCCAGCCTTCTCTTTTTGGTTTGCATTTGTATTGCTGCTGGATTCACAACCGAGCGAGTAATTAATTCTTGACATTCCAGTCCCTATGCTGGACACGGGGGTTCCAGTGCTGATTAGAGAAGAAAAAAAACACTTCATCAGTCTTTCATTTTGCACTTTCAATGTGGTGGGGACCTTTTTCATAACACGATGATGTCTGTCTTCATCTTCTTATCCACTACTGAAAGCTTTTTCTGAAAAAAAAAAAAAAAAAACAACAAAAAACAAGCCAACCTTCCCAAAAGCAGTCAGTCAAACAAACAGATAAACAAACCCAAAAGCAGTACTGGGGCTGTTCTTCATCCTGTTTTAATAGATCAGGTTAATCCTATTGCCTGTGAATTCCTGCAATTGCCTTTACTGAAAAGCATGTAATTTTCAGACTGTTTTTCCAATGCATTAAAATTGTTTTGAATCACGTCTCCTGGTGTGTTTGTGCTGGCTCTCAGTTTGCTATTGTCTTCTAAGTTAATAGGTGTGTTCATCATTATTGAAGTTGTTGAACAATATTAGTCTGAAACACACCTCTGTGGCATCAGTCAGCTGTGTCCCTTCTGTATCACAGTATGCATTGTGATCTATAAACAAAAGAATTTATATTTTGCATATTCTGTTGGACGACAATGAATAAAGCATAGTACAGGTAGAGCACCACTAACACCAAGGAATGGATAAAACCAGAATTAGCTAGCTATGTTGGAAGTACCAATTTACATGAGTATCTCAGTAAAGTAACTAAGATTTCTTGCAGGGGAAGGAAGCTGCTACTCAGTAGGCTTAAGGTGAGAAAACACAACACTGCAAAGGCAGAACAGCTTTTGTCTGTTCTCTCCTTCTCCGGTCCTTCACTTGCCATCTTTTCCACTGGCTCATAACTGGATCTTACTGTCCTCTACCATGCTAAATACTTAACTACTAAATGAGACAGCCATATTAAAATGTCATGAGTTTATTGTATCATCATATTACTCAAACCACAATATCATTGTGTACTTTCTCTCTCTTGGATTTGAAAACTACAGAAAAAAGCATAAGTTCTTAGATGCAAACACTAGGTTTCAAAACAGATTTAGGTGTATAACACGCTTAGTTTTTCTAAAAGTACCCCTGATAGACAGAACCTCATTAGTATATGTGTAAGTCTCAGATATAGAATGTTGTATATTTAATTACTATTATTACTATGTATTGTTAATATGCAATAATGGATAACAATAATGCATGGATAAATGTATACTGTGTATTAATAATTACCTTCATTCGTTGAATATTAGTTTTGGCTAATATCAAGTGAAATATCAATGTAACGTTTTATTTTGTCAGATATCAAGAACATACAATTATTTTCATTTTAGTTTTATTAGTACAGAATGTTAAAATTTTAGCTTGGCTACTCAATCAGAGTAAGTGTTACGCAGTACTATGGCAGTTTGTGCATCTGAAGTGCCGCATATATATTTTAACTGCTTATTGTACTGTTAATTTACACCACCTCTTGTAGTGGATTGTCTTTCAGTTTTGCAGTTCAATCTTCATGACCTGTCTTCTCAGTTTATGAATTCTGTATTTATTGGGTGTAAGCAGAATGCAGGACAGAATACGTGACATTTCAATACTTGGGAGTACTGTATTTTGTAACCACACAAAATACAAAGAATAAGGTCAGATTAAGTTCATTACCATTAGTCAAACCATCACCAGCACTATTTGGCGCTCTATGGAGTTACAATATTAGGAAGCAAATGAGCAAATGCCAAAAGTCACGACCTGTTTCTCTTTGTTTCTTTCCATCTCCTCTCTTTGCCCACAGACGTTACCACAGGGACACCAGCAATATCAACAACGACAACCGTGGAAATCCGGAAGAGCAGTGTTATGACAACTGAGATCACCTCTAAAGTGGAGAAAATCCCCACAACAGCCACTAGCAGCACCACATGCCCTTCCGTTGAGACTGAGGAAGAAAAAGCAAAAAGACTGCTGTACTGTTCACTATGCAAAGTCGCTGTCAACTCTGCCTCGCAGCTGGAGGCGCACAACAGTGGTGAGATGGAGCGGTGTTTGCTTGCTTCCTTTTTTTCCCTTCTGTCTCAAGAGCTCTGCAATTATCTTCCCCTGAATAGATTAGATCTCTTGCAGCAGGGGACAAAGAGGTGGCAGAAAACCGGCAATTACATGGAATTCATTAGCTATTAAAGAATAAAAATGACAGGCAAAGAGGCTTTCATAAATGAGGAAGAAAGGAATTTTATTGCATGCAAGTTACCCTTTTTCTTATATTTTAGCTTTTGCAGCTTCCAAACCTTATAGAGCTAAAAGACAGCTCATGCTTCATTACCTTTGGTGTTGAGAGTTTTCATACTTTTGTTTGTGTCAGCTGGCAAACTGAGTACAAATGCCATTAGTTTTGTTTGAAATTGAACAAATTAAGGCTGAAAGAGGGAGTGTCAGTCAGAGTTCAATGATGAGTTAGAATTCTTAGCTCCATATTATGTATGTTAATAACTTGTTAAAATTATGTATATTTTTCCTTTGTTTTCATCAAATGATAGCAACTGCTGCTTGAGAGTTGAATGAGTAATTGCTTAACTTCATATTTTTTAATTTTTAAACCTTTTCTTGTTATTAGAACAAGTAGAATCAATAAATTCCAGTAGTTGAGCACAATTATTCACTGTTACTATTTTAAGCATCTCATTTGATGAGCTTTGGGGTGAGCAGGGTTAAAAGATCTTGGGATTCAATGTGGTGATAATGACAATCTGTAACTGCCCTACAGAAAAACTCCTGATTATGAATGTCAGGGCTTACCTGCCAGCAGAGTTAGGACACAGGCAGAGAACCTGGGTTTGAAACATAGAAAGTGATGATACACCTGTAGCAAGATGATCAACGGTTTTATGATGCAATCAAAAAAACCCCAAAAGCCTAACTGAACAACTTTGCCATGTCTATGCAATCCACTTAAATTTATCAGGAAATGATAATTTCTTGGTATGCACGAGAAAAAAAGCCTGATTAGTTTTGAATACTGTTTGCTGTATGCCAGATCCTCAACTGGTGAAAATTCAAGTTCATAAAGCTGTACCCATTTAACTTCATATGAAGGTTAGACTCTTGACATTTTCCTGGACAAGATGAGTCAAAACATCATCCCGAATATTTAAATACTGCCCTCCAAGTTTTTGCTGTCCATGCTGATAAGCTCTGTGTGTGCTGACACACATGCATACTTGTAAAAGTGCACATGTGGATGCATACAACAATTATCAGCAGAACACTAATTCTGTACACAGTAGTAGTCCATTATCATCAAAGACTACCTGTGTGGAAGTCAACAGTATAAGAAATCATTCAGTCTGAATACAGGTAAAGCAAAAGGACATTATTGGTTTTTAAGGGTCTATAAGGATCCATTGCTGCCAGAAACCTCTGCCCCTTTTTGGTTTGGAGACTAATTAGTTAATTACAGATTTAAGTGTAAGCTATCTAATGCATGCTGTATATCAATGCATTCAGGAGGACTACAAATCAAACCCAACTACATCTTTAATAGCTAAATTACTCTTCCTTTGCAACTGCAATTCAGGTCTTATTAGCAGCAGGAGTTAATGAGAAAAGTCACACCCATTTAACTTCACATCAGGATACCTGATTGTGCCACTACTTACTGGTGTGGCTGCTTTGTTGTAGTGCATTACCTACATATGTCTAATTTAATAATTACATATCAGATGAGATATTGTTACAATGCTATGAATCTGATACACAGAAATACAGGCATATTACAAGGATAGCACGTGACATCAAGCTGAGGTTCATATGATTTTCTTTTAAAAAGAAAATATAACAATGGATGCAACCAAATCGCCAAAGTTGTTTCTGTTTCCCATTTCTAATGTCTCCAGGGACTAAGCACAAAACTATGCTGGAAGCTCGGAATGGAAGTGGAACCATAAAAGCCTTTCCCCGGGCAGGCGTAAAAGGCAAAGGACCTGTGAATAAAGGAAACACAGGCCTTCAGAACAAAACATTTCACTGTGAAATATGTGATGTGCATGTAAACTCTGAGACACAACTGAAACAGGTACTTGGCTAGCTTGCAGAGTGTGAATCCTTGGCTGTTCTTTGTTTTCATGGCAATAAAGTACCAATATGACAATCAACATGTTTCAGTCTAACAGTTCACATCCAAATGGAGCTTACAGGTTTTGCCCTTCGTACTTGTCTTTCACACTGTATGTTTTGGTTTGGATATGATTTTCCTTTGCACAGAATAGATTTTCTCAAAAGCTCTTGATTCTCTACATGTCTAAAAGAGTTCCAGAAGCTGTACGCTGCAACATTACAACTGTCTTTAGACTACTCTAATTGTCATGGGCTAATAAACCCCGCCGTTTAGTGTACTGCATGATGCTTGCCTTGACAAAGATGTGGTGGTGGTTGCAGCCAGTATTTTCGCAAAACACTGAATAACCTGCTTAGAAATGTGGGATGGAGAGGATTTGCAATTTCTTATCAGGGTTACTCTGTAACTGAGAAGCATGACCTCTAAATTGCAATTACACTAAGTTATGTTCAGTCATTCTTCAGATGAACAAAACCTTTGTTCTGAAAAACACTTTAATTCCATATGCCTTTTGGAATTAAATACTTGTTAAGGAACTTTACAAGAATGAAGATAAATTCTGTAATGGACAATAGAAATACTTGTCTTCTGCTTTCAGGAAAAATAAATGGCTGGCTCTTTGTCTTTTTTTCACAAGAACTCTCTTGAGAGTGAAAATCAAAGCAAAAATATAGTTCTGACCAAGGTCCCTTACAT
>VZTM01010143.1:0-14252 GCA_013400555.1 Jacana jacana | reverse complement strand
CACATATGTTGTAGTTCCCTGTACTGTTGGTAACCTTTCAGTGGTCCCTTTCTATTTTGTCCACATCCGTCCTTGAAGGGAGATGAGTAAAAATGGATATATTTTTGGCAATATGGCAATATTCCAGGGTCAGCCTCACCAGCACAGAATAGTACTTGATGTACTGGCTATAGGCCTCCTAAAGCAGCCCAGAACATCAGCCAGGTTTGCCTCATGTGTAACAAGAGTATTCTTAGTCATACCAGCCATATCAGTGCATGGGTTTCTTCTGCTTTTCTTTCTTGAAACTTATGAGCTACCTGTTGGCCCAGTCTTTACCTTTATTGAGATCTCTCTGTGCTGAGACTCTGCAATTCATAGTGTCAGCCTCTAACCTTGGTTAGTGCCACGTTTCAATTCTGTTACTCAAAACATTTCTCTGCATCTACAGATCCTCTCATTTCAGTCTCCCATGCTTCCACCACAATTGATTTAAACCTCCTCTCATCTATGTAGTATATAATCCCTCATGGTAAATGACATACATGGGGACTTTGAATAAACAGAATTCTTCACAGATTTTAACAGTGATGGAGAAAGAAAACAAGCACACTCCCACTGGCTGGAAGAGAAATTGGGTGTACACTACTTGCAAAGAATAGATACCTGTAATTTATGAGAAAATGCCTTTGATAATAAGGGTTGTATTTTTGCAGTAGCAAATACTTGCTAACTTGCTTGGATACTTGCTAACTCATTTATTATTAATGTGATTTTTCAGTATACATTAATGAAGTTTCCTTTACAAGTTGCATGCTCTGGATCTTCTTACTTTTCCTATATGGGAGAACAATAGCAGGAAGGAGAAATATGTGTGTATTATTTAAACCGAGGAAGGGAGAAGTGCAAAATTAAGTGACTTCTAGTTCAATAGCACAAAATGTTTACAGTAATTTAAATGAGAACCACTTGGATGTGCTAAGAAGATATTTGCAAGCACTGGTGTCATGCAAGGATAATGATACATGAGCTACTGTTCTAATACTTTTACTGCAAGGTACAAGGAAGTAACTACAATATCCTGAGAATGGGCAATGGGCATTTGTTAAAGCACATCAGTCATTTACGAGGTCACATGGATGTTGGAGATAGGGAAAACAACTCTGAAGTCTGATGAAGCAGAGATTTGGGGCAATTTTGCTTGATCCCTCTAACATAACACAACTGTAGTTAACATTCATAAATCTGTGTGCCTCTCCATTATAGGAATCTTGTAAGAAAAAAAAATGCACTATCTACACTGTTTTATGTGTTTTGTAATAATAATTTACATTAAGTGTTCAAACATATAATTGAAATGTTCGTGTGAATAAAAAAAGCTTTAATAGCAGCTTGCAAGCAGGCATTTTGTTATTAGAGTGACTCAGGGCATTTTACAAAATGCACATAAGAGTCATTAGTTCTATCTTTACTGTTAAATGACAGGATTTAATTTTCATCTAGGTTCCAGTGACTCACTACACTTAACCTTAGCTGACAGGTGGGAAATACTTTGTAGCTAAAATGCTCTTTGGCAGAAACTAAATTTTCAATGAAATTTCCCCACAAGTATTTTCTCTCTTCCATGAAGAAGAATAAACTTTTATTTTGGCCAAATCATGGTTACTTCAGCGGAAGCTAAAGATTAATTTTCTGAATGGTGTCTTTGCAAAATATTGTCTATCATGGAACTGTGGAATTGTAAGAGTTGGAAGAGACCCCTAGAGATCATTTAGTCCAACTCCCCTGCTAAGGCAGGATTGCCTAGAACACATTACTCAGGACTGCATCCAGGTGCATCTTGAAGATCTTTGGAGAAGGGGACTCCACAGCGTTCCTGGGCAGCCTGTTCCAGGGCTCTGTCACCCTCACTGTAAAGAAGTATTTCGTCATATTTGCATGGAACTTCTTGTGTTCCAGCTTGTGCCCATTGCTGCTTGCCCTGTCACTGGGAAACCACTGAAAAGAGTCTGGTTCCATCCTCCTTCAACCCACCCTTTAGATACTTACAAGCATTAATAAGGTATNTCTGGTTCCATCCTCCTTCAACCCACCCTTTAGATACTTACAAGCATTAATAAGGTATCCCCTCAGCCTTCTCTTCTCCAGGCTATCGAGTCCCAGCTCTCTCAGCCTTTCCCCATAAGGGAGGTGCTCCAGTCCCTTCATCATCTTTGTTGCCCTACACTGGACTCTCTCCAGTAGTTCCCCGCCTCTCTTGAACTGGGCAGCCCTGAACTGGATGCCGTATTCCAGTTGTGGCCTCACCAGTGCAGAGCAGAGGGGGAGAATGTCCTCCCTCGACCTACTGGCCACACTCTTCCCTATGCAGCCCAGAATTCCATTGGCCCTCTCGGCAACAAGGGTACGGTGCTGGTTCATAGAAAGTTTGCTGTCCACCAGGACTCCCAGGTCCTTCTCGGATGTGCTTTCCAGCAGGTCCATCCCTAACCTATATGGGTAGCTGGAATTCTTCTTCCCCAGGTGCAGGACCCTACACTTGCCTTTGTTGAACCTAATTAGGTTCATCTCTGCCCAGCTCTCCAGCCTGTCCAGGTCATGCTGGATGGCAGCACAGCCCTCTGGAGTGTCAACCAGCCCTCACAGTTTGGTATCATCAGCAAACTTGCAATGAATAAACTACATCTTCTATCATATGTCTTGGCTCTTCAAGCACAGTACATAATTTTATTTCTTTTCAGAAAAAGAGAGCACATAATGCCTTCCCAGAGGCTTCATCCAGCAAGGGATCTTGGACAGTAGATGAAAACAGCATTCTGACTGAAAAATCTCTTTCGTTCTGTGACTGCACTGTACCACCTAGAAGAAATCACAGTGCAGGCCTCTTTTCATGGGATCCTCCTTCTCCTTTCACTCATTTGACATGATCTTTTAGTTTGCACACAGTACCAGGTGAACTGGACAACAGAAATGAGAAGTTTTAATTGAGTGTGAATAGCAGAGTCAAAACTACTGGCTGAAAAGAAACAGGCAAAAATCAATAAATTAATATGAATCTTCAGCATCTCAAAGGTCGCTCCCACTAAACCTATGATGAGATGAATGCACCACACTTTGCAATGCTTTTGACATGATCTCACAATAGTAGCCTAATACCCAAATTGGTGAGCTAGAGATTGAATGTGTCAAGTAGGTCAAGTAGGTAGAAAATTGGCAGTATTACTGGGATCAAGGGGTTCTGCATCCATGAGTACAGTACTTAGTCCAGCTGTTGGCTGGTTATTCGCCATGTCCTTCAGGGACAGATACTGAGACCTATAATGTTTAATGTCTCTGTTAATGGCTTAGATGATAGGAAGTTCATCTTCAGCAAGCCTGCTAATGATACCAAGACATGGAATGGTAGCTGTGCTGGAGGACATGCTGAGAGGAACTTGAAATTCTCAACAGGCTGGAGAAATGGGGTGACATCAGTCTCAGAAAGTTTAACAAGGACAGGTCTGAAGACCTGCTAGAGAGTAACCTCCTGCAACATTACAAAGAATGGGATGACTGGTTGGAAATTAACTTTGCAGAGAATATTTATGTGCAGATATGCAACTGTCTCATGGGAAGATAAGGAAGAGACAGAGCCAGACTCTTCCTGGAAGTATACACTGACAGGACTGGAGATAAAAAGCACAAAACTGAACAAGGGAATAAGAAACAATTTTCACCAGAAAATGTCCATTGTACTAGAACAGATTTCTTTGGGAAACTGTGGAGTCTCTGTCCTTGGAAGATACTCAAAACTCAATATCCTGAAACATCTGATCTGTTTGGACCCATTTGGAACAAGTTGGGCTTGATGATCTGCAGAAGTTCCTTCCAACTTTGTTTGTCCTGTGATTCTCCAATTCTAGAAAAATTGTGTAGTCTTCAGCTGTTGAAGTTAATAACACATAAATCTATTTTCCTTTGTCAGTCAGAAAAGTTGTGATTTCCATGGTAACGAGGGGAATTCCTCCTTCTCAGTTTTTCCTAATTCCTAGATTACCTCATTTTAAGAAGACCTAACTGAAGGTTGAGGAATTCCTGATTACTACAGAATTATCTCTTTTTTCACCATGGTGTACTGTTTAGTTATGCTATCGGGTGGGGATCTTGGAAGACTATTCAAAAATTGGTCTGCATAGTGGATGTTGGTGCCAGTAAACAATGCAGGAAGACATTTCATCTTCTGCATGTTGCGTATTTCACAAAAGTGGCTAGAGAAAAGGAAACTGCTCTCATCTCCTTTATCAGAGTCTGATTGGCAGCATCCAACATGAGAACAACCAGACTTCAAGTGAGTTATTCCTGGTTTACACTATAAGAAGGCAACCAGGTTCACCATAAGAGGACAGTAAGGCTATATTCCTGGCTTTAAAACTGCTAATAAAAACAACAAATAGTTAAGTGTTTCACATGTCTTGCTGTGGAGAGGAGCAATTAGGCTTTAGGTATTTACTGAAATCTCTAACTCTGTTGCAGTGACTTTGTGTTGCTTTTTAACTGATTTAGAAAGATATTCCACTTCAGCAGCCTCTGCTGTCCTGTAAAATTAAGTCTTTACTGCTATTTACCTTAATACTTTTTGCATTGCATCCCACATGGCTAGAAAAAGGGAAACATCAGCTATATTTACAATGTCAAAAAAGACAACATTTTTTTTCCTTAAGCTTTCATCTTGTTTGCTCCCTTAAAAACACTAAAATGAATAGAAAAGAATTTCCTGGGGAAAACTCTGAAACACTTAGATAAAATAGAAGGAAATGACAGTGAAAGAGAATGACAGGCCTATGTGTCATGGACGGGGGTGGGAGACTTCAAATTATGAAGCAGAGGGTAAGTAGCAAAGTGTTTCTTCGTAGTCAGTGGCTAAAAAGTCATGACACTATTAATCATTTGTATAGGACAAGAAATGTGCATGACTCTGTACTGTGAAAGATAAACAAATAGATGAAGCTGTCGTGGGCTTACTATTTAAAGGAAGGGGAAAAGTCAAAGGAACACAGTACTGCACATGTAACCATTGCAGCTTTCAAGATTTAGAGAACAGTTGGAGCTTTTATAAGGTCAGGAGTGGCTGCAGTGGAGAAATGCTTTCTGGGTAATTTCTGTCAGAGAAGCCGTTTCAAATAAACCTATTCCTCTCCTGAAAATCTGTATTTAAAATTTCTGCAGTCAGAAAGGGTTTTACTTCAGAAAAGTTAAAAAAAAAAAAAAAGAAAATTGATGTCATCAGACGATATTACACAAACAACGTTACATTGTGCTTGTAGATGTCTCTGAGCACCTGCTAGCTTATGTTGCTTGCCATCCCTAGCTCTTCATCTGTCTAGTATGGCTTGGATTTGGTATATACTGAAACGTTTTGGGGAGAAGAAGTTGGTATATATGCTGCTTACCTTTATCCAGGTAAGTTAGCTCCTGACTAGGAAACCAGTCTCCTTGAATAGACAGCAGAGACAGACATGTAAGTGTCTTTGCTTTCTGTGATGGTGATTCACAAGAACAGGGAGAATAGTTTTGGAGGCTGAAACAATTACTGCCCTCCATTCCCTAAAAGGGCATGCTACAAAATCTTGAGCTTGGAAAGCATTTTTCTAAGGCAATGTGTAAAATTATATTCCAGTGACGCAAACAATAAAATGAATACCAAACTGCCACTCTCATTAAAGTGGATTTCAGCTGGCGTGAGGACCAAGCAAGCAGCTTGTTCTTGCCCCTTTCAGCCTGATGAATTAACTCAACTCTCCTATTTGATTCACAAACTGGACTAGATAGAGATATGCCACATTCCCAAGCAGAAAGCTTTTACTAAATTACGGTATTCATGAGTCACATTTAACAATCGCTGCTGCTAAGAACAAAAAATTGGCAGAGGGACCGCATTGTTATACCCTTCTGTTATGTATATCATCAGCTGTAGTTATTTTTCAGAACAATGCTGAATTCCTATTATATACTGTTTCAAGCATGTCAGTGTATATTAGTACGATGCTGATCAGCAATATTTCATTTTCATGGGTGTCATGAAAGGAGTCAGGAGGGTAATGTTTATGTTTCAGACACACAAAATGACTCTAAGGGATATGAAACCAAATCAATTTAAAGTAGATTAGGTAAACTGCATTTAATTCCTTCTTGTATACTGTATTTAAGAAGTAACTTTTAATGCAGCTTAATTTAAATTCAAAAATAATTAAATCAAACCAAACTCATACTACCTTAGCAGCCAAAACTAAAGCTGTAAGAATGCTTCACTTTAAATTACAGCTTTATATATATACATCAGATTCATCTCCTTAATTCTGATCATATTGTCAATCTCCCAGATGAATTCCTGCTTATTCTAACTTATTTTCTTTTAATATATACAACACTTCTAGGCTGGGAGATCCTGGTAGCTGTTAGAGTTCATAATATTAATGCATTGGTGACCTCAAACCTCAGTATAGCTGGCTAGCAGACTCATATAACCTCACTGAGAAAATAATTAAATACTCTTTTGCTGCACGACAAATGAAACAGTAGAAACTGCACCACAGATCACAGTCCAGCGAGGTTCTGAGGAAAGCCTGGACTGTACCAGTGAAAAAGCTTTCTTGGGGACATTTTGCAAAGGTATATGATGGGTTCAGGCAAGACCATAAAGCTGCATACGCGTGACTGTGAAATGAACCTAACAAAAATGCAGTTAGAAAAGAGTCAGGGCCAGCCAAGGAAGTACCAGCAGCATGGTCTTGGAAGAAATCCAAAGAGGGAGAGAGAGATCTAATTTTGGACAGAATGCTGGCTTAAAACAGATTTATTTTTCTGAACAAAGAAACTGCCTCCTGTTGTTTGTCCCTACTGTATTCAAAGAGACAGAATTCTGTATACTTTCTTTGTAAATCGAGAGCAACACACACCCCAAATCTCAAACTCTCCAGATTTAACTTGTTTTCCATCAAGAGACTTGGCTGAAACTACTTGTTTTTCCTCCTTGCATGTTATGCATTAATGTAGGCAGTAGAACAAGTCACCGTTACCTTTCCCTGCAGTACTCCTTGGCAATGTGGAGCATCCCTCTCAAAATGCATAGATTCATAGAATCATTTTCTTCGGAAGAGACATTTAAAATCATCTAGTCCAATCATCAACCTAACACTGACAAGTCCACCACTCAGTTCTGTCCCTCACTACCACATGTACATGTCTTTTAAGTAACTCCAGGGATGGTGATATAACCACTTCCCTGAGCAGTCTCTTCCAGTGCTTGACAACCCTTTCGGTGAAGACATTTTTCCTAGTATCTCTCCTAGTATAACCTCTCCTGGTGCACCTTGAGGCCATTTTCTCTTGTCCTATTGCTTGCTACTTGGGAGAAGAGACCAATGCCCACGTCCCTGCAATATCCTTTCAGGCAGTTGTAGAGAGACGTAAGGTTTCCCCTCAGCCCCCTTTTCTTCAACCGAAACAAACCCAATTCCCTCAGTCTCTCCACTTAAGACTTGTGCTCAAGACCTTCCACAAGCTATGCTGCCCTTTACTGGATGTGTTCCAGCACCAATGTCTTTCCTGTAGTGAGGGGCCCAAAAGTGAACACAGCATTCAAGATACGGTCACATCAGTTCCAAATACGGACAGATGATCCCTAATCCTGCTGGCCACACTATTTCTGATATAGGCCAGGATGCTATTTGCCTTCTGGGCCACCTAAGCACACTGCTGGCTCATATTCAGCTGTCAGTTGACCACACGTCCCAGGTCCTTTTCTACCAGGCAGCTCTTAAGCCACTCTTCCCCAAGCCTGTAGCACTGCATGGGATTGTTGTGACCCAAGTGCAGGACTCAGCACATAGCCTTGTGGCACCTCATACCATTGATCCCAGCCCATCAACCCAGGCTGTCCAGATGCCTCTGTAGAGCCTTCCTACCCTCAAACAGATCAACACTCCCACTCAACTTGACGTAGTCTGCAAACTTACTGAGGGAATGGTTAGCACAAAGTCCTCATCCCTGGGGAAGCACCCTGGGTGCTAGCCTGGGCTGTTTTTAGCCAATGTGAACCCACATCCTTTGAGACAAGGCAGTTTTGTGAGAATGCCCCTTGCCTGAGCTCAGCTCTCAGTCTTCTGGAAAGCTAGTAGAAATGATGAACAAGAAGTGAAGGGTGTTCATGGACATCTCTATCAAAAACACCATCGTCCCAATGATGAAGCAGCTTGGAGAGAAAGTTATACTTGAAGCATGATATCCTTCTGATATGGATTTCCTGATGTGGATTTCTCATGTCCCTGGCTTAAACAAATTCACTGTACATCACAGAGCCTACAACTGGGTATTAAAGAACTTCCAATTAATTTAATTTCTCTAAACACTTTCTTATCACTGACTTTGATTTCCAGTTACTCTACTGAACAGTATGGCAGATCTCCAACATCACCTTTTCTTCAGGTTTGGAGCATAAATGAGCTACACCCACGGTACAATGGTGTAACAAATGTGAGAATGAGTAACAATTACGAGAGTGTGAGAGAATGAGCAGTAACAGAAGACCTTTATTTCTGTTAGAAACTAAATTATAGGCTCACCATTTATTTCCTCCAGCTATTCCAAGTTTCTCCTTCCCTTCTGATAAGGAGCTAAGGAGACCCTTATACAAACAATTGGTTTGAATTGGCGCCTCAGTGTTCTTAGATGGGACAGATAGTTCTTCTAAATTGCAGTCCTCCAGGAAGAATATTGTGCATGACTAGACTAACAAAACCCATTGCAGGCTAATATAGCTGCTTTCTTTTTTTTTCCCATGAAACCAGAAAGGGAGAGGAAGATAGTGATCTCACATAACCAGTTTAAAGCACAGGTGATTAAGTCCTTTTTAATAGATTAGCATTCTTACCAGCAAGATGAATGTAATCAAACTCCACAGTAGTACTTTTAATTCCCATTTAGATTAGCACCTCCTATGGTCCATTTTATTTACCACGGGTTTTGAAATCACACATTTGCAACTTAATATGGGGTAAGTGTTGCTATAGGAGCTGTAACAACAATTCTCTATTGCAAGAACTCCTTTCTGTCTTCCCAGGATTTGCCATGGATAATAATGTTTTTCACTGCCGGCTAGCACAATGAAGCTGGAGTACAGCCTTGGGTCAAGACCCATATCTTTACAGGGTCAAATTGTTCTTTATCTAGCTCAGCATCTTTGACTGCCTGCACTGCTGCTCAGGCAGAAGAAGAAGGAAGTTTGCATGTCAGGAAGATTGCTTCCTATTGCAGCATGAATAACCCAACTGGTAGCAAGTTGGCTGTGTGCCATTCAAAATTGAACAGCCAAGTCAAACTGGGTCAGGTTTGCACTTTAGCAGGGTAATGCTGTCTAGTCAGACACCGGCACAGGAGCATTTTCAGATCAGAGTCTGCTTAGCCATGGAAGGAGGAAGAGAGAGCAAAGGATTCTACTGTAAATAGCCAACTGGCAGCTGGTCAGGCATTCAAAAAGTTGAAAGGTCTAGTGACACCTGTTTTAGGTACATCCCTTCCTCAGGCTGGAGGAGCAAACATCAGGGAGCAGGCCCAACAGACTGCTAAATCTGTTTTCCAGTTAAGCTGTGCAAGGGACTGTGCTGATCTGCAAGTTCTGCATGCGTGGAATATTCTCCACCTATGGGCACACAGTTCCGGTTGATATTGCCATTGCTAGTGGATGATGCAACCACTGTTCTGGCTATCAGACCCAATCTGCTGCCTATGAAAGACAAGAAACAGGCCTGGCATGCTGTTCATATGGAATGAACTGGCTCCATGAATTCCTCTGTACTCTCATTTCTGTTACTACTGGTTTGTGGTAAGGTGAAAGTCAGTTCTGAAAGTCAATTCGACTTTCTTGTGGATCATGATTTGAAAATTTACCCTGTAAAAAACAACATGGCTAAAGACAAGGGAATGAAAACTTTCATTTAACAGCAGAGAGTGCAAGTGCATCTGCCATAAATACGAAGCTACTATTCCTTTCCTGCACTACAAATCTAAAGATGTGCTTCAGCTGCAGTTAGGACAGCATGCAGTTTTGCTCTATATTTTCACTCAGTCTTATAGTTTGCCTAATAGAACCACTTAGTGCTTCCCACCTGAAGAGAGAATGTGCCAATAGCATCTGTCTACAGGACAGAACGAAAAACAAGCAAATAAAGAAAGCAGAAGGAACAAAAAGATTACTAGAAAAGACATGGAGTACAGCCTGACAACACTTAAAGCCAATGATGCTATTTCTCCTCTCACAAAAGAGAACTCCATAATAACAAAACGTATACACTAGCAGAACATTATTCAGATTGTAACGTCGAACACCCAAAGGTCAGTGGAAGACAAAGTGGAGACAGTGTGAGGAGGAGGGTGCTAACCAGGAGAGGAATAGGTTCAAGCACGTCCTCACTGTGGGAACCAAGTAAGCTTACCAACTCAGTGAGGGAGATTCATCAGTGGAAGCAGTGAGGTGTAGAGAGGCAGTTAGATGGTCCTGAAGAAAGAAGTGCTGCTTCTCCAGTGCTTCGAGGAAAAATTGCGGTTTTAGTATGTAACTTTGCTTTAAAGGTGTTGGAAACTTGTAGTGAAAAATGAGGAGTGTGTTTCTGGAGATGCTATGAAAAGGGCTTGTATCCTGCAGTGGTGAACAACCTCAGAAAACAGAGGCAGAATTAAATGCAGGGAGAAGCCAGAAGAAGCAAAATACCCAACTATGTCTCAGTTAAAACTGCATGTTTCTACCCTGATGAGCTCTGGATCTGGTTTTCAACAAAACTGGCTGCTCCCAAGAGTGTTCTTACTCTCCTGAAGTTTTTTAATCACATTTTGAAATCATATTTCTTAAAATAATTCCTGCCAGTGCACAGTGTAGGTGATAAACAGAGTAGGACCTCTTGTGTCCACTCAGATTAAGCTTTATGGGAGAAAGTAGAAGTGTTTATTCATGGTAGGAGTGATGCACACACATGGTGCAGTCCATATTTGTACAATTTTCACATGCCTATCTCTTATCAGTGGGAGGCTAACCCCAGCGCCCCAATCTCACTGTGGCAACTGGGCAACCCTGAGAGCTGTGGTACAGCTGCTTTGGCAGATGTTGGGTCTGTTTGGAGCTTTTGGCCTTCTAACATGGTGGAGAAAGGCCTCGCATCTCTCCTGTAAAAACGGTTGCAATGGCTTGCACCCCACAAGACCAAGCTGGAAACCTTTTGTCCAGTAGCCCATTTGTAAAAAGCAGTGATCAAAATGTACCAGCCAAGGAGACACCTTGGCTGGCAAGAACAGGGCTGCAGAGTGAGGGAGGTGTGGTTGCTCTGGTGGCCTTACCTTTGGACATGCTCCTGTGTAACTAATTCAGAAAGCGGTAAGTGGGTCAGTAGTGTGAAAGTACAATATAACAAACAACCTGCAGAATAAGGTTTGAAATTCTACATATTTAATTAACTGGTTTTGAGGGGTTTCAAGACTGAACAGTATAGGATAGATTTCTACTTGCTGGGTAGCTAGGCCTCATCTTCATGCTAACATCATAAAGGAGCTCTAAAATAAAATAAATTACAGGGATATTTAGTATACATGTTGGAAGGTTTTTAATCAGTAAGAATACCTATATTTTAGTCAACCTAGATATCCAAGCTCACTATGCTGTCTTTCCCTGCTCCCCTAACTTTTATTTGTATGACTCATGGCAATTCAGGTTGAGATTTTAAGGTCAAAATTTGAGGACAGTTGAAAATAAAAATATGAAATGGGGAAATCTTCTGACACTCAAGTAAATGCTCCTCAAATTTTGACAACACTGTAATTGAGGTGTTTGAGCTGCAGAAAAGAGAAAGTGACAGGTTAGGTTTGGCAAAGAGATCTTTCACTGTGTACTTACAAACCCGCATTTATTCAGCAAGAGCAAGTCTCGGTTTGCTTTATGAAGTTGTATTTTTAGGATGATATGAATGAGATGAGACCACACTTCATATCTTGATCAGCAGGATTTTATGGTTGCTGTCAATCCACAAGTATCTTTTTTCACATGTATTTGAAAAAACTCACATGGAAATGGCCACATTATAAATATATTCTGACTAGAGTGGTCATTCATGGGATATAGAGATAAAAGGGAGGTCAAGAATTGTTGTCCACTATGAGTAATTCTGTAAGTTCCCACTGCCTGCTATTACTCGTATATGCAGTCTATAATCTGAAAAACGCAACACTTAAAACACTTAAATAGTTTGGGGGTTTTTTATATTAATCTAAAAGTGGTTAAATTGCCTCTTGATTTGAAGTGAGGACTAACGTGCCATACTCTCAGTGCTGTTTCTCGGAAATGATACTGAGTGCACCTGGGTCTGCCATTCTGTCTGCTTGTCTATCAGACTAGGTTATTCATTTTTCTTTCAAGCATTGCATAAAAAAACGGCTGGAAATGGCTCTGCAGCAGTGCTCTCAGAGTAGATCACCTTGAGCACTTTGGGTCCCCTGTAAGAAGCTGATCAGTGGTCTATGCACCCGGGTTCTGAAGAGTTAATCAGAAAAAGTAAAATTGAAAAAGAGGAAACATTTTTTAAAAATACAAAATAAAAAAGCAGAAGCATAAGAAATTATAAATTAGTATTTGCCACCATCTGTCAAAAATGCATGGAAGTAACCACTTGCACTCACTCTTCTCAGTATGCATGGTAAAATCTACACAAAAATTATTTTTTTGTGGAAACCTATAAATGCAGAATTAAAGCCCTGGAAAAATAAACCTGGAAGTGTGTGATTGTAAGAAACTGAGGAAGCAGGTCAAGCAATCTGCAAGTTTATTAGACTCCCACAATGAGAATACTGGGGCAATGGAAATAAGAAAGCCCTATGTTATCAAGCAGGGTATGAATAGTTGAGGGATTTCATGCCACACAGGGGTTGGATCTGTGAATAGGTAGAAGGGCTACGACCTCACTGCTGAAATCAGGCACGTGAGTGGATGTCCCCATCAGTTGTTCATTAGTGAGATGGATGCAGGTATCTAAAATGTGTTTGTCCCCCAACTGCATATTACAGAAGAGTGGGCTGAACAGGCTGCACAAGCATGCCTTGTCCCTTTCAGAGTGAAATTAGGCAGATTTGCTACAACTGGGGATGATATAATTAAAATGGACTAATGGCACTGGAGTGTGTGACATTTGTACCATCCTCTCTCAAGATCCATTCTGCTGGTTGGTAGTAGGGTGGTTGCCTCACGCAGGATCATGGTAACAAGCATGTAGAAGCTTGGGAAGCAACCCCAGGTTCTTGGAAGCAACCCCAGGCATTTCTGTCAGACATATTTCAGAGTGGCATTAGTTTTGCTGGTGTCTAGTCTCAATTGATTGCTCATATGAAGTCTGCCTCATACAATCCTTTTAGACCTTGCATTGTAGCTAATCCCACTTTAATAAAAACTCTCATTAGGGGACATCTTTTAATTTTTTCCCTTAAGTAAGATCACGTTTCTTTCTAAGCTCCCAGACAGTGGTTACATGTACATTTATCAGACCTATATCATCTTGGACCTGTCTGGTCTTGGCACTGCTCTCGTAGACCTCTAAGATACATTGTACTAGGCACTATTCTATTTCAATGTTAATAAATTTTTCTTCACAGAAATACTTCACCATTGATGGCAGTTTTCATTGTATTTATGTGGCTGGCTGGAGAGTTGATTCTCTATCTTGTACAAATGTATATAAAGCATTATAAAGCATTGATTAAAAAAAAATCTTGGCCTATGAAACAAATAAAAAAGATCTAGAGTTAGAGTTACTAGAAAAGTCCTATAGCTTGTAGGAGAAAATGGCAAGATCTGTAAATAATTAAACAGCTTGCAGAATTCCCTGGCAAGATACAGCTCTGTATTGGGAGATAATCTTCTGCTACTTATCTTGCTGAATATATTTCTTTTAGAGACACTTCTGTTATACTTTGTCTGTCATCCTTATACTTTTCCCAACTCCATTAATTTTATAATAGCTTTTCATAGGGTAGAAATGCATTTCTTGTTTTCACACAAATCCATCATGCTCATTTTACTGCACCTAATCTTTTAGTTGGTCATTTAGTATCTTGATCATAGTTCACTCTTTAAGGTTTTTCCATTCAGAACTGCAAGGAACTGAAAAAAGTCCAGTATATACAGACAATCCCAGTTCCAAAACCACAAGACGATATTCTCCACTGACATAAATTGAGAGAAGTCTGTTGAACAAAAATGCTTA
>VZTM01010141.1:4579-69767 GCA_013400555.1 Jacana jacana | reverse complement strand
TGTCTAGTCTTAGGAAAGAATGCACTTCCAGAGAGAAGCCAGGACTGAAAGGAACAGGTTTAAATCCCTGCTTGTCTTAGCCCTCTCATTTGGTTATTTCCTCTTTAGATCATACAAACTTCAAGGGGTTCTCATCCAAATGGCTTTCATTTGTTGTAGTTTGTAGTTGAGAACTGGCAGATTAAAAATCTCAGTCCTTCCAACTCTACAGGTAAGCACTAGAGACAGAAGGAGCAAAGAAATTCTGTCTGGATGCCACTTCCCATACCTGGAGACCAGAGCAGTTAGATTCTTTGATCTTAGAAAGGTCTTAATAAAAATTAAAAAACCAAAAACCCAAACCAAAAAAAAACCACTAAAGTTGCCAGCTTTTTAGCATAGTCCATTGTTTTGTTGTTTTTTTTTAAAGTTCATTACACAGCAGGGCTGCGCTCCAGCTTGACATCCCAGGGCTCAGCTACAACACACACAATAAATAACGTGCTGCTTGTCTTCAAGCACAGGAGTAGACCCACCATTGCCTGCAGTGGGTCTACTCACACTTAAAGTCAATCATATACTAAAGTGCTTTGCTGGACTGGGGCCTCATATCTTGGATGAATAAGCTTTTCTTCAATGAATTTGCCAAGTCTCCTTCCTAAAGGTCAAAGAAAAAGCCTCTTCTATTTTCTGCTGAACTTGGTGGACCTTTTAAAAGACATTATATTCACTCTCAGCATATGTACTATGGGTATTCAACATTAGTTGACCTTAGTTACAGGAGACTCAAGAAAATAGTATAAAAGCTAAGGGTTAATTACAACACCTTAGATCTAGAAAATCTTGTAAAATTTCTTTCTTATTATTTATTTAGTTGTTTTTAATTCAAAGGCAATGTTCTGTTTGGATGTGGAGATTCAAGTAACACTTTCCAAAATATGAAAGGCTAAATGCCACATTTACAATTGTTTCTGAAAAGGGTTGACCTTTATTAAAGTTACTGAGTAAATACATTCCGAAGGTTTTGTTTCTCTTGTAAATTAAATGGTATGTTTGTAGATGGAAAGGTCAATTTTCAGTAAAGCTGAGCTTCAGAAAACATCACCTTTCTCAGCTAAATCAAAGGAGTTAATTAGTTTTACAGATGGAATACATAATATGTAATTCTCTTATCTTTGCTTGAAAATCAATTGTTTATGGCATAGAGGATACACTTGTCATCATTAGGTGTAAATGTTTGCTGCAAAAGCAAATATAGACTCAGTCTGACACACAGCTTCATAAATGTGAGACACTGAGGTCCTCTGAGAAGTCATGTGTAGAGGAGGTACATCCAAATCGTACCTGGTATCAGATTTCACGTTTTTAGTAAATTTATTCCATCTTATATGAAACTTACATGAAATCTTAGATTTTATTAACATAAAATGCACTAGGAAAATATTACTAGGCATCGATACCGCATTAAGAACTGCAGTTTAATCCCATTCCTGAATTTTCCTGCCTAGGTTTGTGATAGGTCTCATACCAGTGTCTGGATCCTCATGGAAAGTACTGCTCACCACATTGTTGTCTTGGCTGTTCATTACAGAGAATAGTCTTTCCTTCTTTGGACAGAAAATTGTTGGACTAAGAGGCAACACCTCCTGACTGTAGCAGCCTTCAACCTCCCTCTTTATACGGCTTCCCAAAATCAAAGAAGAGAAAAGAACAATGTTTTCACCATCTCTAGTGTCTTTTTAAACCAGCATGTTACACAAAGCTGAACTTTCCAGCAAGTTTCATGGGTGTCCCCACAAGGAAGACATCTGAAGTAAGATAAATAGAAGGTGCTGGAAGAATTCAAGTCTTTATAGAGATGTACCACCAGCCACAGCAGAGTGACTGAAAGCTGGTTTTTTTCTGCCATGCCTGCTGGGCATCTTGTAATTTTATTTTTTTTTTGGTAGTGTTCTGTATAAGTGCAGTGCTATTCAGGCACTGTTACAGCTAGGTATTATTTACACCCTGTGCATACAGGGTATTTGCCTGATAAACTTCTCCATAGAATAGATTCTTCAGGAAAAATTCCACATACCCTTGCCCCATCTGAAGCAGCAGTACTAGCTTTCCTTAAAAGTCATTTAAGTATCATTACATCTCAGTTCTCCATACCAGCAGAAAATACCCAATGTTGATGTTTGTTCTCACAGAAGAGTGCCATGTGGGAAAAAAAGAAGAGAGACTACGATGAAGTTGTCTGAAGAGACAAGTGAAAATAAAACAGCTTATGTCAAGCACTGAGGTTTGTAATAAGTGATGTGTCGACAACAGACACCTTTGCTAAGGGAAAGGGAAACCTAAAAGATGAACATCAAAAAATTACGGGCAGATTTTTGAAGCTGCCTCACTTTTTATTTCTTTTAACAGAAGCTAGGTGACCCAATCCTTCACAGTGCTTTTGCCACACTTAAACCCTGCAGCTGTTTCAGGTAATCTAACCCTTAATTTTGTACTGAACAACATTAAACGAAACAAAAGTCTTCTTGCTCCAGCAGAGAGCTGGGTCAAAGTGGTTCCATCGCTAAGTGGAATTTGTACTCTGGCACAGAGGTTCAATCAAGGCTTCAGCGGTGATTGCAAATCCACATTACTATCTTGCAGCAGGCTCTTAACATGATTCCAGTACTTCCAGAGGAACCAAGATGGGATTTCCTAACAGTCAAATGATTTATTAACCATTTTTAACGTCATGCTATTCTGCTGGATTTTCTGGTGTGGTGCATTCTTCATATCCAAGCAATTTTGAGGCAAATAGTCGAAACTAATTGTTGAGTTAATCTATGATGAAAATAAAATAGCACATTCCAGATGCTTTCTGTTTAAAAAATATCTCCAGCCAGCATATATACGGGAGGTACACGAACAGTATGGTACAGGGGCTTAGATATTACACATGGATTTTATGAGAACTCTAAAGGGTTCTATAGAGGAGATACAGAGAAGTTATATGACAGTTATAGGTACTGGGCGTTGAAGCAGGAGACATTAGATCATAATTTTTGTGACACTCTCAGTACTGCTGTTCCCAGTCTGCTCTTGCAATGCACAGGTAGCCTGCTCCCTGCTGGTCCACAGCAAGACTCTTAGCTATATTGAGCTCTGCCTCTTTTTATGTACCTACAGAGCAGCTCTATAGCAAACCTGTGCCCTCCAGCTTATTAAAACACTCATTTAAAAAGTACAGCCCCTCAGGTGCTATTACAAATGTTGAAACAGATATGGAGGTTGTAAAGGATACTAGAATTTTGGGACTGCTGTGGGCATTCAATTGAAGCAGATAATCAGTGGGCTCAAGTAACTACACTCTGCCAGTGCAGCCAATATATCATAGCAAAACAGTGAGCTGTATGAATGCTGGGATCTTCAATCAGATATTGCTCATTTAAAAATGGAGCTGTGCAACAGTGGCTCTATCTCTTGTACTCATTTTTCTTGGAGCAGTAGTCTGACATTTCAAAAGATGAGAAGTACCTTTCAGCTTGAATAAACTCAGAAATCTATCTGTAAACACATTTGGCCTCATCTTGAGAAATGTCAGATTTGTGGAATGAACAGCATGGGTACAATATTTGTGTCAGTATTTAGACGACCACATATAAGAAAGCAGCCATGGTTGCAAGATTTTTACACTTTTTTTGCAAGTACAATAGCTGTGGGAAGAAATGCACATTACACTCAACATCTTTGTCCTACTGTACCAATAAAATGGTTGCACAAATAGGTAAATGTCTGAGTCAGGAGCAGGAAGGGAAGCTTCTTTCACCTCCTTTTCAGCCTCATTGTAATCAGGTCTCTGACTTGCTGGGCTTCCGTGGAGGAATCCTTCCTGACATTAGATGACAATCACTGTGTTCACTCATTATTGTTACTCATTGTTGGGGTTCCAGTATTGCCACCTAAAATCAAGTCCTTGCTGTGTTGAGCATTATACACAGAAAATGGCAGTTCCTGCCCTGAAAAGCTCCAAAACAAATGTGAAGTGAACGACAGCCTACAAACAGCATTAGTGCCACTGCATGATTTGTGTGTGTGTTTACAGCAGTGGTTTTCAGCCTGCGGTTTGTGAGCCTCAGAGGGTAGTGGTCTATAAGGGATCCGAGACAAGTAACTATTGAAAAAAAAAAAGAAGAAGTCATAGTTTCACCTCACAAAAATCTCTGCTTCCTCTGGAAATCGCTTAGGGCCTTTATAGGGAAAAGGCTGAAAGTAACTGCATACAGGTTGCCACAACCAAGCCTGTCATTTATTACACCTGTCTGCACATCTGGCTTCTGCTGCATAGGCTTGTACACCAGTCTCGCCCCAGCCTGCTTCCACTCCAACTAGTGTAGTGTGGAGGAGAGAAGACCCAGCAGTGTGCTGGACCTACAGGCTTGCCACACCATGAGATCCCACGCTCAGAGAAGCCACGCGCAGATTTCAGAGCAGCACACTCTCACCACAGCCCCTCAATCTGCCATTAACATCCTGATCTCCCTTCTCCTTGTTCTGTAGGATTTACCTAGGAAGATAAAAGACTCCCATCTTGAGTCTTCAAATGGACATAAGGTCTCCTTAGTACTTGCTTTCCTCTTTTCTCCAATAAAGGTACCAGAAATACCTGCCAGTGAACAGCAGTTTACCTAGCAATAGCTACCACGTTAATCCTCTTGAAAAATACTCAATTGCAGAAGAACCTAGCTGGTTTAAGACTGCTAGAGACCATGAACTTTGGCAGCGTTACCAGAGATGGCATTCCCTGGCTACTGTGTACAAGAGAGCCACGCACAGAGGAGAAGAACTTGGCTTCTGAACTCAGGCATTTTATTAAAGCCAGGGAATTTCACCAGTTGTGGATTAGCCCACCAAACTGCATGTGGTACTATGCTGTATTTTTCATAAAGTAATTCATTCTCTTACAGTCTTTCAGAGAATAAAATATCCACTGACCCAATAAAATATGCTAACGTTGCTTATAATGACACTGCTTAGGATTAGGTAGGAAGCTGTTATATCATAGTTTACAGAGCTAATGGCCAGTATTGAGGATGCATATTGTTAACCATAATGAAATGGGAAAAAATTACTTTCAGATGCATTTTCACCCTGTATTTTGTAATAACAACAATATATCAACCCTTCTAATGCTCTTTTCTCAGACCTATTTGGTTTGTTAATGTACACAGGTAAATCTTACAATATCATTTGGCAACTGTTATGTTCAAGCTAGAATGATCTCTCTGCTTCCTCCCTTAAAATATCACCTTGTGCTAAGGCTGAGGAGCAATACGGATGACACACAAGAAATCTGCATCCACTCTGAGGATGTGAGAACATTCCTGCTTCCTCAAACACCTGCTCTGCCTTATGGCCAGAGTCGTTTGGCTAGTTATTCTGCAAATATGTCCTGATATGGGATGGTATTATGATTCCTTTTCCATTTCTCTTTCTAAAATTTCTGATTATCCCCAGAATTCCACCATTTATTTTGGCCAATGCTTCTGTCTCACTATCTTTGTTGCTTTAGTTTCTGAAGGACATATGTATATGTATATATACTCATATATAATTTTTCCTGCAGAGCAGGTAACAGAGAGCCAGTAACATCTTTGGGTTTGGTACAAATTAAAACTTGGCCTTGTTCAAATATACTCAGATACTAAAATGAATAGTATAACCCATCTGTATCAGTGAAATATCAGATCAAAGCCCTGTGTATATGCATCTGTAAATTGGAGATAGCCCACAGATAAACGAATATCCAACTTCAATAATTGCATACTATTTGTACTGGAAATGCAACCTGTAGTCTTGATCAAATGCTTCTCACATTTATGCCCTCATTTCACTTCAGTGAAATTACTGTAATGAGAAAGGTAAACAATGTGCAGGATTACAGGGTTTCTGAAGGAAGGACCCAAAATACATCCTTTAGGATCAAGTAAGACAGCAATACCTCAAACTATGCTTAAAAAGCAGAAACATTCAGAAAAAAAATATCAAATGAAAGAACCCAAAAGATGAAATCTCATCTGTTAAATCTTCAAAACAGCTGTTTTCAGACTAACATACACAGATAGCTCCACCCCAGGAGTCTTAAAGTGAATGAGTTCTCTCTCAACCAGTAATAGTAAGTTTAACACACTTCAGCAATCTGAGAAAATATCAAACAGCTGGTGATTGCCAGCATGATCCCAATATATCAGAAGGATGATGTCGAGAATAGCAGCTTGGTTAGCCTGATATCAATACTGGCTGAAATAATAAACAGTTCATTCAGGACTGTGTCAGCAAAGCACCCAAACCTAAAGACATAACGAATGCAGTCAGTGTTCCTAGAAGACAAGTCTTGTTATTTTGGCACAAATATGTGCCTGTTTGATAATGGCAACCCTTTTGGGGTGGGGTACTGAATTCTTCAAGGCATTCGACTCGAATCAAAATTTGATTTTAAAATGCTAATAACGGCAAGATAAATCAGGACAACTTAGATGGATTTCTGGCCCACTGACAGATCCCAGAAACTAGTTGTTACCAAGGTGGTATCAAAACAGCAACACTGTGTCCTCATCTGGAGCCTTGACACCTACTTCCAAGATGGACAGAAATGTGAAAGTGCAAGAAGTGACTGAAGGAGGATACATTTAAGAAGCAGCTGCAGCACATGATACAGTTGACAGAGAATACAGAGAGAGGATGTTCTGAGAGGATATCATAGAACTACAAGAGTGTGCTGCAAAGACATTCTTGTCCTTTTCAAAATACTGTCCAAGTGCCGTTTCTGTATGGACTACAAGAGTGTGCTGCAAAGACATGTTTACTGCACCCTTACTGAATGTCTTGTCCTTTTCAAAATACTGTCCAAGTGCCGTTTCTGTATGGCCAGTATTGCAACCTACACACACTGCTGAATACTGATAGATACCAGGGAGAACTGATTTAGATACCTGAGAGAACTTTGTAGAGTAGGGCTGATGGTTGGACTCGATGATCCCAAGGGTCTCTTCCAACCAAAATGATTCTATGATTTTTTCTATGATAACTTTTTTGCTTCTTTTGGTAACGCTTAAGGACTGGTTTGTGTTACAAGAAACGCCAGTATTTTTAACACTAAAGTTGGCAGAAAGGAGGGGCTGCTGTTGCAAAGCAATCTGAGTCACCTAATACAATGCTCGCAAGCCAATGCAGTGTTTTTAGGTTTATACAAATACATATCTATCCAGAACATGGACGAAAGTGATACCTAGGATTAGAATTTCATCTCTGTCCACCTGATGCAGAGCAGCTCTTGAGTCACCTCAGGTGAGCTCTCACTGCAGTTCTGTAGTGGTGCCAACTAATGTGATCCTTGGATGAACAAAAGGAGGAGGTGTTATGAAACGATTTTATCCTTCTTAACAGCAGTAGCAAGAGCAGTATTAGAGCCTGGCATCTACCTTTGAGGAAAGATAAATAAAGGCTAAAACCACTAAAGAAAGTGAAGGGAAGCCACGGGACTAGGACATGAACCTCTCTGCCTCCTTCTATTATTGCAGGGGTAATTAAATACTGGAGCAGGTGGTAGACTCACTATCTCTGCAGCCTTCAAAACACAATTAGATACTTTAGGAGTTTGATTTATTCCGATTGCCTTTCCTAAGGTTCTACACTATATGCCAGTCTACGGGTTGTCTAGGATAAGGAAACTCTTCAACGTGCCTATGCAGAATGTTGGACCAGAGAGCATCAGACTGTTCAAGAAGCTTTTGAGTTTTCTCCTTCCTCTCTAGCTTGTGAGGAGAATTGTTCTTGGTAAAGATGATGAATAAAATTGGATATGATGCGAATGCCACAATCACTAACCCACATTGCCAAAAGTGTGTTTATCTTGTGCTTCTTCTGAACCATTCTGTGCTCTGCACACAGGAGCACAAAAAAATATTTGTGGGAAAGTCCAGCTCAGACCTAGGGCTGCCTGGATGGAACAGACACAAGTTCAGAGAAGGAAGTAAGTAGCTGGAAGAGCTACAGACATGGATTCTTTGGAGACGTTAGTATCACAAGTACTCCCTGTGGAATACATGAAACATTGAGAATGACAGGAGGCAATCCCCAGCCTGTAGGCCATCTTCCAAGGCAAACTTTAAAGCTAGTATTCATCCCACCTAGTGTTAAATATTTAAAAGATTAGCATTAGACAAAGCTCAATTATTTGAAGCTCTGCTCTATATATTGTCAGGAGATAGAGACCACCAGAAGGCAATCCATAATTCCCTAAATTAAGAGTCCAAAAACGATGGAAGGAATTGCCATATGGAAGCCTAGGTGAATTTAGACTGTCTAATTTCTGGAAGGATAAAGTGAGATGAACCCCATGCTATCTTCTCCAAAGCGTGGCATTAGTAATGTTTCTGAATGAAATGGCCAAAAATACGTCAATGTTAGCAAAATAACCAATTTTTCTCTTGTCTTATGCTTCTCTGAGACACATTCCTACTGTTTTAATGGAAAGGTCCCAAAATCCCATCAACCTGGAACAGCTATTTTCTACAACTTGGTTTTGGTTGCTTTTTTTTTTTTTTACTTTTTCTTTTCTATTATTTTATTTTATTCTTTTTAATTTACACCCAATAATTTAAAATGGTCAAACCAAAGAACAGGAAACATCTTCCAACAGAAAGTGCTATATCTAATACTATATATTCAATACACCTGCAAGGGGAGTGAGTCTGATTGAGAACAGCAGACCATGTTGCAGCCTCGCCTGACATGAAGCATAACTGGGTGCCGCTTTGTACATCACGTGGGGGAGAATGTCCACATGGTCAGTGGGGGTTGCACAAACAGAAGTGCTGACACTTCTCAAAACATTCAGTGAAATTCATCTTGGCTTGGAATAATGAAGCCTCTTGTTCATGTGCACTGAAAAATAAACTTAGTAGGCCATAGAGGTAGGGTGTGGATTTCATTTCAGTGAGGTGGATGCATTGTTACAGTATTTACCTGCCTCTAACATAATACCATTTTTTTGGGTAGCCTTTAGATACACTTCATTTTGAATCTGAGATTTTAGTCTCCTCTATTTATTGGGCTTATTGGGTAATAAAACTTCTTTGATCCTTTAAACCAAAGAGAAATGGAAGACAGACTTGGAAAGCGCTACCCCAGATGAAATTTGGCAAGGAATCAATATTTTACAGTTTAAATATGTATTAATCCATGGCAGAACTAAACCATTTTAACTTTTTATACAGACAGTATTTTACCCCTGTGAAAGTGTATAAAAAGTATATAAAAAGTGCATATTACGGAGTTATTTTTCTGAATGTTATTTATGATACACTTATCTCATAGGGGAAAAGCAAGAGCTACTGATATCTGCCCAGGGAAAAATTATTGGGTGGTAGTTTCAAAAGAGCTTGAAAGATTTAGACAGTCAATTCCCATTGAATTGTGAGTTATGACAGGAGTTATGGCTCTAAATCATATAAGCAGTTTTGAAAATTCAGCTCCTCCTTCCCCTTTTATCTTTAATTGTGTTCATTTGTCTTTTGTTTGCTTAGTGTGACATTCTCGGGCAATTTGAAGCTGCTTCAGAAATAATAACAGGCAAAATACACACATTCAATCTTCTGCTGTTAGAGGTACTGCCCCATGGACTAGAGTTGGGCTGATGGCAGCCTCTCTAATTTGTTGAACCCACAAAGGAAGTAGCATTTCTATGTTACGGGCCATCAGGTGCAGAAGTGGAGCATGTCACCAATAGAAGCTGGAGTGCGAGACAGCAGCTCCGGCAACAAAGCAAATACACTCCTGAGCTCCCGGCTGAACGGCCAGGTGTGGCTCCTGCCTTCCACCCACAGAGGCTGCAGGTCCATGAGAGGGCTTTCCAGTGACCAACAGCAGGACTTTGGTCTTGCTGAGCTTTAGAACTAACCAGCTCCTTTCTAAACTGAGATTCAACATTTGTCTGATCTGATTAAAAATCCAACCAAAAAGTACTCTTAGTCTCCGAAAGGCTTTTGTAAACGACCAAAAAATCCTAAACCCAACCAGAAATACTATTAGTGTCTGAAAGGTTTTTGTAAAAAAAACCCCAACAATAAAAAAGTAACCAAAAAAATTACAGTGGCACTTACTCTTGTACCTCGTACTTTAACAAGGCTTAGAGTATTGACAAAATGATAAATGATGTGATTATATCTTAAGGAAAATTGAAACTGAACACAGATCTTTCCATTTAACCATTCTGCTTTAAACCAGCCATTTCAATTCCAATTTCCTTTTAGTAAAGAGCTCCCAAATAAGAACTACAGAAATAACTGCATCATAATATATCCTTTTCTTTACTTCTTTTGGACGATCAGGAATAACCATCCATAATGTACTCCTAACAAAGTAAGAAAACGAAGAGCTTTTTAATGAGAAAAACCAACACTACAATTGTGGCATGGAGAAACATCTGATATAACTTCAAATTAAGTCCTAATTAGGTCAAATTAGAACCTAACAAGATTCAAAATAACCAGAAGAAGTTTTCAAGGCAAGATGATAGACGGGTAAAGCGCACACCAGAGAAATGTGTGACTTCTAGACATAGACATGACTTTATTTTAGACACCAATTTTTCTGCATGGCTGAAACATAAGGCTTATTTTGTTTCATCTTTAGCTTTACCTCAGTAAACAATTTTCCTTTTTTGGTCATCTTTATAAAAGCCTAATTTGCACACTGACTCCATGTAATTCCCAACATAATTATTTAACGTTTATATAAGAGCAGTGTGGTCATACGAGATCAAGGAAAATGGATCTACAGTACGTCCAGAAAGAAAACAAATGCTTCCCCAGGTAACATACCAAGGCTCACATCCAACTGTTTATAACATATATAATAATATATATGCTGTGCATATGTGATAGATATGAATAGCTGACACAAGCAAAGATAGGATCACTGATATTCCTATTTTATGGATGAAAGCTGAGACTGAAAAATAGACTTGTCCAAAATCACAGAGAGTAGGTGAGAGGACAGAGCTGATAGCTCACCTGCTGGGATCCTAATCTAAGACATCAGTCCTAAAATTAGAGTGGAAGATTTCTGCAATAAATTGCAACATTAATATACATAACCCTGAAAAGATCTAAAGTTCTTCAAAAAACCACACACTTGCAACTAAATATTGACTAATATATGAACTTTCTCAATGAAAATACCCCTTTCTCTCTCTCCCTGTTAACACTAAATTACAATTTAGGGTTACCAAAATAAGAATTACACCTTCTCATTCATGTGTATCATAAACAAATGTACTTTTGTTCTGTTTGACCTAGAATCAGACTTATGTGTTGGAAAGCAAAGTTCTGAAGCACTTATCCCATCTTCTCCTTTACCTGACACATACTGTCTTCCTACTAAACATTGTCCTGTTCGTCTCCCTTCTAGGGTGGCTCTTCCAGCCAGGGTACAATCTTGTCTGTGGGTATTACACCCTCTACACACAACCTGGCTGGTTTTCTCAGGAGGGAGCTGTGCAAGATGCTCTGTACAAATGCTGTATAATATCCAGACTCATCAACCCTGTTGCAGAGGGGAATATGTCTGCATCAAATTATGAAGCCTGCCTTGTGTCTGGGCTAAAATACCAGTACTGTAGCTTCATGAGTTCTTACTTGCCCCAGGCAAGTTATACTATTCTGTTATACTATTCTATTCTATGCTAAGCCTTATTACATCTCTTGTTCTGAAATTTTAACTAGATTTAAACTGGATATATTTGGTAATATATCTAGAAGCAGCTACTCTCATCTAAGTATCATCAATAAACATAACACCATCGAAATTATGTGACTTGAAGAATACAAATCATGTAGAAACTATCTTATTATTGTCCAGAATACCTGCCAAAGGTACAGCAGAAGGGTGGGGTTCTGTATCTGGCACATATGGTGGTATTGTACATTTTAAGCTACATTGCACAAAGTCTTGATCACAGTGTAGTGATGGCAAAGCTCCCGCCATTTCAAAGAGGTTAGGATTTCATTCCATATGTGCACCAGCATGTCAAGCTAGTAATATTTATAACATCCATGGTAAACTATGCTAGTTGATTGTTCATCCTGAAATATATTGCTTTGAAGGTTCTTGGTATGCAATGTTGCTGCTAGAAAGGGGAAAGTGGCATGAATAACCCTCTTGGTAAGATGGAAAAAAATCCTTCACATGACTATTGTTTTCTAACACGAAAGCATCAGAACCTGCATGCAATTCTCTCATATATGCTGGGCAGAAACTAAGATTCCCCCTTGACACAGCAGGGAGCTTCTCTATATGCTGTCTTACAGAAAGTTCAGGTTTTTTCTCTTTCCGAGATAGATAAATGTACACAGAGTGACAGATGGACACAATGTCCCTTTTAATCTCAGGTGAAGGGACACTTGACTGAGCATAGAAGAGTTTTTAAGGTTGCTATAACTTGGGATCAGTTGCCAGTACCTCACACTGGTTTCACAGTAGGACTGTGAATGGAGGGGCAGGACTCCATTTGGCACATTGTGCTCTTAGGAGAATCTCTACTGAGCAACTTAGGCCGGAGAAGTCAAGTTTGATCTTAATAGCACAGTATGAGAGCATTTGCTGTAGACAGGAGAGTGAGTCCAGGCAACTGTTTCTGTGCAAGCTGGAGCTAAAGGACCACCAGATAACCACGAATTGAGCTTTCTTTGCCTATGTGGAAATATAAGACTTTTTGTCCCATTTTATTTATGTGTTAGGTTATATTTATTTGTTTATTGTATTTTGGCAAATTTATATGAGTGACATTAATCTACATAATTTTATTTTTTTAAAAAAATTAGACTACCTTTAAGAAGAATAGGTATTCATATAAATATGGATTCTGTATTTATTTAAGGCATTTATAATTATTGCTATATTGCTTATTTACTTAATATAGTTTGTGATGAAGAAAAATAGCAGACAGAAATACCAAATGAGTATCCTGCTCCTTGCTCAGAATGGGGTCTTTACTGCCTGTACCTGTGGCTGATGACTTTAGTTCTTCCCAGTCTCAGAAAGCTGATGCATGCCTGTCCCCTGCAAATGCTCTTGTTTTGTCACTTTGAAAGGATACTGAAAGCAAGAGCAACGGTAACTGTATGAAAATAACAAATTTTGTATCATCCAATTTTCTCATCTGTTATTATGCTGATCTCTAAATGTTATATATAAACGAGCCATACCGGAGAGAACGTGCAGGCCAACGTATAATTACAATACCTTGGTAGGTAACTGTTGGTGGTTTTTCTTAATACATGCATGTTCTGTAACAGTAAAACAGCAGTTGTCTGACATTTCCTTGTGATTAATGACAAGCTTTTTCCCCTCCCCCCATCTCATGCTTATTTAAGCAGTGATGACTGACGAGGAAGACTTTCCCCACAGTTAATTACCAGATAAGTTAAGTCACTTAGCTGAAAGGAAGCAGCTTCTCCATCAGTTGTTACTGCTCTAATATAGCCCAAATTGGTCATTTTCAATTCCTGAGTAACACCTGCAGGCAGCATTCTTTTAAAATGTGTATATAATAGGACATTTATATAGAGAGGGTAGCAGGCATATTTATGTGAATACTATTCCTCTGTGAAATCAGTCAAAGGATCTTATGTGTATTGCCAACAGAGGCAGATAGAAGAGTGAAAAGAAAAACCACATGCTGATCCATCAAAGAGTTTTCTCCGAGGTCTTTTTGTTTGAGGGAGTGTGGGGAAGATTGCTGCTTTCTGCTGACTGAGATGCTAATAAGATAATCAAACATTTTGGGTCGGGTAACTCTGGGACAAATATTAAGTATTAAATCCAGGAAATGACATGAACTCTGGATAATTGTTTGAATCAGTTCAAGAAAGTATTTTTCCCAGCAGTCCACTTGTGGTGTTTTCCTGACAGATAATACCCTCCAAGTAGTCAGCCAGAGGCATGCATGTTTCAATGGCTCCAGTTCAGATCTGGTGAACTTGGTCCATTTCCATTTGTGTGAAGGTTAATCTCAGACACTTGGTTAGGCACCGGCAAGGCCAAGGCCCTGGCAGATGCTCCCTCTCTATTTTTCTAAGGAAGTGGAAACTTGTAGTGAAGGTACACAAGAAAACAACAGTAATTTTAACTTCTACCCCAACATGCATCTGAGTTCTGTCATTATTCAGAGAGTTCTTGAGTTTTGAAGACTTCAAACTCAACACACTTGCTAAAAGAAAGTAAGTTAATTAATCAAATAATTTGTGGGAATCTCAGCCAGTCAGGAGCTTCAGCTTTTTTTCAGCTATATGCTAGCTTTTGTCTCAAGCTGAATACTAAAAGTTGAGGAATTAATTTGAACATCTTCCTCATTTTATATTAACTACAGGGTCAAGCCCAGGTAACTCACTGGCAGTTTTTAGATTTTGTTCTCAATGCTCCTGTTATTCTACTGCCCCATTTTAGTGGGATGGGAACGAAAAGTTTCAATCAGAACTAGGTCAAGGAAAAAACTTACATTTCTGTTTGCCATTTGTCAAGACCCAGAAGTTACTAATCTTCCTTTGTTTTAACAGTTTTTCCAGGTGTTAATTCTCCATAAACTCAGATTTAAACAACACTATTAGAAGTACTTTACTTTATGCCTTTTACAGTACTTTAAAATATTTTATGCAGCTTCAGCAGTAAACCTAGCCAGAATCTGCTAAAATTCATGGCTTCCCCTTAAATTTTCCAGTCGCTCTTGTCCTTGCTATGCCTTTTTTAAAGAGTGAAAGTGACAGTACCTACAGAGGCATTGAATTCTACTGCTTCTTGTGTGCGCTCCCCAACCACCAGTTTCTCTAACTTTAACAGGGAAATACCTAGCAAATGTCACTTTCAGGATCCTTCCCCAACAAAGAGCACAGCCAGAGCCCTTTGTAGTACACTGTGAATGCTCAACTGTGTGTTTGGATGATAAATACCAACCACATCAGGGACTCTATGACTGGCTACTTATTTTAAGCAACTTGTACTGTTGTAACATTTAAAGAAGTTAAAGTGATGTGGAACAAAACCTCAGCAATGACAGGTGACCTGGCAGCCTCTGTTAATCCTCTGGCATAAATATATACAGGCAGTTTCTAGCAGTTTTATAACAGCAGAAAACATTTTTGCCTTCAAAAATAGCAGATCAGAGTTAATGAACACTCGCCTTTACTTATAATAACAAAAAAGTACATGACTAAATCAGACCATCTTATTGCCCAGAGATTTGTCTGTCTTAGATAACACACATTCTTTTCCTTTGGTTATATCAGAGCTGACAAGCAAAGCAAGCACTGCCTGTCCTTTGATCTTCAACCGAGTGGAGACCCTGGGCTCACAGTCATCACCCTCAGGAATGGCACTGAAGACTTGGTAGCTGTCCCTCATCCTTCTGAGTTACTGCTGTGCTGATATCCTGGGACCAAGCTAAACAGATGAGTGATAAAAGCACTGTTTCAACTAGCCTGCAAAGGTGGCATTGTTACTCATGAGACCAGTGGTACACTTGGGCTCTGGAGAATAACTAGATCAATTTAAGGAAATTGGCTAAAAGTCTCTGACACGTTCGCTGGTTAGTCTCTAGACCAGAAAGTTAAGGCATTTCAAATTTTCCTCTGTAATGTTTTAGGCCAAATCATTTTTCTGTAGCAAAAAGCCCCTTAGTGTCCCAGAACAACCTCAAGCTGCTAAGAAAATGACTAAAACTCTACTCTTTTTACTGCTAAAAGCCTTTTGAATTCTAACAGTGACTTGGGTATCAGGGAGTTGTTTGAGGCCATTTTCTGCCAGATATCCTTGTTGCAGTTTCTTAAAATTTATATACTATCTCTGCTTTACGAGTTTGTACTTGTGAGGGGATCATCTTGAAGGAGTCAAAGATTTTTGAAGGACCATCTCACTCTATTGTGGCAGCCCATCTCAGTACTGATTGCATCTATGTTTCTTCGGACCAATCTCATAAGGAAGATTCAGCTGAATTGCTTGTTTTAAATATAAAGGTTATAATCCCTGATATATACTCTTGACTGTCACTTCCAAACTGGCTGATAAATGTGGGAGAAGGGCTACATAGGTAATGACTGGTGGTGTTGAAAATAATTTCTCTGACTCTAGATGTTTGTCAGACACCCAGTAAGACACCGGTGCAGGCTGCATGGTATGGGAAGTATCCAGTTTATAAGAGCCCATTTTTCCTTGCATGTTGTTTTTCCATTAGAAAACAACAATTCCAACTTGCACTTTAGAACAAAGAAGGCACCGGAGCTAGTCTTAAAACCTGACTGTCAATGGACTTTTGATATAAATGAATACATATAGTTTATCTCTTCTTATCTCACAAGAATTATGGGAGCAGATTTCAACTCTGCAAATGAAATTGGCATATTTGCATATCTTTTTGCTGTATTATTAAAAGGCTGCACATAAAATTATGCATATACCCAATGTCTGAAGACTTAGAGCCCTGACTTGCTTTCCTCACTGTAAAAAAAACCCCAAAACTTAACGTCAGCAAGCCTTCTGGCTAACAGCTTTTAAATCAATAATAAAGAAACCTACAAGTAAAAACATCTAATAACCTCTACAAATTTTATGGATGTACCGTGCAGTATGTGAATGTTGGGTTGAAATTTACAATGATCCTGCTTTGTACTATGAGTATTGAAATTTTCATTTAAAACAATGGATTATATAACAAACAAGTATAGAGCTTAATAGTGGTATTTATTTATTACATTGATTTTCAGAGCTCCTTTCAAAGTGAAGCGATCAGTTAAATTCAAGCATAAAATGAAAGAACATGCTGAAACAGGTACCAGTGCATTGCTGTTCATTCCTGAATTGCTGGCTGCTGCCCCGATCCAAACTCACAAATTTAATTTGCATGCAACAAAATGTCTTAAATTGAAAGAAGACAAAAATGGTAGATTTACAACTAGATAGTAGCCTGTCAGTGATACAGTGGTTAGCACACAAGGCACTGGGGACTTGGGAGCCTGGAGGACATTGCCACTTTGCCACTGTCCTAACCTGTGCTATTTGCTGGGCTGGAGCAGCATCCTCAGCCTCCCCTCTGGAGGAGGAGGAGCTCTATTCACTACTCATTGACCTGGAAGAGTTAAACAAGAGAGACTTGAGACCTGGGAGATGAGGATATTCATCCAGGCTGTGGGGCCAAGCCCCTCTCATGTAATCTGAATCAGGTCTTCCATATTCAGCTGAAATTATGGAATTGCTGCATTATCAGATATAAGAAACAGGAAGTGGCTGGTAACTCCCATAATGCCCCATTCCCTTTCCTTTTCTCAGAATGGCTTGATAGGGAAGGAAACTTTCCAGGGAAACTACTTTGCTGAGCTTGGTGTGGCAACTACATTTAAAAATTCAGATCTGATCTAATAAATAGCGTGACGTCTTCTCAGATATTTTGGTACAACGCCTCTACTGAAATACAATTCACTCACTGGCAGTTGAGGTAAAGGAACAAAACTGTTGTGTGCCATGTATTTCATGTATTTTGAATTCTAGAGGAACATGCAGACAGGTCAGGTTAAACAATAGGAAGAGCAGCTCCAATCCTTGTCATGTCTTGAGAGGCACTAATAGCACTAGTATCTCAGTTCCACAATGATTGAATCTGATGGTCCTCTGTTCTGAGCCTTCTCTCTCACCATTATCTTTGTAATCCCCTAGGGAAAGTGCTCCCCTCCTTTAAATGGATCTCAATAAGGAGATCAGATGACATAATTCTCAAGAAACTTGAAGGATCAGGCCTTTTGACTTGCAGAATATACCTGGGATATTATGATCAACGCCTTCACATATTTTAAGATTAAGCCTTTGGACACAAACAGTTCTCCATGGTTTTAAATCACTTTGCAGAAATTTCCCCTTACACACGGTGTATTAACTTTCCAAGGTTCATGCACCTAGAAGTGAAAGAGGAAGCTTTGCAATTGCACACCCTATTTTATAAAATCGACATGGCTTGTTAAAATATTTAAATTTTAAAAAGATCTTTTCATTAAAACAGAACCAAGTCAATTTACTTACAATCTGAGGGGTCAGATTTCAACAGAAATTAATTGTGCTTAGGCTAAGTTAGGTTTTCATTAGTAATCACTTAATTGATATTCACTGCTCATTACAGTTAAGCAATTTCCGGGTAACTGTGCAAATACTGAATTTAGTGAGCTCTTGTAAAAGCTGAATTGATCACAAATACGTAAGGTCTTTCCAATGACATGGAAGATAGTTCATCCTCACGAAAACTACTTGCAAGACCTGATCATCTCGGAGGCAATTTTGCCAACCTCGATGTTGATACACTTGAAAGCTCTGTGCTGTATGAAGTGACGCAGAGCACAGAGGTCAGAAATCATGTTAATAATGGAACCGATCCCGATTAAAACAAATTTTATCTAGGATAACAGTATTTATTGAGATATCCAGGAAACATTTTGGAGCTAAACTATGATTGCAGCTATAGGGGCCAAATACAGAAATGACTGTAACATGGTTTATTTCTATTTTATGTAGTATTCTGTAAAGATCTACCATCCACTGCTGCTTTTCACATTTGGTCAGAGATGGAACTGACTCGGCCCCTTTTTAGTCTACCTTTTTCTGGCATTAGATGTGCATTTAACAGTTCTTTTTTGGATTCCCAGGTCTCTTTCTATAAGAACAAGGTAAATTCCTTTCCCAAATCCCCAGTTTTTGTTGCTACAGCTGTGCTGAATCCTTTATCAAATAATATTTTGTACTTCCACTTTCATGATCCTAGCAAATTTCAATGTTTGTTGATAATATACATCATTCAGTAGTGGCATTATTAAGTATTATGATGATTACTGTGATGTGATATAAATAGGTTGTTTAGTGTCCCAGGGATAGACTGATATACAGTGAGTAGGAAATTAGAAATTCCGGGTCCTGGTCTCTTGGCAGTAGTTTCCCTATGGACCTTGGCTGGTCCTCTCAGAGAAGAGATGCTAAAACAACCCTAGAAAACACAGCCTGTGAGCAAAGAGAAAAAAAGCAGAGACTGTGGAAGGGTGACCTGAAACCAAGTTCAGAAGCATGAGAAAGAATTGAAAGGAAGGAGTAATCACTTCAGCACAGTGAATGGGATGAAAAAAGAATGATTTTGTATAATGGGATTCATATATAGTATTTTGTATAAAGTTTAGGTGGGCTGAGTTTGGATACTGGGCCTCAGAATAATGGGAGAGGTTGATACTGAGAGAGGTATGTACTATCTGGACCAAACCCCAGTAAGCATAACTGCTCCTGACTCTCCAAAATGTCTGCCTGAAGGATAAATGAGCACATCTATTCTGGTCAGCAGAACTCGTTGAATATTTATATGCAAGTTTTCATTTAAGAGAAATATTTCAAGACATTTACTAGAACTGAGGAATATGGATCTTCAAAAATAAGAGCCGATAATTTACATATTCTGTAGCTAAGAAAAGCTTGTTAAAAAAATATAAATAGACACGAAACCAAAAATAATCATAGCTGTTTGAAACAGTATAGTCTAATGGTTACAGCAGTGTTGGGTAACTGGTATCTTTTTTTCCATTTGTCTCCGAGATATTGTATAGCATCAGCTATCTTCCTGCCAGCTGTGAGCTTGCAAAGCTTTCAGAACATTTACTCTGAAATTCTCAGTCCTCTGGTTCTGCAGGGAGATCTGCACAGCCAGGAGATGAATAACAGGAGGAAGGATGGTCTCATGATTACTCTGATCACAGGAGACCTGGATTTGTTTCCGTGTAACCTTAGGGAAATCATACCCAATGTGCCTATAGTTGGTGTTCCAATGTCCTGCAGAAGTCCTAGAGCTACTGCTCTACAGTCTGCCTCTGAAATATGTAACGTTTCAGCCCTAGTTGCACCCAAGCCTGTGCTTTTGTACTGCACTCAGCAGATCTAGCAATTTCCTGGGAGCTGGCTCCAGTGTCTCTGCATCAGTCTGCAACCTAAAGATGTCTTTAATTCCTGAGCCTCAGCTCTCCAAATCTAAAGAGGGAACAACAGCACTTCAAAGTGGTCTACTACAACTGTGTGTATGCATGGTCAGAAGCAGTAAAATACTACAGCATGTAAGCACCTCCGGGACAAGAAATGCTCTTCTAAAACAAACGATCAAGAGTAACGGGTAGCAGCAGCTTCTTGGCTTAATCTGGTCAACATCTGAGAAACAGAGGCTTAGGAAGGGACAACTAGACAAGGAATTCCCTTCCTCTGCTGATGAAAATACAATTACTAGGCAAATGTTACTTATAAAACTTGCATCTGTAGAATATTTAATTACAATAATATATAGTGGTTCCACTAAATGTCACAGTAAGCACATATTTTTGTTAAAATATTGGTATCAAACTTTTGTTGGAGTTCTGAGTATTTACAAAAACTCACAGGGCAAGCAAGACACAGGGGAAAAAAGAAAACACTGGAGACTTTAATGGCAGTGACACCACCTTGAAATTGAATTCTGAGCTAGAAAGATGGAAAGAAATTTTGAATAGAAATATGAAATAGCTCCTCTTATATACTGTTCCTAAATTTGCCAGAGCAAATGAGAATAGTGTTTGGTTTTCATTTGAGCTGGAGAAAAGTCTCCAAGGTTGCTATTTATGGGATTTAAATAGATAAATTTATGAAGGCCAGCTTCTAGTTTGAGTTCTTTTGATAACTACAAGGCAAAGGTGAACTTCAAATGGAGTCACTAGGGTGTGCAAAAACCAGACAGAAGACAAGGTTCCAATCCGATTTGGTACAGACTTCGTTGACTGCAGTTAGGGTTTGGCCAGNCAACCAAGCTGCAGAAGAGACTTAACAGGACTTTGTGAAGGACGAGCATAATGGGGAAACCCCATCTTCTACATACTACTTTGACTCCCCGTTTCCACACTTTGTTCTTGACCCAGCTGACCTTCTATTTTACAACTGACCTCATGAGATGCTGACAGACAAGAACATTTATGGCCAGAAAACATTTAAAATTACTAAATACACCAGAAAATTTTTGTTTCTTAATTTTTTTGGCCCATAGCCAGTGACACTCATCAGATTATGAGCAATAGTGTTATGACGTTTGCACAGTGCTAATGAAAAATTAGTTAAGACTTGAAGCCTTGAAATCAGCTATTTGCATAGGAATGACTTTCAGTCACAAGTTTGAAAGTCTACATAAAAAAGAGTTGCCAGCAAAAATCCTTTGCAGGAGGATAGCTTGGAAGCAAGTTAACATTAAAGGGAGGAAAAGATTGTGTGTCAAGAGAGCTCTTACGGATTACAGTGAAGGACCCTAAACTCTAGTAACTAAAGTAAAAACTAAATCCCTTTTTCAGCCTTTGTTACACAGTGGACCAACGAGCTGCACACTGATATGGATGATCACTACGCGTTATAAAGTGTTTCTTGAAATTAAATAACCACAAAGATTACTTAACATTATACACTACGAAGTTTTTAAGTATAGTTGAAAATATGCATTCAGCCCTGAGCCGTGGCTGACGGTTTGCTGATTTCAGACTTTGGTAATTAGAGGTGCTGAAGGTCTTTTCTATAGAGCATGGGTGGTTTGAGGTTCTTCCTGAAACAAGGGGGCTGGCTGACAGATACTATGTCTGAGATAAGCTGACACCACTAGCTTTTGAAGATAGATTTAACATGATATATTTAACATAGTTAATGAAACTTTCTGTGAATATCAGGGAAGTTTCCTCATCATTTCTCTTCTCCCCTCCCATGGTAGCTAATCAAGAGTGACAGTAACAGAACAAGTAGTGGCTATTCCTTTAGCCTGAATATTTGAGATCCAGGAGTGAGTAGGCACTAATGATCAGTGATGAATCTTACAAATACACCTTCCTCTATTTTCTTATAATTTCATGCTAGCAGAAAGCAAGCAATTATATTCAGAGACAATTTTTTTCCACACACCTGGAAGTACCATTTAGAGGGTACAGCACAGGATACCAACCAATACTTTTCTAGGCTGGCCTTAGAAAACAAAGAAGAAAAATTGTGAGAAACAGAGCAGAAAGACTATTCTTTGGGCAAAGCATCTTTACAATACATACAATCCTGCTTCTTGATTAAGCAAATATCAAGTAAATGTTGCATGCTGTAAATCAATTCTGTTACAGGTCTTCTTTCCCCTTAACTGTTAACTCTGAAAACTATGACTCCTTAGCAAAAGTCTTCAGTTTCTTCAGGGACTAGGACCCCATCTTTGGACAGTTAAGATCTAATAACAAATGAACATTCTGTAATGGTGATTAAAAGTGAAGTGGGAACAAATTGCTGATAAATAGTGAAAATCTGAGTGGGCTGGGTCACATCCTGGGACATCCAAAGATACACAAAAAATGTAACACAAACACCACTCGAGTCCTACATATACAGTCAAGCCACATTTACAAGATAAAAGACCAACATGGAAGCACTGACTGTAAAAAAGCTGGCTGATCCTGGTAGATAACTCTCCCAGTGTGACACCGAGGCCAAGTGGATTAAGGAGATAGTGGAATATATAAATGGGGAAGTACTGATTAGGAGGAAATATTTGCCTATTTGATACTGGCGAGACCTGTACTGGACAATTACAATTCAAAAGGCTTTTGCTAAACTGTATGGAGAGACACAGGAATGCGTAGAAGACTGGAGAATGCATAGGCATCAGGAACTTAGTCAGTTTAGTTTGCTGACAAGAAGATGAAGGGGAAAGAGGACAACTGTATATAAGGACCAATGTGGAGAATAGAACTGATAATAGTATCTTCAGTCTGCAAACAAAGCTTTAACAAAGGGTCAGTGCTTAGATATGGATGCCAGATACACTCAGGCTAAAAATTGGATCCACAGCTTTAACAGGAGGAGTTATTAGATCTTGCAACAACTTGATCAAGGCTGTGAAGAATTCTATCAATGGTAATTTGAAAATCAAAAGTAGATGTTTTTCTTAGAACTCCAGTTCAAACAAGAATAAGTTCATAGATGTTTAATGCAGCTAGATAATAATAGCACAAAGGTTTCTCTTGGCCTTGTAGTCTATGACCTTATTAACTAGATGGCACATTAGTACTCAGGTGTCTCTGGGGAGGGGTGCAGTGTACATCTGGTTTGGCTGCTGTGCTCACATCTCTTTTGTGCACTTGTACAAACAGAGGGATTATCTCTTATTTACCATTCAAAGAAGCAAGTGCTGCTGAATCAGGTTCAGAGTGCTTATTCTTGTTCCTATCATGATACTGCTTTTGAATTTCAGAGCAGGAAAAGAGGACATTGAGGTGGAGGTGAGGGACACCTTCCACCACCAACATTCATAAAGTGTCAATCTGTTCAACTGCAGCCTCTGCAGAAAAAGTCCTTCAGTTTATTTACAAGCACATTGATATATGCAACAGCTTTGTTGTCTCAGGATGGGCTTTGGGATGTTCAGCTGAGCAGATTAAGTTCCAGATTCTGTTTGACTAGCCTTCAGATACTTTCAGTTGTTTTCTCTTTCACTATGTTTAACTTCATTTGCACATACAGAGTTAGTACATGAAATAGCAGCATTGCAGCAAGACACTTTTTCCCAGACTCCTGTAACTGCTCCAGAAGACAGAAAAACCCCAATGAATTCTCTGTTACAAAGCAGGCTCTTAAATCACAATGAGTAGTTTCAAATAAAAAGTTTAACAAAAGCTCCCTCCTGCCCTGGCTCCCATATAATGAACTGGGGTCATTCTAAAGAAAAAAAAAAACAAACCAGAAATTCTGGGACTAACAGAGCAGTGTAAAGTGGATTTAATATCATGCCAGATTTAATTATTGTGTATTTGTTTTCATAATTGTTATTAAAGAGTGAGGTAACTAGGAGGGAAAATCAATATGTGCACCATCTTCAAAACAGTGCTAATACGTACCTACAATTAAGGATTCACAGCCCATGTTTTATTGTGCTAGAATAAGTGAATGGGAAGATAAAGATCTGGTGGAAGGAGATGAATCTTTCTGAAAATGCTCTACTGCTTTATGCCTTACATTGATCACTAGCACTAGTATTAAAATAGGTGCATTTTGCATTCCAGTTTGTGTACTCTGGAACCTCTCTGGCCATTCTGGATCTAAGGAATTGCTTTATTTCTTTGCTGACTCTAGTAAATAATAGTTTGATTGCTACAGGAGAACTATTACGGGTAATAATACACTTACACTCCTCTTTGTTTTCTTCATTGCACATTGCCTGTTTGGTATAGCTGTGATTTGTTTTGGTTCATTACTAACCGATTTGGAATTATAGCAAAATAAGTAGATCTTCTGTCTAATTGCAAATAAAATATTTCCATTAAAATGGTAGAAGTTCAATGACTTTGTTACCCTATCTCTTTACATAACATTGTGTACTTGATTGCTTATCCCATTTAACAGCACAGCTGCAAGTTTCCTGGCTTTTGATCTTTTTTTTCTTTCTTTTACCCTTTTTCTTTCAGAGGAGCATTTTAAGCTTATTTAGGCTAACAAGGAGATTGCATGTTTAGTGCACAGCAAACAAAAATAAATACATCTCAATAACACAGATATATTTCATACATCACTGAAGTTCCACAGTGAAGAATTGTGGAGAGTTGACCCTGGCTGCACACTTGGTGCCCACCAAAGCTGCTCTGTCACTCCCCTCCTCAACTGGATTGCGGGTGAGAAAATATAATGAAAGTCTTGTGGGCCAAGTTAAGGACAGGGAGATCATTCACCGATTACTGTCACGGGCAAAACAGGCTCGACTCGGGGAAATTAATTTATTGTGAATTATAAGTTGGAGTAGGGTAATAAGAAATGAACACCAAATCTTAAAATACTTTCTCCCCACCCCTTTCCTTCTTCCCTGCACTCAATTTCACTCACTATTTCTCTACCTCCTCTCCCAAAGCGGTGCAGGGGGGCAGGGAATGGGGTTTGCAGTCAGTTCATCACACATTGCCTCTCCTGCTCCCTCCTCAGGCACAGGGCTCCTCAAAGGAGACAGTTCTCCATGAACTTCTCCAGTGTAGGTCCTTCTCACAGGCTGCAGTTCTTCACAAACTGCTCCAGTGTAGGTCCCCACAAGGTCACAAGTCCTGACAACAAGCCTGCTCCGGGTATAGGCTCCTCTCTCCATGGGGCCACAGGTCGTGCCAGGAGCCTGCTCCAGCATGGGTTCTCCACTGGGTCACAGCCCCCTTCAGGCAGCACCTCCATGGCTGCAGGTGGATATCTGCTCTATCATGGATCTCCATGGACTGCAGGAGGAGAACCTGCCTCACCATGGTCTTCACCATGGGCTGCAGGGGAATCTCTGCTCTAATGTCTGCAGCACCTCCTACCCTTCCTTCTTCATTGACCTGGGTGTCTGCAGAGTTGTTCTTCACATATTCTCACTCTTCTTTTCTGACGGCTACCACACAAGTTTTTTCCCCTCTTAAACATGTTATCCCAGAGGTCCTACCAGTGTTGCTGATGGCATCAGTCTTGGCCAGCAGCGGGTCCGTTTTGGAGCCAACTGGCATTGGCTCTATTAGAGATGCACTAAGCTTCTGCCATCTTCTCACAGAAGCCATCCTTGCAGCACTCCTGCTACCATAACCTTACCATGTAAACCCAATATGAGAATATTGCAGTCAAAGGAAGGGCTCCTATTGATTTAATTGATTTTTGAGCTCTGACTTGTCCTCAGATCAGAAAGTTGAGTAAAATTGTGTCCTGGTTCATCACTGGGTTCTCCTCACTGTGTGCACTTAGGGCAAATTCTGTAGTTCAGCAAAACTGTCATTTTTTTTCAGATAATTGACTTATGGTTTGATAATCACTACATATCATATGCCAGTAATGGTTATTAACAATGCTTTGTTTACAACAGGAAAAAGGTATCTTTACAAAGTGTCAATTAATGTGGGATACCCACGATTCTGTAAAACCTTATGTCTGGTGCTTTTATATCAGCTCAGCTATCCAAAATGAAAGTTTTCTGATACTTTTTCACTCTAATGCAAATGCACTTTGAGGCTTCCTTACTGCCCATATTTCTGATGCTGGTTATCGGGGAAAAACATAAACCAGGGCAATAACTCCTCCTGTGAATTTTATGCAAAATCTTCACGGTGTAAACAGAGACCATCATTACATCTGGAATCACTGGACATACCAACATTTGTTTTGGTAAGTGCTCAGCTGTGTTAGCCAAAAATTTGATAGAGAGAGCAGTTAAAGCGATATCTGCTTTTAAAAACACAATGGCAACATAGGCTACCCTCACGATGAATGAAACCAGTCTCCTCTAAATTGCAAATGTGTTTTCTACCTAACACAAATATACAATATTTGCGTCAACAACAGGATAATTCATCCTCCTGCTTTCATTAAAAAAGAAGATAATAACTGGTTGATACTGTCAAAGTTTCCTTTATACTGCTACTGTGAGCTGGCCCAGCTGTATTTGCAAAGGTGTGGAAGGCCGTGAACTACATGCTTCACTTCACCTTTTGGCATGTTAATGAACAGAGAGTTGCACCAGCTGGTGAGTCCCCTTTGCACACCCAGCCGTGCCAGCATCCCCGCAGGATCCTTGGGCTGGGGGAAGAGTTGCGATGCTGCATCCAGCTCCAAAGCCCTGCACCTGGGTCACCGGCCTCCCGGGATGCAGAGGAAACCACACCAGATCCACTCGCTTTGCACTAACTTTGGAAAAGGCACCTGAGCAGAAGCAGTGGTAGTTCATCAGCAGTCAGGTAACCACTTTTGCACTTGCAGGCAACCAAAGTGGATCTCAATCATCTTGGCGCTTGTCTGATCAAATTTGCCGGCTCGTCATGCAGCTGTTGTTTGATTCCCACCCATGACAAATGTGCCAGCCAGATGGGAGTGTTCCCATTTTTGTTAATCTGTAGAAAAGAAATTATTTTCCCACTGCACCAGCAGTTAGACATATGACTTACACATACGACAAGGCAGCACTAGCTGTGCTATAGCAAAAACTGAAAATTCTTTCCCACTTCAGGCTCTTTCTCCAGATGTTTGAAAATCTGCATGTTTAGTGAGTTTGTCCTCAACTCTGACGGATTGCACAGGGCACATGTAGGTGTTTGTCCTCCATGCTGGACCATCTATGAAAAAGGGAGGAGGAAACACTTTGTCCCCCTGGCTCCTTCTGCATCACAGGCTTCCTTAAGCTGATAGTGACTGACCTTCCCCCTTCATCCTCATGTCAGGGATGTGGGGATCAAACCAGATCCCTGATCACATCCCATATGGTCTCAACATACACACCAGCTGATGCCTGGCACCCTCTCTCCTCTTGAGGAAAAGACATCTGTGATCCTTCTCACAAGCCCTGTTCGCTACTCGCTGCTCCAGGCTCTACACAGAGCCATCCTACTCCCTGCTTTATGCGCGCAGGAAGAAGGAAGGAAAACTTGGGGATCACACAGTCTTTCATTTTGTCACATCCATACTTGCTTTCTCTTTAAAATCTTTCAAAAGTACCTTTTTGTGGAAGCTCTGCAATTTTTATCCAACAATGACTGTAAATCTATTTCAAAAAAAGAACACGGGCAGTATTTTCCAAATATCAACTGATCAGTAGATAATGCAGCCTTGGAAGGTGAAGGCTTGGTATGGATGTGAGAGCTACACATTTATATTTGAGAAAAATTCATTTAGTGGGTTGTATTCAAATGCCTTTTTTTTTTTTTAATTTACTTTAATGTAAATTTTACTTCTATTATTTTTATTTGTATGCATGAGATCGACTATAATGGAATAGCATTGTTAATGTAATTACAAGGGCCTGTCTCCAGAGGAGGAGATATTATTCAACATACTCTCCACTCTGTATATTCTGAGCACAGGTACCACAAAGTAAATGAGCAAAATTATTATTTCATCTGGTGGGAGTTTTGACAGATTTATTCCTACTATAAATTTCTTCCAGGAGAACAGAAAGGTGGAGAGGTCTTCCAATTACACCTGAAAGTAGTTAGATTTGGAAAAGAGGAAAAGAACATAAGAGAGAGGAGAAATTTCTCAATTGATAGCTTAGTATAAAACAGCTTTTAAAACTAGAAATAAGATTAAAACTAGAAATAAGATGACTTCACAGGTATGTAATGCACGTAATCACACTTAAACAGCAATAGTGAGAGAATTAAACTCCACAGATCTGGGAATCTCTCCTCTAATTGAAGGGAAAAAATAGCAGAATTTTCTGTTGTCATGAATCTGATCTAGGTTCAGCTGTTGACCTCTTTTCATTCTCTCTTTGTTACACTACTAAATACCAGAAAGTTATAACTATACTAAAACGAAGTATTGGATCAAAACCATTTTTCAAAAGTACTTTTTCAAAAGTACTTTTTATAGTTGAGGAGGATATTTGATCATTTTGCGGAAATGTTCTTTTTCCTGAGGTATTCAGCTTCTAAGAAAGGCCACTAAAAAAGCACAGAGGTTACGCAATGTTACAATGCTGCTGCTCATTCACAGTAATTGGAAATTTCTGAAAAGGAGAGATAATTCCTCTAAACCTACAGACTCTGTATGCCTGAAATTTCAGCTAAGACTTGAGAGGATCTTAAGAGGACTGACTAGTGTGAGCATGAATTCATGCCCAAGTGATTTCCAATAATTTGATTAGCTCCTGTTTAAATTCTATCCAGAGAGTCCAAAAGGAAATTTTAAGTCCAGTACTTTTCTAAACAAACTTTTTAAAAATTTTAATTTCAAAGTAGTTACACAGAAATAGAAGAGAAAACTGAAACAATGTTCTTGAGTACAAAGTAGCACTTCTGGCTACACTAAGGAGAGCATACATTTAAAAAATGAATCAAGCAAAATTAGATAGTCAAACCGGGTATACAGAGTTTTTAAAAATCTGTATTTGTATATAATCAGGTTAGAACATTATTGTGCATTTGGTAATAGACTGAAGCAAGCTTGGGCTCGGGGAAAGGTACACATAAGCATTTCATCTGTATTCTAACACCTCATGCATTGCCCCAGATTTTACCATATTTCATTAGATAAACTCATATTTTTTCTAGAGATTTTACCATGAGACAATAAATAAAAGGACAAAGAGGATCTTATATTATTCACCTCACTGATAGATTAATCTTGAGTGGCTTCTTTATAATTTCACAGCAAATAGGGTTGGTTTAAAGTTTCATCAAAATAATACTTTTTTGAAGATGTATTGGCAAAATACAATGACAGAGCCCGTAGTCCGCTTTGTCAAATAAATTTGTAACATTCATCCAAATTACAGCAGTGATCTCAGGCGAGATTGTAACAGCACTGAAATGAAAAAGGGGAGGCCCATAAATCACTCAATCTGTATCTTCAAGTTGTCTATCTCCTTGCTCATTTCAAGGTGACAGTTACTGTCTGGTACGGAGGTACAAATGTTTGTCAGTTAACATAAGCAGGCTTTTCCAAATATTTTAACTTTAAAAATATGATTTCAATTAAAATGGAAGCTTAGGGCTATTCAGATTGTGGTTCATTTTGGCACTGTGGTAATGGAGAAACTGTACAAAATCAGCAGCATAATTTTTAAGCTTGTGCACCTCTTTTACCTTTACTGCTGTGATTCAATTGTTGATCCAAATAACACAATAATTGTTTATGAAAAAGACTGAAAAACTTTAGAGGAATTGTGAATATGCATCTTTGGTCCCCAAAGAATAAATAGAGGTCTGAGCTCCTAAAAGGATAATGAAGTGGTCACCATCCACTTGCTTTTGCAGGAAGAGACTGAAATGCAGGAAGTCCAAAGACAGACTCATGCTAGACATTTCAGTTCTGAAGAAGACTATAATGAAGTAAAATCTGTGGGATGACTAGAAAACTGAAGAAGCAGAAAATGTGTTCGGTGCTAAATGCATTCCAGTTAGAAAAATCCCCAGGGGAATGTGGTTCTAAAAACCAATACACTGCATCCTAATTAACTCCTAACTGACCTTTCTGGTTGTTTGGTGCCCAGAATTAAATACAATATTACATTTCATCCTGCTCTGTCACATGGTGTCTTTCCATATCCTGCCCCAAATTGCATTTATCTTTCATGCTGCCATATCAATTAAAAACACAAATTTAATTTGCTGCTTGCCTTCTCTAGCAGGTCTCTCCCAGCATTAGTACCTTCCAGTTCCTCACTGCTGTCTAATCTATTTATTATGGATGATTTTTTTCCTCTGCATTTTTTAGGTTGATGATTCACATACATCATTCAGGAGACAGAACTAATACAGAGATTCAAAACCAGAAAAGTTGAAAATGAAAACAGGCTCCCTCATATCCCCAGCAAGTCCTGAATAATTGTCCTGAATTAAGTAATTCTGTCTTCAGAGCATCTCTTTGTTTGGCCAAAAGTTTGGCCTTCATAGTGTCTCTGCTTTCCTCTGTGGAGCTACTTCCACACTGGCCTTAGCAGGAGACCCGTTCCTATACAAACACTCTGCTTTCATTCACTTGATGAGATCTCCAGTGCTCCAGGCATTGGCAAGCCTTCGACTGGATTGAGCCAGGACCACAGTTCCACTCTGCTGCATGGAGGTGCAGGACCTAACTCATTCTCTGGCCACCTCAGCATGTAGGAGTCTCCCTGTCAAGGGACCCACTTGGTTCATGCCAAAGAGGAGGCAGTGCACGAGCTGCCACGTACACCATGAGTAATAAAGGCAGGGCCTCCCCAGGCATAGCTGCTCTGGGCGCTTCGAGTAACACACTGTGTGAATTTATGTTCTACTATTGTTTCCCTTCTTTGTCTCCCTCTCCTTTGTTTTATATCTCTAGGAATTTTCTATGATATGGTAAGGGCTTTGGACCAGAAGAAAGGTTGGTCACTACTGATCTTACTTTGATCAGTTTAGTGAAGGGAGACACTTACCCTACATAGATATTTAATGGTTCTGAGGAATAGCCAAAAACACCTTTGCAAATGTTCTGTGGTCTGACAGAAGTTTCTGAGACCACTCCATTGCCTTTGCTAGTGCAAATAAATGCAGTTCTGAAGCCTCTATAGCCCTGCATTAGTAAGTTTAATTTTGTACTTTACAGTTAATTTAACATAGCTCCCCAGGTTTTCTTAAAACATTGAATATTAAAAATATGTATGTTCATGAAAAAAACAAGCTAATTTCATAGCTAAATAAGGAAAACAGAGATTTACAAAAGCACATACACGGCTGAGCTGATTTAAAGTTTCCTGTCTGTGCATTTCCATGACAATGAGGCTACATAAATATGTTCCAATCTGAACGGTTAGCAATGATAACAGTGGGCAAAATATCAATACCATCTGCTCTCCTAGTGCTCGAAAGGAGTGAAAACCTAAAATTAACCAATGAAAATGAGCTGCTAAATACCCACTATCCCCCTCCCAAATCTGAGAGGCCTGTACATACCTGTTTTGACCTTTAGTTCTTAGTTTTTCCATGTTATAATATATAGATTTCAAATGTTTCCTTAAACCGTTGTGCTAACACTGTTAAAAGGACTGTAACTTAATAAAAACACAGCAAAATTCTGCTCCTGTTAGTCGTCTCTGACACTGAGACTACGGTAACTGAGGAGAATAAACCACCTCACTGTCAACAATTTCTCAAGATTTTTAGCCTGGATTTTGCATATCACTTTCACTTTTTCCCATCTAAAATTAGCTACTCTGTGCTGAAAAGTTTCTCATAAATGTCAGTAGAGGAGCAAATAATATGTATTTCTGTTATTTTAAAAATAATGTTTTTTTCAAGGCTGGGCATTAAAAAAATATTAGTTCTGGTTCTAAAACTGGATTTTTCAATTGTTTGTTTGTATTTTGAAACATGGATGTTGATCCCTTACTTCCAATCACCGAAAGAAAACAAAGGAAGTCGAAGTCTTTAAGCCTTGTCCTACAAGGAGATCTATGCAGATCCCAGTGCAATTTAGATTCTTTGTGTATATTATACATTTTATGTTGTCTGAAATCCTGCTGCAAAGAGCCAGTTGGCACAAGCAGATAATGCACTGGGGCTACTTATTACAGTGCCTTGGTTGGATTTCACATGGAGAACGTTGAGACCAGGAGTCAGTAAGTTTCTGCCACCAGTTCCTCCGTGCTGTTGCGTCTGTGGATATACTTCAGATTTTAATATCCCCCCAAAAGCAGATGATAACACCGAAGGAAAAATTTTAAAAGCCAATTTATTAGAAATACTACAGTTGCTGATATTTCTTTTTGATGCTGGCAGGGAGTGTTGTGTCTTTCCACATACCCAGAGTGAAAAAAACCACCCCTAATTCCAAACCAGCACACTGTGACCCCATCTGCTTTCAGCAAGGTTACTTACAAATGACAAACTCTATGAGATGCCTGCTCATTGAGATTCTCAGCACTTGACGAAGTTTTTTTCTAGGAAAGGCAGGTCAGGAGAGTCTAGGCAGCTTTTGTGTCCCTTCACAGCACCAAACAATGAAGAAGATGTCAAAGAGTTAACTTCCAGTTTGATGCTACTTAGACTCCGGGGCAGAGAGGGGCAAGGTGGAGCTTCAGAAATTAAAGACATAGGGAAATGGATCAAAGTTCAAACCAATCAAAAGAAAATGGTAAGAATGGAACCAGAGGTTTTGGAAAAAGCAACAGAGTTAATCTATGACCAGAAACTACATTTTCCCCTCATTTTTTGCAGAAACGCTTGGGTGATTTCACATAGTAAGAGCCTGAAAACATAGAGCTATGCGTGAATTTTATTTATATATATTATCTCACTGACGGCAGTAGAATTATTCATATGAGGAATATACACTTAGTTGTAGAGCCAGCAGGGACTAAATAGTTTTTAGTTACTGGCTGAGCTGAGCACTAGAACCCTAGTTGTTGAATAGGACCCTGCAAAAGATTCTATCAGGAGCTTTATCCACTTTTTCAGTCTAGAAATCTCGTGTTCATGCTATTGATGGTAATCAAGCAGTACTGCTCTTGCTACTACATTTACAAAGTAAGAATACAGATAATTATACCTAAAAATACTTTTGTTTGAGAATTGTTAATAAATTTTAATATGGAGAGATGTTTTGAAGCCTCGGTGAAAATGAAGCTCTAATACCATTAAATGGCTGATGGTGATTATTTTTGCAAAGAATGCGGATTATGCTAGTCCTCAGTATAAAAATAAAGAGAATAAAACCATGGCTATAATTTCATCTTGGCAATATAAATAGGATAGACAGATGCTTGATATTGTACAGTAATTATAGATGGCTAAACTGAGAATAAACCTTTCTTGTAGATAATGGTTTCTGACTTTGAGGGCCACTTTTAAATCTATGGTTAAGGTTTTGTCTTCCTGCCAAGGGCATGAGTTAAATATTTAGTATAAAGTGTAGTGGTGGTTTCTGAGCTTGACTTTTAATTAAAATATGCAAGCAGGCTGGTAAGTCATGGGTCAAACAACATGACATTCACCAAATGGAAAGAGATAAGGGTGGGGGTGTAACGAGATTATAAATTTATGTGATAATCAGAATCATGTAATGTAACTAAAAGGAAAAACGGCTGTAGCATCTTTGTGAGTATTCTGTGCCACGAAAGGATAACAACGAAGGAAAAGACCCTTGACAGGTTCCTGAATCTCAAAGCTGTCTAGCGTGGTGTCTTTGTGAAGCTGTAGGCTCTGCAACTGATATGCCATAGCTGTCTAACAGGCGCAAGAGAAAAAGGAAAGGTAGTACTACAGAAAAGGGAGAAGGAAGAGACAGAATGGCATTGATGTGATCAGCATCAGGGCATTTCACCTGAAAGTACACCTGAGGCAACAGAACCAGGAGGGGTAATAAATAATTCAGCAAGAAAATTACATTTCAAAACAATGAGGTTGTCTTTCTCTTTCTGCTCTCAACGAAAACCACTTTCAAAGAACTTTCTGCAGAAAGAGCTGCAAGAAGTGTCTGCAGTGAAAGACTTATCCACTCATATCTGGTGAAACGATGCAATCCTTGTGCGGAAAGGACACTGCCTGCTGAAAAGACAGGAGTCTAGAATAAATCTTGCTTCTTGAGGAATTAAGGCATCAGACAGAACCCCATGTTTTGAGGCTGGACCTCAGCTGGTAGAAAGTTTCATAAGTTGTCCGATCTCAGCAGAGCTCTGAGCAGTTACACCAGGGAGCAGTTGTCCCTGGAGGATTGTGAGAAGTTTTGTTGAGGTCAAGTTAATGAAAATGTAAGTTCAGCACACTGCAAACTGACACACTGGAGAAGGGGAAGCACGGTTACCAGCTTGACTTGGCTGCACTGGGTGTGAAAAGCACAGCATTTGGAGAGTGTGTGTAGCAGATAAGTCTTTACTGTAGGGAAAGCTGGAGAAAGCATGTGGAGGGTTTTAAATAGGACACAGTAAAAATTAATTTAAAAAATAATTTAAGTTACTAAAGGAACAGCTGGATCCTTATCAGGTTGTACACTGTTTTAAACAGAATTTAGGATATGGCAGGTGAACAGGACAGCATAAACTTCTGATGCATAGCATGAGAGTTACTCCATGGTAAGGTACATCTGCCCTTATCTAGGACTAAGCAGTAAGCCCTGCAGTATGACATCACTCCTAAAGAAATGGGGTAAACCCACTTGTATTTACTGTAGCAAGGGACATAGCCTTCGCTGGGTCTTGTGGGACCACTCACAGGCCGCAAGGTCACACCTGACTTACTCAGCTGTTAACTGTCCTTGGCCCCATGCTCTTTTAATTGTGGTATCACAACACCATGATTTTGCTGGTAGCAAAGGCCAGTGTTGGAAGGGTTCAGCCTCTCTTGGCTGCTGCTGCTCACCACAGCCCTTTACTGCTCCACTTTGCTGGGGTGATGCAACTATTAGTGGGTTTGAGCTCTAGGCAGGACTATTTTAGCTTTCAAGGAGCGAGCAAGCTATAAACTAGATCCCTGACACAGGCTATGAAAAAAACAAAACAAAACAAAACAAAACAAAACAAAACAAAACAAAACAAAACAAATCCTGCAATATTTTCTTCATAATCCTCCTTTTTAAGTACTACAGGCAAGGACCTACAAACAGATGAATCATCACATCCCATCTGATGGGACAGTAACAGTAGAGAAGGTGGAAAAAAAACAAGAAGCAGCATGAAACAGGACACAGGGCAGAATGAGAATTATTTAATGCAGCTTTGTTGCCAGAGAAAGCATAGCAAAGACCACCACTGCGGCTTTGGTGCTCGGCCTACCTACTCTTGCATCAAGTGTGGATTTAACGGGCCTTGGAAGGCAAAGATGTCAGTGGGGCTGCACATGGCTAGAGAGAAAAAAATAATAAGAGAAGATGGAGACAATCAGAGAAAATTACCAGATTCTCATTTCTAAAGTTAAGACATGTTGAAGGTTTTCTACTTTTGTTATGCACAGTCTACTAGGAAAGAGGCAGCTCTTATCTATCTGAAACTGTCTTGAAATTGAACTATGCTTTTAAGTGAATTTCAGACATGCATTCCAGCTCATATCTAGTGTCATGCTTTCTTATATCTCATGTGAACAAAGGTTCCAGAGGTCCTTTGAGTATTTCCCCATGTAATTTAAAAGAAAGCATAAAAGAGGAAAAAACTCCCAAACCCAGTAAGCTTTTCAGGAAACAAATTTACTTAACTTGTTCCTGATAAAGTCCCCAAAAGAGACAAAGCCCGTGAGGTTTCCTAATGTTTCTCCTGTCTTTAAGGAATACTGTATTCTGGCTTGAAGTAGAAGAAAATCTCCTTGTAAAATTATCCTTTCTGGGAAGTATCTACTGATTTTTTTTTGCCGCCATACTCCAGTGAAAATATAACAGGCTTCTGTCATCAACTAGTTTCTCCCCATTAATAGATTCTTCTCACCCTTATTTGGCAATTCATTAACATTATCATGTACTAGGTGAACTGGATTTAATCAAGGAGATTACAGATAACAGTACAAGGAAAGAGGGAGTAAAAGAGAATGAAACCTTTAAACCCTTGTAGAATTCCTACTGATGTCAATGGGAGCCTTTCCAGAGGCTCAGAGGAGTGTGAGCTATGCCCTTATTTATCTGACATTTTCTCTGAGCTGCAAACGTGCCTGTAGTTACAGATATTCACTAAATGTCTGCCTACTAAGAACAAAGAGCAAATGAAATGGTATTTACAAAAGTAGGTAAGTACTATTTTATGCATATTATGATAACTGAAAATAAAATGAATTATTGATAGTTGAAGAAATCTGACTACAATGATTTACTGCTGAGAATGGTTACACATGCAGTTGCTAGAACAACAGAGCTCTCCTACAGTAAGTACTCTAAGCTCCTAAAAATAAACTCCAGCTCATTACAATTAATAGTTGAGATTTCACTTCATTCCATTTAGTGAAATCAAGTCAATATTGTTCATGAGGTGAACGAGAGTTACACGTGACACAAGGTTAAACACTGAAATCCACTGAAGTGTGTCTTTGAATACGGCACACAAACAATTTGGTTGGATGGCTAAAACCTCCTTTTTCTAAAGGCAAGCTTATGTGGCTATGAAGCCTGGAAGGCGAGTTGCTCTGTTAGATGCATATGGTGAACGTATAATTCAAGCAAATCTGCTAACCTCACACAAATCACTAAGCCCTCTCTCAGTCAATAAGGCTGGTTTTAGACTCCATGGCAGGGGCATTTTGTGGTGCACCCAGCTGCCAGCATCTGCTCTTTACCCAGCATCCCAACTTTCAGACACAGCACAGCGTCGTGGTTTTGACCAATCGGACAGATGATGACCCCTCCTCCCCCTCCCCACTAGGGGAAAGAGAGGAGAGGAAAGGATTAAAGAGATTCAGGAGTTTCTGAACAGTTTCTGACCAATGTGCTGTTAATTTCAGACTTTAGTTAGTTAGAAGAGGCCCAGCTAAAAAAGTAAAACTACTGAACAGAAAATTGGTTTGTTTTACCTCAAACCAGGACACACAGGTTCCCTGCTGTTGCATGAGCTGGGTGACAGAATGCAACCAGCCCAAATGTCACAGCAGTACATTCATTCACACTCAGGCTATGAGCTGCTTTCAACTCTTGGAAATTCTGTTTGTGACTGGAGGAGGATGCTAATTCCACAGCAACCTTTGAGTAGTTTTTGCCATTCCTGTGGTAACTGCTATGAAATGCCAGGTGGTATTCACCTCTCACCCCATTTATTGGGTCTGCCCACCACAGAAATGAAAACACTTGTATGGCATAGAATCCTTGTGTGAAAACCAGTGCTGTATAAAACAGCTGGGCTAGTTCAAGGCTACTTCCAGCTCCAGAGCACCTGTAGGATACTGCAAAGGAAGCAAGCAATTAAATACTAATATTCTCCATGTAACGATATGCCTATTCTTTGTAAACTGCTCCCCACATTTGCTCCCACTCTCATTGCCGTATAGCTCAACCAGCATTACTTGTTTCCAAGTTAAGCATCTTTCTACATATCTAGTCAAGGAAGAGGGAACAGACTCTCCAGACAGCAATCCCTTCCTTCCTTAGATACCTAACTGGGAGTATTAGACAAACATCTCCCAGAGAGACCTTTCTCCATGCACTTGAAAATCACTTGAGTACACAAAGAGGTGAGCAGGATAGTTGAAGAAACTCTTACATAGTTGCTTTTCAGAGTTTAATGGTTTCTTTTTATTACTTAACGTTTGTTCTTCGGTCATGTTTACAATCCATAAGGAAGGCACTGCCCTCTTGGCTAGGTGTTGTACAAACACATAATAAATTAGTCTCCTTAAAGCTCTCTCTCTGAGAATCCAAGTGACCTAGAAACCTAGAGTATGAATGCCTGATATAACAAATGCAGAAGCCAAAGAAATGAGTTAGAGTTGTAAAATAATAGGAAGTGAACAATTCTTAGCTGGTCTGGAGCAGGGATTAACATAGGGATTGTCATAACAGCCACTTGTTACAAGGTGTTATGCTTCTGCACACATCATGAAAATGGAGGTTGGCTTCTTTAAGAGGTAGAAATGAGACACCACAAAGTTTCCATCTGTTAAAAAAAATAAAATCTATAATAACTAAATGAAAATTTCTGTTTCACAATGAAATGAGTTTTCATACCCTTCTCCAACTCAATGAATGAATCAGCAATTCTTCCAGTTTGCTTTGGCTAAATAAGAGTATATTCCTTGATTTTCTGTCTTTACAGGAACAGGAAGGAAGACCATAAAATCATATTATATATATATCCATCCTTAAAGATTTTCAAAACTTGAATAAACAAAGTCCTAAGTAACCCTATCTAACTTTGAAATTAACCCTATGTTGAATAGGATGGTCAGAATAAATAGTTTCCAGAGGTCCCTTCAGCTTTATTTACAGGGTTTCTATGGTTTATGAAGACATTTTACAGGGAAATTTTTCAAAATAAGTGCCTTAATCAAACTCGGAGTACAAAATATCAGCACAACCCCTCAAAATAAGCACCCTTGTGTTAGGAAATTGAGGACCTTTAAACCATAGAACCTACAGTTCAAGATGGGGCTTGAAACCTATTGCCAAGGTGAGAAAAGGAACTTTATCTATTACTGCTTTCCAAATGGCATATGTCACTGAAACAATAAAGTCTGGACTTAAGCATAAGAAACAAAATTTAGAGTGAGGTAAATTGCTGCTATGCAGAAAGTGCTGGAATCATGAAAAGGAAGTTCTTAACCTTTTTGGCTGCTTTGCAACCTCATGCCAAAACCAACAACTTCTGTGATACATCTACTCTGAGAACCTGAAAAGACAGTTTGTAGTTCTGATAATGATTGAATACTTGCTTCCTGAGCCTTAGCCAAACTTTACAGTAAGCTAGGTGTAACTGCACACTTTCCAGTGCACCATTATGCTAAGCTAGGGGTTACCACAGTGGTCGGTCAGCCAGGCACCTGAGGTGGTTTTCCAGTAGTGGGATACTACAAAATACCTTCCAGATATATGTTTAAAAGGTTAAACAGCCTCATCTCTGCAAAGTTTCTGTCAGGTGTCTTAATGCAATCCACTGAATCACCATATGGAGTGTATATTATTGATTTAGACTGGGACCACCTCGGCCAGACATACTGTGGACTGCCAAGCGAGGCGTCTGTTGGTGTCGTGCTAGGAAGATGAAGAGAAAAGGGCTATGGAATAGTTACTGTTAAATGCAGTTTAAACAATTTCACTCCGTTCTAAATGTCAGCCTGAAATTTTCCGAAGTTTTAATCTGCCAACTGTATGCAGGCTGGTGATTTCAGCGGAATGATTCCTGAGTTTTATTGTCCCAATCTTATTTTAAAGCATGCACCTTGTTGAAATAGACCAAGAACACCCACATGGGTAAGGTGGGCTGGTACTTCTCTTTTGCTAGCTAAAACCTGACAAATAGGTTTTATTTCCTTTGATGCTTTACTTGTATTATCGTAAATCCCACTCAGCTTTGGAAAAGAAAAAAAATAGATATAGTGCAATTATACCTTCTTCTAAGAGAGTAGGGGATTTGCTAGGGAATTTTGTACAACTGTGGGAAGCCCAAACCATCAAAATATTCTCCATGAGGCTGATAGACCTCTGTACTGAAAAGGTAATATACGGATAAATGTACCTGTAGGTAGCCATAAAAATGCTGTGAAGACAAGGGGAGGAAATACAGGATCTTAAATGTCACCTGACAAACCAGAAGTGATTCTGGAAACAGATACTGACACTTGGGAATACAGATCCTTTGGGACTAAGACTCTAAGCTCTATGGAATTTTGCAGGAGTCCATGGGAGTTAGCACGGACCCCCTAGCCGGGTCTAGAGTGATAGACCTTGTTGTTCCTCCATACAATGAGAGAAATATTTACTTTATATATGTCATTCTTGGCAATTGCAGGAAGGAAGGAATTCCAACACATCCAGGAAGGGGATTTCTTTCCACTGAGGACAGCTGGTGTTTGCCCTGTTTTCCACTAGGTGGGCATAATCACATTAGGCAAGGAAACCTTAAATAGAAGATCTGGAGTACCCTGGGAGAGTGAACCTTTTTGGAGACCTATAAATTTATGTGGTGACATCCTCTGACTATGTTTCTTCCTCAGCATCACTGAGATCTGTTCAAGATTCAGTTGTTTCCTGGAGGCCTTATTGCTAGCTGGAAGGTATAGTGGCTTTAGGGAAGAATTGCTTCCCTTTCAAACTTTGCTGAATACATAGATCTGAAAAGAAAAATTGGGCTTGAAGCTGAATTTTTTTGCCAGACACCACTGCAGAGATTTTCCAGAATTAAAGCACAAGGTCTTAAAAACAAAAAAAAAAGGGCCAACAGAGAGCTGTGTGAGTCAGAGAACTGGCAGCACAATGAGAGGCTGTTCAGTTCCAGCCCACAGGGACAAACCAAATTGAGAGTACCTGAAGGTCACCTCTATCTGCTGGCTCTCAGCTGACCTATGTGAAATGAATCTTTGATCTTGGTCCATGGCTCAAGTGAAGAGAGGGTTGTCCAGAAACAACTAACAGTTCTGGAACCTGGCAGTGCCCTGCATGAGGTATCTTTTCTGTGTCAGTTTTTATATAGGCTCAGCTTCCCAGTACTATTTGTCTGTCACCTTCTTCACATCCAAAGCTACAGCAGAGCAATGACAATCTTCAGCAAGAGGTATTCAAGGCTGGATACAGCCCTGCTGGCACAGGGGTATGTCAAACAGTTAAACAATTTGTAAATTAGTGTCTCCAAGTTGTTCGGTTACTCTTTCTCCATCACTTCCCATTCCACCTCCTTAATTTATGCTTGCTATTGTTACTTGTTATAGCAGGAAGTACGACATCCTGGCACACAGCTTCTGTCTCTCTTAGCTGGAACAGAGTTCACTGCTTCTCCCAGTTCCTTGAATGTTTTTATAGACTGTCCCAGCCCTTGATGGAGTACAGCAGGCTCCCCTTGCTAGTGCAGACGCATGCTGTTGATAAGCTGTGCCAGCACTGAATAAAACATCTTCTCTTTTCTTTATATACTCCACAGTAGCTGTTCGCAATGGCCTTAAATTCATGTTAATATGAGTAGTAAATTTTGCCTTATATTTTTTATGAGACTGAATTTCTTTCTATCACCAAGGAAATTAAATAAATGTATCCATTAACACTTAAACTAACAATATGAAAGCTGCAGCTCTCTTCGTGCATTAGCTTACACTAACCTGAAATAATCAGCACTGCTAGTATGATATAGTATCACTTGGGGTGGCCTTTTTTGAAATTTTAAAGGACAAAGGAGAGGGTCTTCCTACAGTTTCCTTTGTGCTGTGAAACATTCTCCTCTTCAGGCAATTTCCCAATTTTTCAATATGAGTAACAGCAGCAAAATCTGCATGATGAAGTAAGGTCTGTGTCTTCTCATGTATCTGTACTAAGTCTGGCTACGTCAGGATCCAATATTCAGCTGAGTCTTTGGGTACTTTGGTACAATGATGGCAGTTCTTATTAGCGGATTTTTGCCTTTAATTTATGCCATAACCACTCAGGAAAGTGTGAAAACAGTTATGTGATAGAACTGATGAGCAGGGTAAATGCTATTGCGAAAAAATCCTGTGGATTACTGTTCTGCTATTCCTAACAGGCTTTCACCTTCTAAACATGGAAATAAAAGAAAAAAATATATTTGACAGATAGCAGTTAGTATCTAGAAAAGAAAGGAATATAGTAAAACAGTATAGAAAATTTACTACTTCACCTGAAGGCCTCAGTATGCGGTTACAGAAAGTGGGCAAGTGTCACCAACTGGCAGTAGAGAAATGGTATAGGAAACCTCTCAGTGACAAAACAGCACACACTGTAATGACTGGGAGGAGGATAGTGTTTGATGCAGACTGAGCTAGTCTCTTAAAAATATTGACATTAATACAACTTTCCCTGGCAAAACCAGGGATATTCAAGTATGGAACAGAGCAAGCAGTATTTGTATATGATACAGACTGAGTTGTTAAGATTCTTAAGTAGGGGCTAAAATTCCTGAATTTCCTTAGCCTGAATTTCCTAGACTCAAGAATAAAGAACATCACTGTGGGCAACTCCAAGAGCTCTTACAAGCCTAGGAAATGAACTCAGTATTTCCCAACTGAGTTCCTACTGAAGTGTATATAGCCAAGGAAATATTCAGATTTGCTCTTGATCACAAGCCTCAAGAAAAGTTCATGTTAGAGAAGTTCAGATCCAAATGTTACTGTGCTTCCTATACCAGCCTCCACACCATTTCTCACTCTTACTTCTGTAGCTTGCAAAAGCCACCCAAGAAAAATAATTTTTCATGATACCCAAAATCAGATAAAGATGATTCTCAAATAAGAATGGCTAAATCTCATTTAAAAGAAAATAAAGTTAATGCTTAAACACCTCTAAGAAGCCTGTTGTCCTTTTGAATTAAGGATTAAAATTAAGGAAAAAATTAGTTCATTATAGAACCAAAAAATTTGTAAGATCTTTTGAACTTGGTAGGGCATTCTTATGATTTACGAAGTTAAGTAACAGATTCTGTATGCAAATTATAAGCCAAGATACATAACTGAGATGCACATCCCCAGGAGCATGCTGATCCTAACTCACGTTGCCTTGCATCTCAAGTTACCACCTAAGTCTGTGGAAAATGAGTTCACATGCTGCTCTGAGTGGGCATCATTTTACGCTTCCTTTGCAAAGTTGACAGTCACCACATCATCTAATAATGGCAAATTGGACTGAACGTATCTATCACAGGAATATTTCCCATTAGCCCATCCTCCAAGAGGCAAATACAATTACACATATTGAACGTCACCACTGTGAGGTCAACGCAATTTAGCAAGAGTAAAAATAAATCATCATTGCTCTGGTATGGAAATGGACACCTTGTCTTGCCAACTGCATGACTGTACTAGTGAGCAGATGTAATTTGTTGTGTTGGGGTCAACTTTATTGACGTGTAACCACACACACTTCAGTCAAGCTAGATCAGGAATTAATTTGGCAATCCAGAATAAAATTGGTCTAGTTTTTTCCAATGGATAGTTTGATGTCTCCAGGGTAGTTCACCTGGGCACTTATATGGACTCTTCACACATCACCAGGTCCTCCAGGCCCAACGGAAGTGTGTACTTAGGTTATTTGTGCAACTTTGCCCCTTACGGGCCAGAAACTGAACAGATATTATTATTGAAGCTGAATGTATGATTTTAGTTACCATGAATAAGGTGGTAATTTATCCATCATGATACTTTAACAAGCATATATTTAGTGGATGATATGACTTATTACACACATTATAAACTCCTAATGATATTTCACACATCTTATGTCTAGAATTTTGTGACAATCTACCTTATCGCTATGATCAGAAAATGCTGCATCAGGAAGAACCCTAGAAACACAATTTATCATAAGTAGATCATTTATTCACTTTACAATTTTCACAGAAATGGATTCAACTTGCACAGTTTCTTTTTGTTATGCATTTTGACATGATCGTGAAACTGGCAATATACCGAAGGCTGAAAGACTGTGATGACTCATAACTGTTACAAAGATTAAAAGAGAACAGAAAATAGAATAATTCCTATAACATTCTCATAGCAATCTCATAGCCGTGATACAAAGTTCCACCAGAATTCTCATGATACAAATTGCAATGAACATCTGTAGCTATTAGAAAATTAACGTATTTCCATATCTCTGAGTGGTTTCATTGTTTTTTCTTACAGGCATTGGCAAACTAAGTTTCCAAAATTATCTCCTTTTTGAATTACCTGCATTTTCTCCTCTAACTTGAGAAATCAGTGACTGTATATGACTCTGTATCGTTAACATTTTAGTATAATAATTAGCACGGTGATTGAAGAAAGAACTGTGTGGTGTCAAACCCTACGAGTATCAATCACAAATGGCAATCCCAGCTTTCTCAATGCTGTAAAAATCCCTCTCATTAGTGTCAGCTTCCTTATTTTTATCACACGTAAATGATTTCATTATAAGCAAGTGAAAACTGCTTTGTACAGAATGAACTGTTACTGCAGACAGCAAAACAGATGAATAAAGTTTTGGGGACTTTACAAAATAGTAGACCTGTATCTATGCCAGTGAAAACTTTATCAGGTGATCATCAAAAGGTAAAAATTGTTGGAGAATGAATGCAGGATCTGTGAGTGCTGAAAAGTAACAACTTTGGATACGCACAGACATTTCCCAGAATCATCCTTATGGAATAAAACTCTGCCATACACAAAGTTTTTCCCCAAATGGTTGTCAGAACACGTCTTCAACACACTGGAAAGTGAGTGTGATGTGGATTTAGATTAATTGTGAACCAGAGAGATGTGAACTGAAAAAATATTTTGGGTGAAAATGCAAATGTGAGAATGGAGAAGTGATAAAGGTTAACTTATCTGAGCAGATGATCTTTTTAATTCTCTCTGCTTCAATGGGTTTTTTTCTCCCTGCAATGAGTAGCGAAAGAAGGTGCGCTGTAGATAGCAAGCACAGTAGCACCACCACTGCCACCTTCTCCGTTCCAACTTGTTTATATATTATGCTCCTTTCCCTGCATGCTTGCAGCTGGTAGGAAGCGGCTTGCACTAACTCAAATCACCCTGTAAGGTCATTTTTATTATTAGTTGCTGCTTGCTGAGGGAGCTCATCATCAATCAGCTGCTTCAACAACGGGCCAGCTTAAGTCCATTCACTGATGCACGTTATAGCAATGAGATGGAGAACTGGTACCACAGTTACCATGCAAAGCCAAAATAAATAAAAAGTACACAAAGAGAAGTAGCAATGCTGATGCACCAGTGAAAAGAGTCGCTTAATCGATGTGATGTTCAGAATCACACAAAAGACTGTCTGAAGATGACCCCAGGATAGTTCTGTTATCTGCTAAAGGAAACAGTTCAAAAGAAAAAAAAGCACACACCAACTTTGTCTACACTGGACTCTGTTTGTAGTCAACTGAAAGTATCTCAATAGGGTTTAAACACAAAAATAGAGATGTTAGGATGGGGCCTCAGCTGAACAAGCTCTCCTCAGCTGTGGATGGGAGACTTTGCAACCAAAAATAGAAAATATTTTCAGAAAAGCTTTCACCTCTGTAGTCTAGGCAACAATAAAGTTGCAATTTTGAAACTTAAGTAAAAAAAAAATCAGTACAGATTTATAGGCAAGAAAAAAGTCTAAAGAAAACCAATATTTCAGAATACAACTCTATCATCTGAAAGAGTAACTTCCTACCACAATTTTTATTTTCTTTCTGTGCCTCAGCATGTATGCTACATTAAAAGACTCCAGTTTTCACCTGTATATGACTGAAAGTGAACAGATCAGTGAGTCCTGGGGAACTTAACAGAATTCACATTACTATAATCCACTCTAAATTTGATTCAAAACTTAAAAATAATTTTTCTATTGCTATGCTTAAGAGACAAGTGAAAGAAAATGCATGGATTGTATCACAGACTTAATGAAAGAGCCATTTGTTTTTCTGAATTGTACATGAGTGGGTAATTATCTCCAGCAGGCAATTTTTGTCTGCTTGTATAGAGAACAATACTGCAACACTACAATACTTCTCTATCTCCAGTATCAATTTATGTACATAATAAGAAGCAGGAAAACAGTCATTGTGACCGGTGTCTTTCACAACAACAATTGGCTCATTAACCTTAAACAGATCTTTCTAACCTTAGCATGAATGAAAAAAAAGCAAACACCAAGAGCGACAAGGTACGAAGAGATGGCGCCTGCTCCAGGAGACGCACAGAAGTTGAATCCCATCTTGCCATACCTCGTGTGCTCTACAGGCTCATCTGGAACAAGACTGAACAGCAAAGCAGTTCAGCTGACACCAAGTGCACTCTAAATGGATAGAAACCAGACCGTGTCTGCAATGCTTATGTGCCAAGCACAACAGCAAATAGGCAAAAGCAAAGCGGTTTTCTGATAAACTCTCTACTACAAGGTTTCTTCAGACTCACTGCTATAACAGGAAATAAGTTGCTCACAGCCATGCCCTGAAGCACAGGTTTGGTATCAGCCTCAATCAGTTGGGATTGGTCTGATACCAGGGACACTCAGTGGTGCTGCTGTTGATTATTTAAATGCCAGTGGAGAGGAAAGATTGCTGGAGCTTATTATTGTGGCAGGAAGACAAGAATGCTACAGTAGTGCAATAAAAGCCCTTGTTTGTTGAAAAATATCACAGGTACTGCCTATACCTAGCAAGTAGCTCTGAGGAATGAGGATGGGCCCAAATTTTGAAATCTCCTCCAGGTTGAGCAAAAATAATTTTGAAATCTTTGTCTCTGCTTTTCTGACTAGAGCACCTTTTCTCACAACACAAAGAATTTCAAAAGAAAATACACGCTAAGACCACGAGGATCTGAATTATTTCAAAATGATTTGTGAAGCAGATGTTTAAAACTGAAAAAGCAAGAAATTGCAATGAAACCTAAGCAAGAACCATTTCCTCAGAAATGCCATTATACCGACTGGAAACACAAATGGTGGAAAATCCTACTGAGATATGCACATTAGGGAAATGCTTAACAGTTCCCAGAATTAATAAGGAGTAGCTGTAGTGAGCTAATGCATAGATGGAAATAATGCCTAAGATGATCATTTTTACAGATAAGATTTTTCCTTTGCTATTTTTGGATGAATTGGTAAATTGCTTTTCACTATGAGTAATAACTGCTCATGCCACATCATATCACAGATTAATTGTAGTGCAGCTCGATTAATTTTTTTCCTCTTTACCAACCAAGCAGTAAGTAAAGCTGATGAAACTGAAGTAATGACCTGCCTGAAACCTGTCCTCAGGTATGAAATGAACTGCTCTCGATACTAGCATTGTTTCATTTAGGAATGCCTAACTTTCAGTAATACGCATCGACTTCATTACATTTTTTAACCGTCATTTCTCCTGGTTGAGGGATCACTCATTCAACCAAAACACTGAGCTGCTCCACCTGACTGGCATGCATAAATGCAGCTCTGACAGCATCAAGGATTCCTTGCCCATTCTCTCCCTTACATCTCTGACTTCACTTATATCAGCATCAAGCCCCAAGGTTATTTGATGGATGCATTAACTGGCAATTAGACGATAAGAACCAGGTTCTATGTAATTCCATGGAAATGCCTTGGCTGGCTGGGCTAGAGGGGGCTGTGGAGGAAAGGGGCATTTGAGAAAAAGCCTTCCACGGTTACTGAGAATTGCGTCATGAGTTTTCATATTTTGTTTATTATATCAGAAAGTGCAAGGTTTAGATTCTGCTATGATTTGGATGATATTTGTATGTACAGTTTAGTCACACAAAGCTTTATATAAACCTTATGTATCCATCAGAAGGATTAATTTTACATATTGTCTGTAGCATTAACGCGATACTCTGTCAGTGAAGTATATATATATGTACACCTGTCAAAAATAATCAGTACACTTGGCAGTTGCTGAAAGCATATAAAAACCCAAGAAAATAAGTGCTATCTGTAGGTTAAGTTTTCACTAATTTGTCTGCACGAGCCTGGATATCTCCAGCCTGAGTATTTACATGCTGACGCACAGGGCACTAAGAATCATCTACTGCAAAACTGAAGATAAATGGCATCTTTGTGACTGAATCTTAATTTGTTCTGTGATTCAAAGTCATGAGCAAAATTATGCTTGCAATTCATTAATTTGAAGGCTGGCAAGTATTATTAAGCAGAAATTTGCATACAAAAGGTGTTGCTTTTTAAATACTTATGACAGAAAAAATAATGAGTATACAAATAACAAATCTTGCATGAATATGTATATGGCTTAATGGAACTGCTACTTAATCTTTTCCCTAAATTTATCTAAACCAAGAAGGCTTACAGGTGGCTCTCAGTAGACTGTGGTGTCACCTAATACAGCAAGTTTAAATCTTGTTTTACAGACTTTGAGATGCTTGGTAGTCTGCACTAAATTACTCCTTAACCAGGTTTTCTAACAGACAGCTCTGGAAGCTCAGAGTGTATAGGCTCTGTCAGAGCAGTGTCAGGATTCTTCAGCAGGGTGACAACACAGCTGAAAGAAGACTCAGAGGGCAAACGTGCTCTAGGGCACCTCCAGCCGACGTGCAGGCAGACCCAACCTCACTGCAGCCAAACCCAGATGTGCACCCCATGCAGTCGCAGGATAGGTGCCTTCTGTGCCTACAAATGATCTTCCTCATGCTGCAGGTTGATGAGTTTCTAGAAAAGCTGCAGGTCTATAGAGGAGGAGTATGGGCTACAGCATCAAGAGCAGGGGTAGTTTGGTGGTGGTGCATAATCTATGGCAATGAAACCGAATACCAAAGTGAAAAAGAACCAGGCATTTTCTCCAAGGCAATATGAGTACACATTTCCTTTTGGACTTGTTCTGCTTATTTCCAGGATTTCTTCAGTAACTACCATAAAAATGGCTTTGATCCTGCATAAAAAAAATGACTTGGTGCCTGTCCATGATATGATCTCTAAGTTGCATGACACTGAAGCCAACACATACTGGACTGATTTTTGTCAACTCTGCTGCATTGTGTGTGTTTGGAGAACATGCTAGTTTAGGAGTTCCTATAATGCAGTTTACATAATATAGCTGTTTAAAGTCTGGCTTGGGTGGTCTGTCAGCCATTTCCAAAAAGCAGATTGCCCAAAATCAGTAAACAAATAGGGCAACATTATTGCCATGAGATGGTAGTAAAATCCCATGAGATTCCTCTACAGGCAGGAGAATCATCTGGGGCAGCTATCATTTAGCTTGCAGTGCTCCTACAGGCTCTCCAAAAACAAATGGAAAAATACAGTATCTGACCCAAAGTGTTTTCAAGACACAGCTGCACATAGTAGACTAAGGAGAGGCTCAGGAAGGACATTTCAATCCTGACCTTGTACGTACATAACATACTGTAGTACATCCTTAGGGATCATTGTATTTTGATGGCCTAGAAAACTTACATAACTATCATTCATTGTTTCTGCAAAAGCCAGATCTTGCAGACAGGTTCTAAGCTTGATCTCTTGACATCTGTTTATTAATGATAAAATTGTTTATTATGGTTTCCCTTTCCATCAGGCCAGAATCAGAGCAAAAAAAACAGCAAGGACGCACATTATATTACTGTATTAACAGGATTTTCATGTGATTATGAAGCACTAATTAGGAGTTGGCCTATGTTGTGCATCAAAATTGCATGCCAGGGTTATTGACTTGTAAATGACTGGAATGGAAAAAAGGTATTTAAAAGCATGTAAAGAAATGTGTTAATTTGATCAAGTACAGCTGATGCTAAAAGTATTTTCCTCCAAGCCCCTGATGTTATTTCCAAGGTTGCAATACAACACGTGAAAAAACACAAATAACCACGAATGTAGAAACTGCAGTTGCAGATAGAATCTATTCTGTGAGAGATGCCAACAGGCTGGCACGCCTTGCGGTGGACTCTGGTAAGAGAAGAGCTAGGACTGGCAGATGGAGTGGGGATGAAGGTAAATTAATTTTCACAAATTTACCAGAATCCGGGGCTGAATCATAACATAGGGGGTGCCAGAATATCTTGCTTTAGAATACTTAATAGAAGCAAAACTTGCGAAAAATGTAAAAATCTCATGCTTTAGGGTTTAGACTTAAACTGACATTCAAATAGCAGAAGCCAAGAGGAGAATTTCACACAGACATATTATCCCATGCCTAGAATAAAAATTTTAACACATTTCTGATGGAAACTCTCTTCACTTTGATGCCAGGCTATGTACTGGAACGGTACCTTCACCTGAACCACCAACATTTTAAATTTCCTCCATTCTCTGATGCTTGAGCTGTACGAAATAACCCCCTTTTTGCTGTGCAATAGCAGTGGAGCTGAGACTGCGTCTGGGAGGCAGAGAATTTCTTCTCACACTCCTGGTGAAGATTCACCATTCAGCATGGCGTTAGCTCCTGGGCTAGCTTGGCCCAGGGCCAGGCTGTCTCTTCTTGCATTTGCTGAATTAAGTGGAAAAAAATAAAAAAAATGAAAAAGCAGCTTTTATTACCTGAGATCTCTGATCATTTCTTTCTTCCTTGTGGCTACCAGGAATCCCTTGTACAGGCTACCCCAGTACCCTTGTACTTTGGGATGCAGTACTGAAGCCACGAGAGAGACAGGCAGGGCCTGACCTTTTTACTGCTCTATGTTTTTGTTCCCCTGTGCTTTTTCAACTATATCATGCAGAATCTTTTGTGTCTCCATTAATATTTAAACAATATTTAAGGTATTCCAGCCAGGAATCAAATGAGCTGTACAGCCACTGGTGGAGTAATGGAAAAAGCACCCACAAGTCACATAGGCTGTGAGGGAATCTCCCATGAAAGGGCAAGAAAAGAAGACAAATCTTTCCAGGTAGAGGCTTCATCTGTGAAACTGCAGGTGTTGGTGCTGCCTGTAATGGCTGCAAAGCCTCTGAGCCCTTGGAAGGAGGAGGGAAGCAGTCAGCTATTTCATCACAAGATTTCTAAACTCTTTACAAACCAAGCTTAATACTCACTGTTCTAAACTCACTTTGAACACTAACCAAACCAGCCTGGGGGCTTGTGCTCCTGCGCCCTAGGGCTGTGGGGGAGTCTATTAGCTGTGGTCTGGGTAGATCAGCAAAGGTTACACTGAGCTACAGCAAGTGAGAGTGAGAACTCTTACCCTCATTGTTCAGCTGGGGATGCCACAACGCAAAGAGGTTGAGGGCTATGATCAAAATAAAACAGCACTCTCAGGCAGGGATGAATTCATTCCAGTCTCAATTCTGCAAACAGAACTATTTGTTCCCCAAGCCTACGTTAGTGTCTTTCTGTCATTCACCTTTGTCATTCCTACTTTATTAATTTCTTGGAAGACTAATTTTCAAGGAAGAATTCCTAGGTTTTATCAGTAGCAGAGGCTAAATTCCTGAACAAACTGCACAAAATCTGCAGAACATATAAATCCTCAATTAAAACAGATACACATTGATACGACTTGTCAGCTTTGAATAGAACTGTTAACCTTGTACCCAGTATAGAAGCCCATTCATAGCTGAAGACTTTGCTGTTTGCTTCTGTATGATGTTAACTTGTGGGCATCTGACAAAATATTTATCACATTCTGAAGAATATTAAATTTTCTCTGCGATAAAAAACAGTAGGACTTTAGACAGTAAAGTCCTACTTTTATGATGCTAAAATATTAACTGTGGGTCTAAGCACTCTTCACTCATCCTGGGCAGCGCAAGGAATTTCACTGGGGCTGGCTGTCAATAGGTTTATTTGTGTTGGGAAGCACCGTTTAGTGGGAGAATGGGTTGGGAGTCAGACCATAAAGCAGTACTGAACATATTTTGTCTTTCAGTTTGTCTGGTTACCCCTTAAGGGATCAGATTAGGAAAGAGTATTTCCTAACTGTATTGTTTCTTGCAGCTCCAAATATAAACCAAGTTTGTTTGTTTGTCTTTCCCCAAGAAAGTCACAGAAGATGCACATAAGGAAGTCTGTATAGCTGTGTGGGAATTCTGGGCAAGTTTCACAGGAACTACCCTGTTTTCTCTCACACTCCCTTGTGGTTTTTTTTCTTCAGAATGTATTTCTGTTGGTATTACAGTCTGCTTCAGTTCTGGTTAAATTATTATACTTTTTTGTATTATTTAGCAAAATTAATGTGAATAAACACAAAGTTCCCATCTTTCTCTAATTGCAGATTTGGTTGTATTTTGGTGGTTTTGGAAAATCTGGGGGAAGATTTTAAGTCTTAATAGGAAATGGGGCAATTCTAATGAACAGAGTTCTAGTCAAGTGCCACCTTCTCATCAGCACCCAATGACCTGTGTGTGGTTTTTAGTGTTGCTTGGCTACAGAAATACATTCCCATATTCAAAAGTCCTGTAAGGTGTAGTCAACTATATGGTGTTAGTGGAAATTGTAACTGTCAAATGATCAGTGAATTTTTTTTTTTTAATAATCAGGTCTAATTTTGTTCTAATCTGGGTGATACAGAAAGACAAAGTTGAAGCACTTGCTTTGCGTGGCCATTAATTCATAGTTTTTATTTAATAATGGAAACATTTCCCCTTGTATTTGTACACACGAAACCTGCTTTTAGCAATTACTGATAGCAAGATTAAAATCGTATTCCACTAAAACTCTGATCAACCTTGTGTTTAAAGGAAGGGTGCATGTTGTTAGGTACATGCCAGTCGTGTATGTCTACATACATGCTGTCATTGAGTGAGGACAACGGTGGAGCTCAAATAGCTACAGGACATTGTCATTATTTAATGACACATTTGATTCAAGATGATTTTCCACTATGGGAGAAAAGACACAAGAAAAAAGAAAGTACTGACTCTGGGACATATGTCACCCTTAATATTTGGGAAGCCTGTAAAAACTAAAGGCTGAACATGCCCCAAAGAAGAAATTAAAGAGGCAGTTATTTTGAGATGCCAGAAACCCTCAGATGTGGGGATAGTGGCATAAGATCACACGTGTGCTTGCAAGTAAAGAGGAATTGGAGTTAAACAGTAAATTCTGTGCTCCTTGGGGATCATTTATGGTCTCTAAAGAGGTTAATGTGTGTCCCGCAATCTGTTCTCATATGTAAGTTACTTTAGTCATGCTGAGAAGAAAAAAAGGGTAGAGCAGATGGCCATGACAGATGAAGACAGCAGCCAACACTTCTCCTCAGGCAGAAGGGCCATTTAAACCTAAATGAACTAGTCACTTGAGTGATGTAGAGTGCTATCAGGTAGAAGATCTGGCCTCATTAGAAAGGGAAAGCTATACAGCAGACTGTCCTTGGTACAGAGGACTCTGGTGCGGCAGAGCACAACTTTCCTGCGCAGTCCAGTGTGGCCAGAACCCAGATCTTGTTTTAAGCAGAACATGGTCTACAAGAGCCTGCTAGAGTCACCTAAGATACCTATTTGCAGACAAATAGGGAATCCAGCCTCAGCTGAAGACAAGCTATGTGTCTTAAATCTGTATAGCCTGTTCCTCACTACAGCTTTAGTATTGCAATTTCAGGAAGATCTTTGTCCTTCCTTGAAGACAGCCAGATAGACTTCCTTTGAAAAACTGAGCAGGATTAAGAGTTGCTAACTGTTGCTTGCCATTGAACCTGGCCCTCTGGAACTACTCTGCTCGCAGGTAGTTCATTCCTCTTCACCTTGCTTTCTAGCAGGAGCAGGCTATGGGTGCCAGGTTCTTCCCTTGCCTGTATGATATATATTATCATTCTATATTTATTTTTATCTCAGCTACTCCAATAACATGCAAGAAGACTTTCTTCAGTTAACTGTGAAAGAAGTGAGAGTGCCATATATAACTCTCTCACTTGCTTATGTTTTTTCAAACCTATGCCTTTGAACGAAAAAACCTTCCCTCCCCCCGGTTTTAGATTATTGCAGGTGAGGAAATTTTTTGTTTTAATTAAGAAGGCCAATAACTAGAAGGTTATCATAGAATATGCTTGGTCTTATTGGACTGTATTGATTTATCTTACAAGATGCTTCATATTCAGAACTAAGCTAAAAACTAGGTATTACTGAACACTCTTGCATTATTTCATATTTATTGACATCATCTGCTGTGCACTGAAGCCTGCTCTCTAGAATTTGTTGACTGAATTTTTGTCTTTGCTGCTTGGCCAGATGCAAATAAGATTGATTCATGCATAAGGCAGGGCAGAGTATCTTCTATAACGCTGTAATCCCTTGCTAACAATCATTTGGCTAGGACAGAGAATTTTGCATTTAAAAGTAGTTGAGATTTGCTTTTCTGAATAATTACTGTGATTGCCTGAGGCTCCTTTGTTGAAATATCAGAAAGGAGATGGTTTCAGCAGCATGATGATAAACTGGACAACTTCTGGCATTTTAATTCTGTTCCCAATCAATACTGACAAAGACTGACCTTGTGCAGAACTTATAAGTACACATTTGTGATGAAATCACTTCACGCGTTCATTAAGATCTTATGAACATTATATGTGAATCTCTCAAATCTATTTTTAACCATTCCAGGATAAAATTACATGAGCTGAATACAAATAAGAGGAAAGATGAATTTTCTTTGTTGATGTGACTCCATGCTTTGTATTACAGAAAGCCTTTGAGTTATCAGAAAATGCATACTGATATTCCACTGTATAAAACCAAGATTTAAAAAAGCACTATGGGAAATAAATACACATATAATAAAATGCAAAAGCAGCACGTTTTCATTTCAAAATATGGAGAAGCTGAAGGATTTCATCTCCTTTGCTGTAACTAACACAGCTTTGCAGAATACCAAAACTGTTCTAGCTTTGTGTTTTAAAAGGTGTACACAGCCTGACATACAAAATCAAGCAAGCTCATAGTTCCTATTGTTGCCTGGCACAAAGTGAAGTTTGGCTATTGATATATTATCACCCCACCCTGGTAATATATTGGTGGTGTCACGATACGTGAAGAAGTGCATAAACTCTGCTTTCAAGTAACCACCAGATGCCATTGCCATCTAAATAGAGCTATAATTTAACACTAGTTGGTACTTCCTAGAAACAGCAAGGTATTTCTTAGAGGCTATTCCTGAGAGGAAAAACACAGCATCATAAATAAATACACCACCTTCAATCCTGTGCTTACCCACCATGCGGTGCAGGACAGAATGTCCTATTCATGTGGGAGCTCAGCTCCTGTTTAGAGATGGTAATACCCAGACTGGAGGGCTCCACTGAGTACCAAGAAGAAAATTGACTGCAATACATCAACCTATCACACCAGTACAATAGGGAAATCAGAAGGAATATAACATGCCTGAAGTCTATGGACCATTAAAATCCTGCCTATCTGGACTGGCTTCAGCCTTACTTATCCATTGGGAGGAACATGCAAACGCTTAGCCGTGAACTAGAGCAACAACTAGGCAGACACAGGGAACAGCACTGCTTTTGGTAACCATTCAAAAGGCAAGGAGAAGAGCTCGATTTTCTACCTGACAAAACTGGATGGACTCTGCAGAGCAAGGAGTGGAGGGAACTGGAGGCAGGAATAATTCAGCTCAGTGGTTCTGAGCGTTATCACCAAGTTTTACCAGTGTCACCCAGCTTAATTTGTTAGGAAAATGCTTTTCCTCAACCCACTATCCATGCAATTCTGTTGTGTTCTGTGCCCAGTGTATGCTCAAGAAGAGACAGCATTCATGTGCTTCCAGTGTCTAGCAAAGGAGGACTGAACCTTTATTTACTGTCAGGAGCAAAATAATAACAGATACAGAACCTACAAAGCAGACAAAGTAAATCAAAAATACAGGAAGAAAATCACTACAAAAGATGGGGGAAGTTCACCAGTTCTGTAAAATGGCTACTACTATTTTTGCACAATTCGTTGACTATTTGTATCGTCCTGTCTGCTTAATCTTTTCCAATAATGCAAGGGTCCATCTAAGAGTAATGCAGCATGGCCATCCCACTTTGCCTAGCCTCCAGAGATCCTTGAAACCTCCTGAAAAGCACTGTCCCAAACCCTCACTAATATTAACTTCAGTTTTACTGCATCAATATTACACGAAACTACATCATTGTGCCTTGACAATATTCTGAACTCCAAATAGGTACCCACTGACATTCATCTCGGTGTAATAGAAGTAATATAAGAGAAGTAACTACTTCTGTTATACTTTGACTCTCATGGCCACACCACCACTAATATGCTCCAAAAAAGCAAGGAAAGTGTCTGACGTACAGGTGTGAAAATCAGCAAAAAGCCCTAAGTTTATAGCTCAATAAAATTCTGAATAAACAGCATTTTGAAATCTTGGTATGTCAAATATTGGAGGTTTCAATGTCTTTGGAGATACTTCCTGACGGCACAGAAGACGTAAAGTTGTTAAACTAACTTCAAATGTTCTTACAACTTATTTCACTTGATTCACGTTCACTATGTAGTTCAATTACCTTATTTTCTGGACTGATAAAGGAGAACTAAAGATTAAATGAATAATTTGCAAAATTAAATTCAGTTCTAATTGGTTTCTATCAAGCATGGTACCTCTCATACAAAGGTAAAAATGACCCAATGACAAGAATAAAGTTATCTTGTGACGCTTTCCCATTCAATTAAACCTCAACTGTTTCAAGAATTAATTGTATTACAGGAAAAGTTAGCATTTCATTTTCCAGTGCCCAGGTGTCAGCTGGTTTTCTTATCTGGGTTATATTCATACATTTCACTATTGCTTGATGCTCTTATCATAGCAGGAATGCATTTACTAGGAAAGGATAATAGAGAATTCATTACTTTAATGCTTCTCAAGTTGTTAAATGAAAAATCGTAATAGTTATGACTTACTTTGTGGCTACTGGTGACCTTTTATCTACACACTTAACCTTCAGCCATTTTCTGGACAGTTGAAGTCAATAAGAATTCTGAATGTTAGACCACCAGAGACAGTGCCCTCTTATTTAGAGAGGGACCATATCTACAGTGTGGGATATTTCAGTGGGACTGAAAGATTCTTGAAGCATACGTAATTGCCTACATTTATTTTTAATTACCCCAATTGTTTGTTGCTGGATTTTTCCACTAGAAAATCCCAAACCCAAAATGAGCTGTGTGTGTTCACATCCCCTTTATGTTCACTTTCCATAAATAAATATGTGAGTTATATTGGCAGGATAAGGAAGCAGCAATGAAGCACAGGTTAATAAGTAGCCATAGGAAGTAAAATCTGAATTCATAAGGGCTGAAGATCACATCAGGAGTCCTGCTCATTCACTTAAAAAACCCGTGTGACTAATCCAGATAAAATTACATATCGCTCATATTCATGAGCAAGCAAACAGCTTGCAAACGATCTAAAACCCCAGAACCATTGATAAAGCAATTTGGCAAACAATTACAAATAATACTTATATTTAGAGAAGTCCAAAAGTGCTTTGGACAATTTACAAAGAAAAACTATAGACTAAGTTCATCAGATAAATTGCTAGAGCCAAGAAAATAATCTATCACAATTAGTTCCACTAGAGCACCTCTCAGTCATTAGAAATAAATAACTTTCTCATAAACATACAGCAAGTAGATATCTAAATATTGTACTGATTAAAATGTACATTTTGCATTTCATGCCATTGGAGATTTGTTCTACTTATTTATTCATACGGTAAATCATTAGGAATATACATACGGCACTGAAGTGGAACATGGTGAGTAATTACACACTGGTGCAGAAAGACACAGACTGCTGTAAAGGAGGAGAGGGTGTGCTGTGAGCTCGGCTGCGGGAACTCCGTCTGCCTCTTCCAAAGGTCTGACTCAACACCTATTACTTCTACATAAGTATATATTCAGCAAGACATACATGCAGCGATTAAAGAAAGATCCATTGTGCTGATTGCAATAAAGGAATAAAATATCAGCCTGGCACCGAACTGTGGCTTTTATTAAGGGGAAGTTGCTATTGATCTGTTAATTGCAGCTCACATCGTTGTGGGTGATTGGTTTCCTTCTACCGCATTGTAAACAAGGAAAGGACACAATTGCTTCTCTCAAACTGGATGAAATGAAATTGAGCTATCAAGATAGATTTCTGATTAGGATTTTTGAGGGTTAGTGGTTTTTTTTTGGTTTTGGTTGTTTTTTTTTTTTGCAAGCCAAGTGTGAATTTCTACTTGAACACAGAGCAGCTCACATGAAAATTGAGCTATCTGGGCACATGCAGTGTCAGATTTCCCAGTCTTTCAGAAATTACTCAGTATGATGGGCCATAAAAATGATCAGGGGGTTGGAGCACCTTTGCTATGAGGACAGGCTGAGGGAGCTGGGCTTGTTCAGCCTGGAGAAGAGGAGACTCTGGGGAGACCTAATAGCAGCCTCCCGGTACCTGAAGGGGGCCTACAGGAAGGCTGGGGAGGGTCTGTTTACAAAGGCCTGCAGTGACAGGATGAGAGACAATGGCTTCAAACTCCAGAAGAGCAGATTTAGACTGGATATTAGGAATAAATTCTTTACCATGAGGGTGGCGGACCACTGGAACAGGTTGCCCAGGGAGGTGGCTGAGGCCCCTTCCCTGGAGATATTCAACGTGAGGCTGAACAAGGCCTTGGGCAACCTGGTCTAGTTTGGGGTGTCCCTGCTGACTGCAGGGAGGTTGAACTAGATGACCTTAGAGGTCTCTTCTGGCCTGGACCATTCTATGATGGAGATCTGAGCCTGTGCGTTAAAATTATTGAAGTCAGTGTTCTCACTCTGCATTTGTCCTTACTGATGTCTTCACTGTCCCTCTAGATTTACTTCAAAAGCAAAAATGTGAAGGAGGCAGCATGAGAGCAACACAGGAACAGAGAGGAAATTTAGAGAAGAGTAGGGGAAAAAAAAGGAAAATAAAAGAAAAAGGAAGGAGCTAAATTGAACTTTTGGGAGACCATGATCAGCTCAGTGAAGTTTCATCTCTACCTCTTTAAGAAAGGAAGAATTCAAGATAACCTGGAACATGTAAACAATGTTTTGTTGGTTTTATTTTTTTTTCTAGGAAAAGAAAAAGACAGTTTTTCTACACAAGCAGAGCCATTTCATTCAATGCAAAATAAAATGCATAACTTTACTTATGTTTTCCTTAGCCTTTCTGCAGTGTTTATTACTTCTCTAAAAATAAATAAATAAATGTTCAGTCCCAGAGCCTCAAACCACTCAGCTTTTTCCCATGCTACATTTAAACAGAATAAAGGCTTGTTTTAGCTGAAAAAAAAAAATATGAAGGTTCACTAAATGACAACTGCTTGCTGGAAATGGAAAGCAAAGTTTCGGCCATAAACGAGTGAAGTTCACAACTCAAGTCATTAGTGCTTACTCTTCCCATCAGCATTTTATTTATTGTTGCTGCTACGATGAAATAGATACAGATAGAGCTTTGGGAAACCCGTATGTCAGGCCATATCCTCCAGGCCTTCAGGCTAGTTTTGACACCAGCTGAGTCTTATGTTAGACAAGACTGTCATTTCATGCACCTAATACATATATAATTTCTCCTTTCCACCCTGCCCCCCCAAGGTGACCTAAAAAAAAAAGAGAAAAATGAGCTTGTGCCTATATTTTCCTGTTCATCCTAACAGGAAAGAACCTATGGGATCTGCACTGTATTCATGGCTGTGGACTGGGAAGAAAGGCTTTCTATACCTGCAGCAGGAGAACAGGAGTCTGCAGAGACAAGAATCAGAGAAATGTAGGAAGTACAAGTAGATTCAGGGATGTGCTGTTTCACAAAATACAAAGCGCTGTGAATTAAGGCTTTGAATTATTGACTTGTGTCGATAATTCACTATTGACGCCACAGTACATAGAGACAAAATGCAAAACTATCATGACCCAGAAGCAGTATATTTTATTTTTTTAAATTTGTGTCTTACCAAGATTTCTAAATACAGCAAAAATAACTAATGAAATCATTACAATTTACAAAACCATATCAGTAGAGTCAAAACTGGTATTTTTTAGAAGAAAACCAAGGCAAAAAACTCTTAACGACTAGGAGGCAAAGCTAATAGTAAATGGAAAATACATTTTCTAAACTATTCTATTAGTCAGAAGCTCATTATTCCTGATTAACGGCTATTTCAAATGAAAGGAAACTTCCAAGTTTCTGGCAGATTAGTCTCCTGTTCTGTGGTACCCAGAAAGACAAAGCGATGTGCAATCCAACATCACAGCTAACAACAGTCACATGAACCTGGCAGACTCAGTCGACAGGTGCCTGTCCCACTTTTTCCTTGCACTCTGAATAATATTCCCTTCCATCCTCTTCTCTCTTGTCCTCCTTTTTGCAAAATTTCTCCCACGTTTGGCCTCATGGTAGAGGTCAAAGAACAGCAATTTATGCTCATGAGAGACTACAGCTAAGCTATTAAAAATGCACCTATAAGATACTTCATATGTGCTGGGTTTATGAAATTTTGTGGCAAAGAAATATTGATCTGAGCTATGATATGATCTAAGAAATTTAGTTATTAATGCCAGAGGATGCAAATTTATTAAGCTTAAATATTCCACACCTGAGCATGTTCATGGAGCATGACACAAAAAATTTCATATAGCACTGGCTGAGTTCTATTAGTACTGATGAATATATTATTTTTTAAGGAGACACTGTTAATTAGGATAATGCATCTGCTGCACCTGTGAATGCTACAACTGATCTTCTATAAGGTTATCTGCCTCAGGAGAATCCAAGACAGCTCTTTGGTACTTCAATGAATCGGAACAACTACAGCTTCTGCCACAGCAGCGTAAAACACACAGCGCTGCCTTTCAGCAGCTGACTCAGTGTCCCTTGCTGAATAGAGAGATAAGGGGCTGCAGTATACCATAAGTGTAAATGCTCATTGCAAGTGGAATTCAGAATGCATTTGAGAAAATATATGATCTAACCATTCCTGGGAGGGTCTAAGTGGTAAGGGCTGGACCAGCAAAGCTGGAGGCAGCATTGGTGGTAGAAGAAATGTCAGCAGATGCCGAGAGCAGAGAAAGAGGCAGAAATTTGGACGGCAATAGGTGGCTGCATTAGGATGTGAAAAGAGTTGTAGGTCCTCCTGCAACACCAAAGAAAATGTTGAGAATGCCAGTGCCAAAGGAAATGAAGACCATTAAGTCCTCTGGATAGAATAGGTCTGGTCTGTCTGGCCCCTGGCTCAGAGCACCAGCCCTGCAGCTGGAGCTTTGTGCCTGCTCTTCAGCTCTTCAGGCAAACTACTCCCAGTTGGTGACAAAAGGCCACCTTCTCCCCCTGATCCCCAGTGCAGCTTGGGTTGTATTCACCTTACAGATCCAGACTGACCCTGGTCCCCAGCCACTGCTTTGCACAGCCACAGCTCACTAAGCTCTGCAGTGAAGCAATTAGAAGTGATAGAAGCTCCACCGCTTTAGCAAGGGGAAACATAATTTGAATACTGTGACTGAGAAAGGGCAGACGCGTGGCTGGTTTATAAGCCTTTTTAAATGGTTGTCTGACTAGGTTTCTTGCTCTCAGGATAGCATCCTGTTCTCAGTTTGGACTAAAGAGATTTCACAGGCTCTGAATGATAGGACAAAGTGTCATTTGTTTTCTCTACAGACATAACTGCTTCCTACTCAGCCTTTGCCTCAGAGGTATAATCATGGAAAGACAGAGAACTTGAGCATTTCTGCAGTTGCAGATTGACAACATTGAAACATAGTCTTGGCCCTTTCAAATGCCATCTGTCTAATGAGAGCAAGGTCTTTTCTTCCCCTCGCAGGAATGCAATATATTTTGTTGTGTAAGAGAGGAGAAATATAGAAGTGTGCAGGATTTAATTCAAGGAGAATGGACATGACAGCAGAAAATGGCAAGATAAATTTGGGGCTTCTATACAGCTTTTACTAAAACAAGAATAAGGGAACAAGAAAGCTAAGTTGAAATGCAATAAAGTTTAAAGCTAATAAATACTTTTTTCCACATCACTTATAATTAACCTGTCAAGTCAATACAGCAATAAATCACTGAGACCAAGAACTTAGTATTCACATAAAGATCAGACAAACGTGGCCCAGTTCTCTTCTCCATCTAAAGAGAACTTAGACACTAAGGGAAACACAGCAGTAACATATACCTCCCTGATTTAGAGATGCCAGGCTCCAAAGCAAGTTAGAAATGTGCCTGAACAGGTATAAGTTAAATCAATAGCTGACTGTCTCTCTGATTGCTGCCACAAACTGCTTTAGGCCAGGAAAAAAACTTCTACAGCAAATCATTCAATGAGTACATGTTAGAAAGCTGTGAGGAGTGTCCTACCGGTGCTGACGTGACTCTGAAGACCTGAATTCTCTGTCCAGTGCAGCTTCTTGGCTGCCAGGTGATGCTCAAAAGTCACTTTTTGACTCCTTGTCCCATGTTTTCCCCTTCTCTATCTAGAGGTAAAAATACTGATCTCTGCAAGAAGGTGCCCTGAGATTTGCTTGTGAAATATGGTGGGTGCTATTGCCGTATCTTCCAAGACAGGGTATGGTGCTGACCACTTTCAGAAATTATGTACAGTTGAAAATTATTCATTTTCCCCAGTATGGCAATCCATATGTACCCCTGCAAAACATGTGTTTTAACACATAAGCCATAACCATTGTAAGCCACATGGCTTGTACTTTTGTATGCTCTTTCAATTTCCTTTTTATCCACTCAATACTCACAATAGTTAGTTCCAAATAATCTCCCCAAATTCAGGTACATTCAGAGCCAGGGGTTCAGAATTCTGTTCAAACTGTCAGGTAACAGATATAGCTACACAAGACTCACAGATTTAAACAATACATTAAAAATACCTATATACAATTGAGTTAGAAGCCAAGATCTCATACCATTTTAATGTTACCCAAATAATTAATGGCAGTGATGCACCAAATCTTTTTAACTACATGTACAAATAACTCATGCCCTTGAAATATGTCTCAAGCAGACCTTAAATAGATCAATTATTTCAATGATTCATCTCTGAGAGATATATTTTTTTGTAAGGCTAAACACATTTCTGTGTTATGAAATCAGATGATTAAAGAAGGTCTTCTGAACTAGTCTAAATTAGGCTAAGTGGAAAAAATACTAAGGAATTAATTTTTATGAGCTATCTTAGATTTATCTGTTCTTTGTTAAATATTTCCTGAAACTAGACTCTTTCAATGAAGGAAACAACTCACTGGTAAGCTCAACATGATTATCTTGTATCTATGTTTCTGCAAGGAATACAGCATCCTTTAAAGGGGAAATGCAATTCTTCAGAGGTAAGAAAGACTTGCCTCAAATGCCTGTATTAGTGTGGGCTTCTGAAGTGAAAAGTGACAGATGACGGCAGGACTAGCTGCTTGCTAGTTTACAAGGACAAAGCTGAGTGCCTCTTTCTTTGACCCTTTATTTTCTATTTTTCAATCTACATTCTGTTGTCCCAGTAACCAATTCAACACATAATGCATAAAACCTCAATGAACTGAAACAAAGTTCAAGTTATTGTCATGTTGTTTTGTACTATACTAATCTATTTTATTTGTCTTTCAAGGTCCATGAGTTTAATAGAACTTGTCTCAGGTCATCGTTTGTTTAATTTTTCCCCATAAAATCAGCTGTGCTACATTAAAGTTTTCACAGCCAGCAGCCCTCACAGCAAATAACGTTTAGTGTGAGAACACCAAGATGTAGGACAGGACTGAACACACAGTGGGGAAAAGCTTCTAAGGTAGCAGGGTGGCCTGTGACGTACAAGAACTGTTCTCAGTAAGAGTGAATGTGGTGGATGCACAGGTCACTTCCCACACCTCAGACCTCTCCAAGACACTTTTTTTTCTGTTGCACAATTCTTCTTACATACCTAAATTGAAAGGCCACATGCATGAAATAATATAGTTGCATATCCTATACAGAGTGTAAAATTCTGCATTCATCTTGCTTCAGTTTCAACAAGTTATTAAAAAGCCCTCCTCCATCTTCAGAGCAGGTTTACAAGAACTGAAATAAGGTACTGGCTCCTTATCAATGCTAAGACAGGCAGTGGCAGGAGAGGACAAATAATCTGTGCTCAAAACTTCACACTCCAAATGTAATAAATTGGACACCACCTACTGATGATTCAGCACAAACCCCACCATTACACTAAATCTTGAAGTCTTGAGACAGACAAATAACATTGAGCTTAATCTAAATTCAGTGAAATTATTTCAGCTGACTTAGTGGGCCAGTCTACTGGCCCCACACTGAGTTTAACATGAAGAACTGATTTCGGCTTCTATATTGGCATTCAATTACAGTAAATTAGCAAAATAAAGTCCCTATTGTTTTCCCAGTCTAATTAAGATTGGTTTTACTGTTTTAAAGAAGCACCCAAAAGCTTCCACAGGCTGATAATATTCCATTACTTGTACCACACAGAGAAACAGAACTGAGCTAAACGGCAAAAACCATTTGACTAAGAGATATATAACAGAATGTTTCCAGTATTAAAAGTAAGCAAAGCTATATCCTGATAAACACTGGCCTTAATTTTTATATACAGCATAACACATCTGAGGCTTGATTGCAGAAGGCAACACATACTGAAGAGATGAGATTTGCAAAACCAAACATTACATTCAATACGCTTTTCCACGGTTTAAAAGCAAGAGAAACTTTACTTCTATCAGATGCTCTTCAGTTTTATGACAAATAGAGCTAATGCCCTGAAGATAAAGACCATTAGAGCACAGCATAGAAATATGCTCAGCATAGAAAACTCTAACACAGACAAAAAGACAAAAGAGCTGTAAATTTTCTCTCCACATAGAATAATTCAAAACAGGTTCAAGACAAAAATAGGACACAGTTAAGCATCTGAAGTGAAATAATACAAGGAAATTATACACAGGTATGAAAAAATAGCATATTACAGCTTCAGAATGTCCTACAGACACTATTAACCCTTCCAACACCCCAGGGCTGTTATTTCAACTAAGATGAAAGTGACCATTCTGCATCTACTGGACTTTCTGCATGGTTGAACAGCTGAAATGCCTCATAATTGTCTCTTAAGCACTTTTAGGTTTGTGCTGTATGAAACGGCAAGATATCACTGTTATTGCAGATGCAGGAACAGGGATAGAGAGTTGTCACTGAAGGCAACCAAGTGAATCTGAGTTACATCCTCGGTAATGTCTGAGCTATCTTCCACCATTCATGTTCATTATACTCTCAAGCAACTGCATTAACAGAGACCATTAAAACCCATAACAAAGAGAGGAAGCCCTAGCATTCTCTAAACTAGGCCACAGATCTACTGGAAGTGGTGTTTCCAACTACTACGATCAAGCGTTTGTGTGGGAAGACAGGCTTGCTACACAGAGATTTGTGCTGCTTATCCCCTTCACGCTGCAGTATATTTGCAACAACAGGAGAACACTTTCCTTTCTACCTACACGGTAGATACCACACCGTAATATCTTCCACTAGATTTTCTGTTTGTTTTGATTCCTATCTCCATTAGAAAACAAATTTGCCTGGGAAGAGGACATATTTTTCAGTGCCCTGTGAATTGACTTTTCTCACAATACATTCTGTAAATAATGCTGCTGCCCATGCCAGACACTGGACTCCCACTTCAAAAAGGGGCACAGGACACTTTACTAGTTA
>VZTM01010140.1:1523-15290 GCA_013400555.1 Jacana jacana | reverse complement strand
TCAGGTATACAATGCATGAACGTTGCTTGGTCTGTTGCTTAGTTGCCACGAAGAGTATCCCTGGTAGGGTCTGGTCCTGGTGACTTTTCTACTAAATTTTAATTCTGCTATTAACTGAGAGAGAAAAAGCTACAGTGTAATGACATATCTGCTGCCTATTCAAGGTGCAAAGGAAGAAATTCTGTGCCTGTAGCATCAATGGCATAAAATGCCTTTAGTTTCAGTATTATTTTTACTTGGTGGTTGAGCATATAGAGGTAGATGGGCTGTTGTAAACAAATAGGGGCAGCGACAGCAGGACTTTTTTTGTTCATTTCTCACTAAATGCTTTGTGTTTACTGAGGGAGGCAACCAAAGCTTTTCTGTCCAGTAGATCAAATCTGATAATAAAATACAACTTAGTTTTACTTGGTTGCTTCTTACAGTCACAAGGATAAAAAAAAGTTATGTAGGGAGAGAGATCCTGTAACTATCTGCACCTTCTTTAACTGGCATAATAAAATATTGAAAGCAGAAAGTTCCTTCCAAGTGGTTCAACTTGCTGAAAACAGTAGTCGAGCTTCTTTTCCATGTCCTCTCTTACAACCTGATTTAAGAACTGTAGTACAGTTCATTTCCTTCTCCTGAAGGACAGAATGCATCAGTTTATTGCTCAGTACAACCAAAACAGATGTGCCACCATTTTCAGTGGTAGAACTTGATGGTAGCTCTGGGATCTTTCTTAGGTGAACATGGCATCATGCAACTACAAGGTTAAGTGCGGCAAGAGCAGTAGAAGCAAGCATTAGAAGGTCACAGAAAATGGCCTTCTACCTGCAGCTCCTTCGTCTGCTAAAGGAATCAGGCAGGTTATGTGAAAGTAGAGAAGTTAATGACCAAAGTTACTGATGAAGAAAAACACCATGTTCCGAGTAAAAGGGAAACAGAGCTTTCTTGCAGAAGATGGTGATGAAGATCAGGCAGGATCACAATAATTTGATCTTGGTAACAGATGTAATAAAGCAGGATTTGATTCTTATCCATTACTTATTTCTTCATTATTTGCTTTTTTCATATGCTGCAGAACAGCTACTGGGAGAGCTACATGGCTAATGCAGGGGAACTTGGATATCTGTATACCTGTCATTTGAGAGACTTTCAGAGGTCTTTGCATTAGTGAAAGTTATTCATATAAATGTCTTGTTTCAAGTTTTAGATATTTTTACAAATTTGGACAGATGAAAAAATATCACTTCCTAATATCATCAAACTTGAAGAAATCCTGTCTATAAGAGTTGCATATTTGTTTCAATATTTAAATATTGGATGTGTTTTAATTTGTAAAGTATTATTAACTATTAAACGTTTATTTGGCTTCCATGTATTCTTTCAGCTATCCAAAAGAAACTGCAGAAAGGCATCCGATTTAAAACATGTCCCTAGAAGGGAACTGGGAAATAATAAGTGTTGCAGCTTTTCTACTTTGCTAATGGGAGACACCGGCAAATGCTGCACTTGTTTTTGCTGGTATTTTTAGTGCAATACAAAACCTGTCCTTGAGAAACACCAGAATATGTGTGTTCTGGACTGAGGATACTTTAGGAGGGAGACTACAGAGAATTAACGGCTGTAAATCAAACACTTCACTTATGGGTGAATTACTGTATCTGTTTATTGGTCCCAAGGTAGAAATCCATAATAAGCAATAATGTGGTTATTTGAAATGTTTTTTGTCTTGGAAAGAAAGAAAAAATATTTTTAATACTTTAATATATTATCATTATCTGGCACAAATGTGTTTAAAAGGCTGGCGAAAAACCTGCTGGCATTTGGTGATTATTACTTAAACTGGAGAGGATATGCAATGAAATGGGTGCTTGAGGGTAAATCCTCATTGTAATCATCACTAGAAGCTAAACTTTGGATTGCAGGTTACTTAAATATGTTACCCCACTGAAAATAAAGGGGGATGGTCATTTCTGTGCATGCCGTAAAATGTTGTGCATGTAAATAGATGGGAGAATAGGAAACATGGGAACAGGGTGAATATACTGATGTCTTTATATCATGTTATGGCAATGCTTCTACAGGAATGTGCATGTAATGAGTTGGGAGGGTGTAAAGGCTGGCAGAGAGAAGGAAATAAGGAGTGTGGAGTCAGCATAGAGGAGAGCAGGGAAAAGCTTGGAGTGCAAAGGAGTGGAAGCTGTTACACAGCTGGTGAGGGCAGTGAAGCAGCTGAAGTGCATTTGTAGCCACCAGGGGAAAGGAGTTTCCATTGAGGGACAAACTGGGTAGTTGGTCCCCATCAAACTCTGCACCTAAAATGCTTCTGTCACTGCCTCAGTTAACTCTATCAGCTCACTGCGGTTTTGGGACATCCCAACCTAGGGCATTCTTGTTCTCAAGGAGTTTTTCCTCTAGGCGTGTTTGGGTGGTGATTTTAGGTGGGATTGTGAGGGAAGACAGCAGCTGAACTTGTATCCCTATCTGGGAGTAGTTTCTGAGTTGCCAAGTATTAGGGAGTGAAAATACTTGTCTTAGATGGACTTTTTGACACTCCTTCTGCTACCTCTGAGTGCTGTGTTTCATTTATCTTTTAAAAGTAACGTCCTGACTCTAAGTACAGCAGTGGTTTCGTGATTTAATACAAGACTTGACTGCTTAACCACCAGCTCATCTGGTCCATACATAGAATTGGTTTGTATCTACTTAAATAATTTAGGATGAAATGGCAATAGTCTTGAGGGACTTGTAGAACTTAGGTTTACGTATGTGTGTGTTCATATATATTTGTATGTGTGCATGTGTGTATGTTTTGGGGATGATTTCTTTCCAAATTTGTTTGCAATAGATGACTTGGCTCTTAAAATGGATTGAACTAAACAGTGACAATTGAATTAGATGATATCAGGCACTTCTGGATTGGCAATCTAGCATTTTAATTATGTCAATAATCTTGGAGTCCAAGGAACAGAGCTATAGTTTAGTGTGGGAAAGTAACTATAAATTATATCTTGGCTGTCCATGCTCCTTCAATCACTTCCTGACTATGTTTACTCGGTTTTTAAGCCAAAATGAGCATTTCTTATTACAAACAGTGCTAGCCAATCTTGATCTATAAAATGCAACCTGTTGCTTAGCCAGTAAAAAAGCTGGACTCCAGAAATGGTCTGGGATTTCTGTTTCTAATAGAGCACAGCATAGCACTTTTATTACCGCATCATTGTAGTCTTGTCAATGGGAGTAATTGTTTTGCTGGTAACTTTAGCAGATGCGGTGCATACTGAAGGCAGGTAGCAAAAGTTAAAAATATTCTTGTGGAGACTTTCTTGTGGTATATTTCTAATGTGGACTCCAGGGTCACAGAGGTAGGTACCTGAGAGGAGAGTCAGGAGGAACTAGCTGTTAATTTTCCACTGCTGCTAGGGCAGAACATTGTATAAGTATTTGAAATAATGTGGAGAACCTGTAGACATGAAGGTTTTCAGGTAATGGGAGTGCATTCTGCTGTAGTCCTGCGCTGTCACATTGCTACTGCACTCCAGAGCCATCAAGTTAGGAGCAAGCTATGGGTTTGTTTTGGAGTTTTTTATATACATAATGATTGCTAGAGCCAGAGGAAGTCTTAGGAGGGGGAAAAAAACAACCAAACAAAAAAACCTCTAGTAAATTTCTATTCTCCTTGTAGTACTAGGAGTAAGAAGTATGGAATAAGGACCTACCCATCATTGATGTTAATAAAACCCCAGATTGCATCATTCTGCCTTTATTTGCTTAGTAACAGGAGGCTTTTCAAGTATATTGGGCAGTAGTCCTGCATTTTACTTTTTTGTGGTGGTGTGCCAGATGTATTGTCATTTGAGATTTATGTGCCAGTGAAAGCCTGCAGTCTTGCATGCTCTGCTCTTTGACCTGCCTCCTCCTCCCTCCCTTCCCTCACCAGTCAGCTGCTGGCCCTCTGCCGCTAATTTACATCCCCAAATGAATGAAACTTAATCCCTAAACCTTAATCCTCCTAAAACCAGCTGAACTTCGTGATCCTATCCTGACTTTGCAGATTTAAAAAAAAAAGAGTTAAAAAATGGTAAGTGGTTTTTTTTTTTTACTTCTGAAGAGAGTGGCCATCATTTATATTTCTGGGGAGACTTTCTGCACTCACACTAGCATTTTAGTGATCTGTGTATTTTTCCTTGATATTTTATTTTTTTCACATTGAGCATAATCATCTGGGGTTTCTGCTTCAGTTCTGCCTCCTTGCTGTGCATCTTGTACTCCTGGCGGTAAAGTGCCAAGTCCTTTCTGTCCATAAGACTTTGTCTGGGGATGCTCCCAGCATATTGTCCCACAAGATTTCAGGCAGTAAAGGATGCTCCTCCTCTTTGAATGCAGTAGGATTTACATTTCTTCTCTTATGCTACTTTACATGGTCAATTGGCAATATTCTTCTTGTCTTTTGCCTAGGTGAGTTAGCACAATGATCTAATGTGAATGTAGTACGTCCCATTCGGATGCAGTCCTGAGTAATGTGCTCTAGATAATCCAGCTTTAGTAGGGGGGTTGGACTAGAGGATCTCTAGAGGTCCCTTCCAACTCTGACAATTCTGTGATTCTTTGTGAATTTACCATTTCTGATGTAGGGACAAAATCAGAGCTGACCTGAAAATCATTAGAGTTTGAATCTCTCTTAATTGGGATGCTGTCAGGTGACAGAACAGAGAGGGAAGCTCTTCTCAGAGGGTGAAGTGTGTCAGTCGCTGGAACTCAGTGTGGGTGCAGTCCCCTCCTGTAAGCTTGTTGGCAGTTTAGCGGCTCGTTGCTGCGGTTGGTACCCTGTCTACATGTGCTGCTTTGACTTCTAGGCTGGATTATTGCAGCTTTTGCATTTTGGAAAGTTTGGTCAGTACAGAATGTGATTGCTGGCTCACTCAGTAGCATGTCATATGGAAAGAACAGGTTGGGGAACCCCATGATTCCTTATTTAAAGAAATGAAAGTTATAAAATATTAATTGTTTAACTTTGTAACAGAAACAGGAGAGTATTGTACAGCATAGGATTAAATATATAAATGCTCAAGCAATCAGAAGCAATGAGCTATTTTATGAGAGAAAAAACAAAACAAAACAAAAACAAACAAACAAGCAAAAAACCCGCATAAAACTGATGTTCTCCTTGGTGAAAATCTCATATACAAGCATCTTGTTATAATTCCTTGGAAAGACAGTACTCTGCACAGCTGTTAGCCACGTAAAAGAGAAATCTGTATGTGCATGTCCAAATGTGAATATTCAGTTACTAATCCAGTTTTCCTAAATACTTGGAATGGAACTTTCAGCAGTACTTGTTAGCTTAAAAAAAAACCAAACTCCTCTTGAGGAATTACGTTCCAAAACCTTGTTTCTTATTAGGAAGCAAAACAACTTTCTTGTGGCATGAAAATAATCATGCTTTGGGTAAGTTTTCAAACTTTTGGCCTAGAAATATCAGGCTTCAGAAAGATTTATTTTTAACAGTATGTAAACAATTTATCTTTGCATGTGGAAGCTGCACATCAGATAAAATGCATTATCCCAAAGTGCCATTCCTTGAAAAAAGTCTTCAGTCTCCACCTTCACATCAGACCCTGCAAGACCGCATTAGAGAATGTATCAAAGGATACAGAGAAAGGAGAATGGGTAGGAAAGACAGGAGTCTTTAAGTTTCTTATCTTACCAGTGGCATACCAGTGGCCTATATAGATTGCTCAGTCGCAGAGTTTGTGGGATATTTTTAATAGCTAGGCTGAGTATGATTTATACATTTTGTCAACCACGTAAGCTTTAAACTCACCATTATGAACATATTTAGTATCTTTTTTCATTATACATTGGACAAACCTGAGTTCTTTTACAAAATGACGTCCATTCTCTTGGTTTTGCTTCCTTCCGAGGTACCTAAAGAGAGGAAGGGACGTGATCTATTCCAAATCTGTGAATGAACATGTAAAATATAGTTATCTAACGAGGCCAGTGGTATCTTTTCATAAAGACTTTAAGTAGCCAGACTTGGTGTCACTGCACAATCTTTATGGTTGCGGGAGCTTAGCAGGAAGCTTAGAGACCTTTGCCTGTGTTTTGCTGCTTTTCTCATCAGTGCCTTAATGCCTGCTGATTAAGGGATCATAAATCTCTGCGATATTAGTGGAGTCGTCCATTTCCATAGCAAATGACAACCTTTCCCTGCCTCCTTTTAGCTGTTATCATGCACACGCGGCAGCTACTTGTACGTATCATTGTCACACACACCATATATTCCCTACAATGAATGCTCTCTTCCTGGAAACCTGAACCTCTTACCACTGCTAGAGAGTAGCCTTTACTCTTGAGGTCACCTAACTTGGCAAGTCAGTGAGTTAATGGGTCTGAAAAGATTATCCTAGACCAAAATTGATGTAAACATTCTCCTTTCAATGTAGAACGTATGGGCTTAGATGCCTTTCATCTTTCTTTGCACATTCCAGATGTTTGCTTCTTTCCTCTCATCGTATATACATGATGGGATAGATAATGTACTGAGTTCAGATTTATGTCTAGAGCACAATGTGTTGTATTCCGCTTCATTACACCTTCTTTTTCCCTTTTATTTGAGAAAGGAGAAGTACCTTAAAAGCCTTTTTTAAATTCAGGTTTGATTTGTTTATTCAGTGCTGTCCAAAAGAGCTCTGGTTAGAGTCCCTCATCTCCTTCATTTCCTCTGCTTTTCTCCTGCAATGTATCTCCTCTCAGTCAAGGATGAGACTATGCTGTAGTGATTTACTCCTTTGACTGCTTTGAAAAAGTTCCAGAAGACAGATCTAACATTTTGCTTTGGGAAAGTCCTTAGTTGTTTGGGTTTTTTTGTTCTTCTGTTGTTTTGGTTTGTTTCTTTGCTTGTTGTTAAATAATATAAAAAGTCACCAACATAAACCAGATCTTTAGCATGAGGTATTTTGACAATAAAATGCTGGTTTTTCCCCAGGTGATACTCTACTACGTATTCTCTATTTGAGATTATGGAGAACATCTTAAAGTTAAAATGGGTATTTCAGTTTTTATTCTTCACTGAGTGTCAGCTACCCTTAATGGCTATGTGCTGTTAAAAATTTTATTTAGTTTTTGGGTTCAACTTGAAGATCTCTTAAGTTGAAATATGGTTAACTTTTTAGCATAGGGAATATCTTTTTTGTAGCATCTTTTTTTTTTATTTTTACCCCGAGCAGGTATGTTAAGTCTATTAACAAATGTCAGAATCTGCAGACCAGTCATTACTTTTTCCCATTTTTCCAATCTTATTTGACTATGAGTCAGTCCAGAAATCCAGATAGATTATTTTTTGTTTCAACTCAAGGGTGATGCAAACACATTTGATGCAAAATCAAAATTTGTACTCAAGATCAACAAAAGGTATTCAGAGAGCAAGGATAGTGTGCTGTGAGCTAGGACACTGTTACCATCTGAAAAAATAATTGTGGTTATTTCATTCCATTGTTTACATTGTTATATATCTTGTTTCTTTTAAATTAGACAATGGTGTTGTCTGGTAAAAGATATTTGCCACCAGACTTGTAGAAAAAGTGTTTTGGACTATGTTTTTCCCACAGCTTTCTTGATTCTGCGTTATGCTACCAATTTCTGTTATTTTGTCTAAATTTTGCATACTCTTGTCTTTTCTGTACCTTGCCCTTGCTCCCATCACTGCCCACTCTGGGTAGGGGAAATTTGGCACCTTCTCTCTTCAGTAGCAGGGGATTTTTAACCATTAACTTACTTTGTAGGCATGCAAAGTCCTTGTGTGCAAAATTACCATGGAGTGTGGCCTTAGTTTACCTGAACTCTGAATATACTTTGCTTTAAGTTTAGGTCACGAATTCCAGGGATGCATTCCTCTCTCTTGAGTTTTAGGAGAAACAAGATTCAAAATTCTTGAAGAACAAGAGATTACTCAAGCTTCTTTGAGTTAAAAGCATCATATACAAAGGGATATTGAAACATTCAAGATCAGGTTGGACTGGGCTCTGAGCCAGAATTCACGTGGTGGCCTTCCAGAACAATAAATTAGCTTGATATAAACTGCTTCAGAATTAAGACTTTGGCCCTCGGACTGGTGGCATTTAGGAAGGGCTTTGCCAGAGGCTATTGCTCGGGATGGGACAGGCAGAGGTCCACATGTCCTGGCTGACCATATCCTTTCCTAAGGTCCCATCCCATGCTCTTAGATTGGCAGCTTGGCCAAACATACAGCGACCTCAGGGCCAGCCTAAGGTCCCCTGCTGTCAAGATGTCCTTGGGTGCTCAATGTAAACATCTGTCTTAATTCATCAGTTCTCTTCCAGAATGGCAAAGGGAATTCCCTGCTGGGCTGCAGTGGAGGGGGAACTCTGCACGCACCTTTAAAACACTGATATGTACTAACAGGAAAACAGGATGTATTTAGTACTGTCTGTATCAACAGCTATATTGTCAGCGTACTCTTCCTCTGCTCTACCAGTAATCCCACTGTCTTTTAGGAATGGCAAATAGATAGAGGAAACTTGTCACCTTCATTAATCCCGTGCTTGCATCCTGATGCAACATACAAATTGGTAAACTTCCTAGCTCTTCAGAAAACATTGTCAAGGCTTTTACCTATATGTAGAAAAAAATAACACCTTCAAAAGGTAAAACATTGAGACTAAGAAATAAATACATTTTTTAGCTGAAGTGGGCCAGAGTGGTGGATTTTTTTCTCTTACTTATTTTGGGGTTTTACTGTATACTTTTGCAAAGATGCAGGGAATCATAAAATCATTTTGGTTGGACAAGACCCTTGGGATCATTGAGTCCAACCATCTACCCTACTCTACAAGTTCTCCCTGACACCACATCCCTCAACACCACATCCAATCTACGCTTAAACACAGACCCCAACACTTCGATTTTATGCTTCCATGTTACATACTTTTTAAAGCATAAATCACCTTTACCGTGTGATAAATTTGTGTATCTATACATTACTGTACAATATATGTATAAAATTGTAATGAATTTGACCTTCTGAAACATTAAACAGATTGCTTTTTCTCATAATTTCTGAATTTCTCATGAATTGCTAGATCACCATACCGTTTTAGATACCCCATGTGGTTAGCCCTTAAGAATTATTTAACTTAGCTCTGCTGAAAGAAGGAAATGCATAAGAAATAAGCTGTCAGACTGAAAGAAATTTACAGTAAGTGAATAGTCACACTAAAGGCGCTTGATTATTTTATTTCCCTTGGCAGTTTTCTAAGTGCTTGCTATGAATTCAGCAATCACTCTCAACAAAACTATCTACTGTCTGGATCTTGGCTTATCAGGACTGTTATTGTAAAGCTAAAGTTTTTTATCTAATACACTGTTGTGTATAGAAACATTAAAAATACTCAAAGGACTCAGCAACTATGATTGTCAACAGAGTAGTTATCTTCCATTAATATTTTTAATTGGTTTTGTGCCTAATTCATTAAATGCTGCTTGATCAAAATTTTAGTAGCCCCCTTTTTATCTACGTGAGCCTTCTGTACGAGAAGGCAAGCTTTGGATGTGGTGCTCTTGGCACAGTAGTACCCAGCAAAGCCCTCCTCTCCCTGATATCACGTATATCTGGGATATGGAGTCATTCTCCTGAACTAAGTAAAGGACTGATGCTGATGGTTTGGAGAAAAAAAAAAAAAAAGGTCACTTTAACAAGTATAAACTTCCATGAAATATAGGGGAGTAGTTTCTCTTGTATTTGCTGTGTTTTCCATCACAGTGTGGGAATATTATCTACTAGTGTTCTTATATTCAACACTGTGCCTTCCCATTCTAAATAGAATGAGCTAATATTATTTTAGGGTAGTGAATATAATATTATGTTGCAAGTAGATGCCAGTTTTAAAGTTTTGCTGCATGCACTTAAAATATGAAAACTGAAATTATGCTATGGCATAGAGATTACCTTCTTCTGTTTCTCCTGATGCTTTAAGTTTGTAAGGATGTGATAAAATGAGATTTATAGTATCAGGATGAATATTTGCAAGCCTTTAATGAAAAAATCAAAAGTCATATTTTGCCGATTTTAATCTTCCATAGGTGACTTACGGGTAAAATCTTGCTTTTTCTTGCTTTGCATTGATATCTCTGATTCTGATTTTAAAATTCATAATTCTCCTTCTGGTCTACTGTGTAACAACTTTCCTATCAACTTACTTACATCAACTGAAACAAAGTCAATGTTGCAGACATGTATCTGGTTTCACATTATGATAGATCCTGGGGTTTTGTCTTTCAAAATTCTAACCCAGCTTTTCCTTTCTCCCGTGGCAGGATGACAAGGACTTGGTTCATGAGTTTGTTGTCGCTGAAGGTCTGACTTGCTTAATCAAAGTGGGAGCAGAAGCTGACCAGAATTATCAGAACTACATCCTGAGAGGTAAAGGAAAAGCATCCAAATGTCTGTATTGCTCTGAAACTGTCACAGGTCTTCTGCAACTTGCTGTGTTAAATGTCTTAGAACATATTTCTGTTTGGTCCCACTTTTTGCACGTTATGCAAGAAAATTAAGGGGGGATTAATACTTACCACTGAGCATGTTGAATTGGAAAATAGATATTGATAGTATATCCATTGTCCAGCTTTTCTTGTAGATTCTACTGAAAATCTGTCATTCTAAGAAAGAGAAGGTGTTCTAAAGCTTTCACCAGATAATTGTGAATGTCAAATGGCATAGAGCAAAATAACCTCTTTGGAGTGTGTTGAGTAGGTATGGAATAAACAGTCGTATCATAAGGTTGGTTGTCTTGTAGCAATTTTTAGCTGTCTGGTATTCTGGAGTTAAACAGGTAACCAGAAGTTTACATTCTGGTTTTTGCACTTATAACTGGCAAAGGTAGGGTTTGGAGAATGATGCAGAAAAGATATGTTAATGGATTAGAAAACTAATTTACTCTGTTGTGGCTCAAATGCTTGTGTGTAGTTTTCATCTAACCAGGAAACTCAGGCTACAGATTTGGAGAGTTCCTTCAGTATTTTGAGGGTTTATGAGCGAAGGTTTTATGAGGGAAGAACAGGCACACCAAGGGACTTTTGCTGCTGGATGATCTCATAGTAAATAGAGAGTACTAATGAATACATCGTTGTGGTGGATCGCTCGTTTGAATTTTCTTAGACTGACGTATACAGCTGTCTTTAAACGTGTCGCTTGGATGTATTTAGCTGCCAAAACTCAAACTGCAAACTGAGGAGTAAAACAAATACAAAAGGAGAAGGATTTTGTCAGAACCAGAAATGCTAAGTTATAGAAAGCAAGGATGCAAAAAGTAAGTATGGATTGATGTGAAGAACTTCAAGATTAGACTGCAGAAATACCAGCTTTTGGGGGTATAAAAGAAACTAAACCAATACCACAGAATTGTGTTCTAGGTCAGTAGTTGTGCAGCAATATAAACATACTTGAATAGTAGCTTGTATGGACTCAAAAGAAACTAGACAAGGACACAGAAATGTGTTAAAAAAAAAGACTTTCTTTACAGCTGAAAGAAATTTCTGGGAGAAAACTGGCCACGGATGCTCTCAAAAAATTCAGACTGGAAGGGAAATAAAGGTGCTGTATTGGATAGTCTGGCTGTCAGTCTGGGGGCTTACTCCTCTTTCAGCTCGGCATTGACCTAGTGTGGCTGGATGACATCTTTGCCCTCCAGCTGGGTTTTGCAGCCAAATACTGAAAGCTCAAAACGGGAAGGTAGTTGCACTACATGAATATCCAAGTGGCCTCAAAATCTAAACACAGGATAGCCCAGCAGCTCTGCTGCTCCAGTGTCTGATAAGGTCCAGGGCACTGGATTTTTTTTCCTCCTCCTCCTCCTGTTCCACAGCAAGGAAGTGTTTTCTGTCTGTTCTATTAGGATATAGGCTAATGCATCCAGAATTCAGGGAGATCACAGGGGTTTCTTACTTGGTGTGCTTTCTCTAGTTTTGGTGTGTCTGAGAGCTTAGTGTCCGTGTTCTGAAGTTACAGATCTTCCCCTGAAATCAATGAATGGTAAAACAGAACCTTATTGCCAATGTCTATGGCATCATACAAAAGAAACTGCAAACTCAATTTGTTGCATTGTTATTAACAAGTGATCACAGCTTGCTCAAAACAAATATAAAACGAATAAAACAACAACAACATGTATGTCATAAAGCCAAACCCCTTATTTTCAGAAGATGATTTTAGGAATTGGTACCTTCTGAAATTATGTGGGTTTTTTCCCATATTTTGCTGATGTGTGAAGCTGAGGTTTCTCTTTGGGTAGTTTATCCTAGCATCTTTTACAGCAATATGATTTGTCTGTGATATGTGGGGTTTATTTCAGGAACTAAATTGGTCTTTATTGTCTTTCAGGAAGTTCAAAGCTTGTAACAGCTCTGAGATTATGTCAGCTGGTTTGCAGTTCCAGGAGCCAGCAGTACTTTCTGAATAGATCTGCATGTGCAATGAGATAAAGATAGACTTCAAAATAAAGTGTAGCCAGACAATCTTATCCAAATACATTGAGAAAGGTGCTGAAAAGAAACAGTAAATACATCATGTAAGAGTGTTTTTCTGGTGTGTTATTTTTGGAATATCATAGTGATTGGTTGGATATTTTTTGTGACAGTCATGTGTATTATTGCAATGCTGCATATTACTAAATCTGGAGTACTGCTAAAGAGGTGAATAAATTTCACTGGAGATACATCACCATTAACACTGAGGTGGTCTCATAAGCTTTAAGCTCGGTATTAAATGATGGAGATGAAAATTAAATTTTAAAAAGTCATCTTTGTCTAGAATTTTTATGCCGTGCTGCTGTCGTGTCCTTGTTCTGTCAATCCCTTTGCAGTGGAATATATCCTCCTTATTTCCGCTACATTTTATATGAATCATAAAGGAATGGGAATTTTCCTTAGTTCCATGTTGTGGTTGCATTTCTCCAGTACCTGTGGTGTAATTCAGTGCTTTCCCCTTGGGATCCTAACATAGCTTGCAGGGCTTGTGACAGTAAATGGCAGCTTTAGGCCTGGCATTGCCTCCTCTGTCCCCAGGGCTCATCCATGTAGGGTTCCCTGTCGTCTTGACTGAGCAGTTTCCGAGTTTCTCCTGTGAACTCTAGTTTGCCTGCACTCTTCCAGAAATAGCTTTGGACCTAGGAGGTAAAATAAGCTGGAAAAATATATATATATGAGGGTTGTAGGTGCTTCAGTATGTTCCCAGGTACAAGTTGTTTCTTGAGGATATTGCTTTCCTTTTTCCAAAGGTCTGTGTTGTTTCACTCTGATGTTTCCTGGTTGTGAATTTCTGCTTAGCAGTTCTAACTTGGTTCAAGCCAGACCAAGCTGCCAAAAATATGACTAAATATGAGTCACTAAAGTTTTAGTTACAATAGTGGCGAAGTGAAGTGTGGCTTTTATATAGAGTTCTGAGAAATCCAGACAGTTTATTGTTTAGTGCTAAGGAGTGACTGACTTTCTGCTTGGGTCCCGTGAACATAGGGTTGTTTTACAGTGTCTTTCCCAAAGTGTTCCCTTCTGTCCGTGTATAAGCCTATAGGTCCTAAACCAACAGTAGCCAGGGCTTCTGTCTCAAGGTATTCTGTTCCTCTGTACTTAGTTCTTCACCCTAGATTTACTCTTTGACATTACATTTAATTATTGGGGAAATGTAAAGAAACCATGTTTTGAGGGATTGCTCCCCATCCCCCAGAAACAGGCTTGCTTTTTTTTTTTTTTTGTCTTTTTGTTTTT
>VZTM01010138.1:9413-27031 GCA_013400555.1 Jacana jacana | reverse complement strand
CCCTGGAGGGATTTAAAAGACATAGGTGTAGATATATGGCTGAGAGACATGGTTTAGTAGTGGACATGTCACTATGAAAATAAAATACCTAGCTAGGGATGGAATAGCAGATATTTATTTTTTTTTCCATTTTGCATGTGATAGAAGAACTGTGAAGAGATTAAGATTACATTATATATGTAATATATACATTTACCAATACAGGCTTTGCCTGTAATATTCTGTTTATTCTTAGCCAAATCTATGTTCAGATCCCTATTTTTATGATTACAAAATGTATGGAAGAAGGGTAAAGCTAAAAAACACTAACAATGTACTGATGTTCCAGCTGTGAAAACAAGCTGTGAAACTTTGAATTTGGGTGTGGAGGTCTAAGATGGCTCCCGCTGTTGTCACTCTCTCATGTTTTGGGACATAATGGGGACAAGGGATCTTCTGTAATGCGACTGCTGCCTTATCTGAAACACTTGTAAAGAAGAGGCTGCCCAGGGAGGTTGTGGAGTCCCTTTCTCCGGAGATTTTCAAGGCCCAGCTGGATGCAGTCCTGAGTAATGTGTGATAGATAATCCTGGTTTAGCAGGGGGAGTTGGACTAAATGATCTCTAGAAGTCCTTTTCAACTCCAACAATTCCATGACAATTATCCTAACTTTTAAAAAATAAATATAGTGAAGTGAACATCCTGTATTTTCTCCTAAAAAAGAATAATTAAGAAGTAGGGAGAGGGAAAAGGTTGGAGTGTGTGTGTATGTGTGTAATTTAACAGTCTGTTGCTTTTGATCTGATCTTATACACAATCTATTTCATCTCCTGCTTTTGGCCTCTGCAGTCATAATTAGTCCTTGGAATCTGCACACTGACAAGGCTGCTGAATGCAGTGGATTTCTTGCCCTTGCTGACTCTCATGTGTAACCTGTGAGTGTGTTGTGATTCTATATTTTTGGTGTGTGGGTAGATATATAGGAGATTTGAGTGTAGACTACTGTCTAGAGATATGCAAAATGTAGGCAGACCAGTCAGACTTTCTGTTTACCCTTTGCAAGGCTTGACTGTTATCTCCATGAGAGTTTCAGCAAGATTTAGTGAACAACTTGAACAGCACAGACAAAAGGAAATTTTTTTGTTGTTTTTTGGCAATATTCAAATGCCATATTTACAAATCCTTGTGTGGTTGCAGTTATAATACACAAGTGATGCTGACGAAGTCTGGTGTTCTGCCATTAAGAAACCAAAGCCTCAGTGCTGGAAAATAGAGTCTGCTTTTACCAGAGCTGGAATTTGTCTGCATTTTATGAACCAGTTTTCAGGTGTCAAGTGCCTCAAGATGGCAAGTGTTCTAAACCTGGATTACTATTCTCTTTCAAATTTTTTATTTTAATGTGCCTCCTGCCTTGGCAACCTGCTTCATTTTTGCTGCATCCATTGCCTGTCCCATGCAACTTCAGCAGGTGAGTGCATACACATTGTATGGAAAGCTTTGAAGGTATTTTTTTGTCAGGCTCTGTGTTCCATGTCTGTCTCTGTGATACAGTAATTGGTTAGATACAGGAAGCTTTGTTTGGCAGGTACAGAGGAGGGATTAATAAAAAAGTTAATAAAGTAGTTTCAGCTTCTACTCTGTAGCTGACTGACCATCCCACATGTACTCACAGAGCTGCAAGTCCTGATACTCTTTCATTTTGATTCAAGCTATGCTGGTGGATATGAATTTCTACCTATGCCAGTGTAACTTTATAACTTAATCCTTCTGTGATTTGTTTCTCCATTGATAAAAAATATAACCCCCCACTCCTCTAAGTGTGCTTTAGGTTGTTTAATTTTTGGTGGGTGTTTTTTGTTTTTTTTTTAAGTACTACTAACCCACTTTAAGGAACTTTCCAGTCATATTAACAGCTGGAGTAAGCTTGCATTGCTGCATAGGGCAAATAACTGCTTTGACTTAGCAGGACTCGCTGTAATTTGCATCAGTTGAGAATATTGCTGAGGCTGAAAGCAGCAGTCCTAGGTACTGCTCTGCTTTCCTGCTTCTTCCACATAAGCGAAGCTCAAGCTTCTGTTTATTCTTCTACTGAAATATATTTTTGCTTACATTTTGCAAGGCAAGTCTTCCTGAATGCTGATGGGAGCAACACCTGTTTGCTAAAGAATGTAGTTTATTTACTGTTCATCAAAATTGGTGTTTCCGTCAGATGAAAGCTTGTGCCAGTGAAAGCCACCTGCCTATGTCTAATAGCATAATGCAATCCTAGGTAATATGCTGCAGAACAGGAAAGGAACAGGAATTGCTCTACTTCAGGTGGAATAAAACTAGGAAAGCAGTAGTGCTAATGAAACAGATGCCCCTTTAATGATTTACCTTCTCCCACTTGATGAAATGGTGTAGTGTAGTAATTTCCCAGGTCCTTCCATAGGTCGCCTCTTCTGCTTAGTCAGCAGTAAGTGCTGCAGAGTATCACCACAATGTTAAAATATTCTAATCTGCATCTCTTTCCTTACAGCAGGAACCTTCTCTTTTTTAAGTATAGTAATTTAAGTTGAAAAAGAATAGTTTGAGCATAATGATCATAGAATCATAGAATCATAGAATCATTTAGGTTGGAAGAGACCCCTGGGATCATCAAGTCCAACCATCAGCCCTACTCTGCAAAGTTCTCCCCTACACTAGATCCCTCAACACCACATCTAATCTGCTCTTAAACACAGTCAGGGAGGGTGACTCCACCACCTCCCTGGGCAGCTGATTCCACTGGCTGACCACTCTCTCAGTGAAAAAATTTTTCCTAATGTCTAGCCTAAACCTACCCTGCTGCAGCTTGCAGCCATTCCCTCTTGTCCTGTCGCTCATTGCCCGTGAGAAGAGACCAGCACCAATCTCTCTACAGTGCCCTTTCAAGCAGTTGTAGAGAGTGATGAGGTCTCCCCTCAGCCTCCTCTTCCTCAGATTAAACAACCCCAACTCCCTCAATCGATCCTCATAAGCCTTGTTCTCCAGGCCTCTCACCAGCTTTGTTGCCCTCCTCTGTACTTGCTCCAGCACCTCGATATCTCTCTTGTGCTGAGGTGCCCAGAACTGGACACAATACTCAAGGTGCGGTCTCACCAGTGCTGAGTACAGGGGGACAATCACCTCCCTACTTCTGCTGGTCACACTATTCTTTATGCAAGCCAGGATGCCATTGGCCTTCTTGGCCACCTGGGCACACTGCTGGCTCATGTTCAGCCTCCTGTTGACCAGCACCCCCAGGTCCTTCTCTGCCAGGCAGCTCTCCAGCCACACTGCCCCAAGCCTGTAGCGATGCATGGGGTTGTTGTGGCCCAAGTGTAGGACCTGGCACTTGGCCTCATTGAAGGCCATGCCATTAACATTGGCCCATGATGATGTTTTGATATTTCTGGATGAGTCACAACTGGCTCAACTTAAGGTGCATGTTGAAGAATAAAAAACTTGAAAAAACACCTAAACAGGTCAAAAAACCTCTGACTGCTTTGCTGTCTTTTACTACATGCAAATAAGTCTCAGCATTACTGTTCTCTGTGAGTGCTCTGTGAGTGGTGGTAAAGTGGCTGTTTGCATTAGGGAGAAACTTACAACTTCTAGCACAAGAGTTTGATGTTGCGGATAACTTCATTCTCAACAAAATTGCTATGACTGGCTGGACAATTGATTGGTTCCAGTGCTATCAAGTGGTGTGTTTGTGGTGGTGAAGGTAGATGCTGTGTTGAAGAACATAGAGGGAAAGGTGCATTAAATCACTGACAAATAAGAATCAAAGCAAAGTTCAGAGCAAATAAATCATATTTAAAAGTGGTTTGTTTGTTTGTTTGTTTGCTTGTTTGTTTCAATTATTATCTTGGCTATTAAAATACTTTGAAGTTTGTAAGTCAGGTATAAAGAATAATGTTCTATTTGCTTATGAATGTGGATCTTTGGTTCAAAATATTAAAAAACCCTCACACCAAAATAAAGGGATGCATTTTTTTTTGGTCTGAAATCTAGCTCAATAATAATAATGATAAAAAGTGTTTAGGAGAACTAACCTTTGTGTTTTCATGTGCAATACTGGTGTATAGCTCTGTTTTCATCCTCAGATCCTTATCTCATTTTTATACTGACAAGGACAAATTCTGAAATGGGGTTTAAAACAAATCAAAAAAAAATGTGATGGAAAAATATTATACACAGTTACTTCTGGTTTTCAATTGTTAAAGTAACCTTCTATTGTCCTGAATAACAGCAGGCTTCACTACCAAAAGCAGTGTTAGAATTCTGTGTAGTGGAAATGTAACCAAGGTTAATTATAGTTAGGTCATGGGAACTGTAACAAACCACAGTGTTTTTAACACTAAAAGCATTCCTTTCAAAAAACAAATATGATCCTTGAATATTTTATAAATGCTTAGGAAGAAAGGTCATGAAAGAAGGCTTGTTGGTCTTGTGGGTTTTTAAAAAATGTTTATAGTGTATTTATTTTTTGCACACATAAATGCACCAATCCCAATGCAGTGACTTCCCGTAGGAACCACCAGGCCAGCTTGATGCTAGAGCTTTTCAGTGCTGTCCTGGGGTTCTGGTTTCTGTGCTCATGAGATAAAGGAGCAGGAAAGAGAATCAGTGAGTGGAAAATGGATGTATCCTTGTGAGCCCATCTGTCAGTGAGTGAGGGGAGCTGCGTGTCCACTTACTGAATAAGACTAGGAGAGAGACGTGGTAGGTAAAGAAGTTTATTTTGCTTGGTTAACTCTCAGAGGGATTTGTTCCAGAGTCTGAAAGGTGTGCAGGATTGGGTAAAGCAGAAGCACATGGTGATGTGTTGATTGCTACTTGCTAGGTTTTATGCTAGTTTAAAGAGCCAAACAGTGGTGGCACCTGAGTTCAGAGTGGCATAATACTGAAGGGTGGACTCTCATTTTTTTCTTCTCTTCTAGATGTTTCTACTGCTTTGGTGTAAGTTTTGGGGTTGTATGGTTGGTTGTTTTTATTTTTTATTTTTTTTTTAAATTATTTTACAGCTATGTGGCTTCACAAATATTCAGACTACTTCACTAATGCAGTAGCAGAGTAATACATTGAAGTTTGTTTACAGCAAAATTAATTTGGTCTCTTTGGTCTCTGTGTTGGTCATGTTTGAACTACAGCAAAGCACTGACCTACAAAATGTACTGTTCAGTTGCTTAAGATAACCATGGATGTATTTTAAAGACAACTTGCATCCCACTCCTGTCTTTATTTTGAGATGCAGTGGCCTTTGGCTGTGTATGTGATAGCTACATCGAGGTGATAGCTAAACTGAGGTGTAGGCACTAGCTTTTCGCCTGTAGGCTGATGGAGAGCTGTGGTTTGAGGGCTGCCTGGCAGCACTCATACCAGTTACTTCAGCTCAGGGAGGAACTGGTAGCTCCCATATAATGAGTGCCTGGTATATTATTAACAGACAGTCTAATAAATATCTCATTTAAATTTCTTCTCTATTTTTTTTACCTAAATGACATATGATGCTGTAAAAGCAGATGGCAGACTTGGTAACAAAGTCCTTTCTATTTTCTGTCATTTACTGTCAAGTTTATGGGTACACAGGTGTCTCTTACATTCCAAACTCCTCTTGCAGAGGAGCTCCATGCTCTGGGTTGATCTTTACAGTTTCGTTTAACTCCTTGTTAATCCAACAGAGAGGTCAATATTTGATTTAATAATTCAATCTTTTTTTTTTTTCTCTGAGTTGCTGTCTGTGGTTCTGAGGTGGAAGGCATACTTTAAAGAGCTTATGATATGCATATTAAAGATTTTAAGATGATTTTGCTTTTTACATTCTGGACTGTGCATAGTAATGGAACATAACTTTGCATTTAAGGAGTAATATAAAACAAAAGTTTGGACTGAATTCCTGATAACAGAGATTATAGTTAAAGGGTGTGTGTGTTCCTGAGTTAGAGGAGCATAATATAATCCATGAGTCCTGTCTGTCTGAAATTCATAATATTTCAATGGCAAGCAAAATAGGGCTATTTATGAGCTTCAAAACAAATTGCTTAGGAGTTGTAATGTGTTTTCATGAAATTTAGCTTTGTTTTTTTTCTCCAGTGAATTTGTATCATAGCTATTGATTTGGATATTAACATCCTATATCTGGTTTACTAATAGTCTTTTAAGTTAGACCTTGCTGAAGACTTGATGGCTTTGAAGAGTCCAGACAAAACCATACTATTTGTGTCTTGACTCCAGCATTGGCTGCAACTTGGTGGGCTGAAGTGGTTGGTTTTGAACTGTTTGAAGAAAAAAAAAATGACATGCTGGAGGAGGGCTGAGTAAAAAGTTTAACAACCAAGCAGATTTTGGATGAACAGGATTTCCAGGGAAGCAGAATGACAGATGTTTTAGAGAAGTTTGAAGCTTGTTTACGTACAGGTTGGTGCTCAGTACGATTTTAGCATAAAGATCATGGCTTCTGTTTTGGAATTTGGGCCATGTTTCTCATTATATTTTGGGGAGGAGAGTAGTGGTGGCAGAGTTACTCTAATAATTGATGTACTGTATGATAGCATTGTATACAGGCTTCCAATTTCACACCTGTTGTACCAGAGTATATTCCCAGGAGACAGAATTTCAGGTGAAAATTTTCTATATTTGGCTGAATAAAAGAGATCTTTTCCAATTTATGGCTTTTGCCCAGTGTAAAGGGAAATTGTTTTCAGAGAATGAGTCTTCCATATATGTCAGAATCTCTTTAAACTCATGATTGAAGTGCTGAGGAGGTATAGAATGGGATAGATACATGTTTTATTTAGTACAGAGTAAAAACAGAGAAAGGCAATGATTGGGCTGCCAGAATACGAAAATAAATCATGTAATAGCCAAACTCACACTTAGGAGCTTAATTATTATTCTTATTATTTTTAAGATTAATTGAAATTGCTCATTTCCAAATTTAAACTTGATGAAGTAGTATCTAAAATATGGCTATTTCAGTCCCTGAAATTGAAATGTTTAAATAAATATTTATGACCTTATTAAGAATGACTGAGTGGGTGAAAAGAGAAATGAAGTTGCACTCATGTAAAATGATGTTACTTATTTCTGAATTCCTGGTAACTGGGAGCAAATGATCTGGAATACTTGCATGTTCATGACATAAAACTTAAATGTAGTATTTATTATTATCCTCTCAATCGCCAAATCACACAAAGAAATTGAATATTCAGTTATTTGCCATCTATAAAATGATGGGTGAAAAATGCTTTAGCATAGATGGTTTCAACTTGAACTGCGTATACTGGAGATTAATACTGCCAGTGGTGTGTGGTGTCCCCTGCCCCCCAACCCAAACAACTTCAGCGCTTCTATGGAGTGCAAATTCTGTGTTCAAAAACCTTACTTAAATTATAGGAAATTATATATTTGGCATAAATCTGACAGAATAAAATACCACAGAGCTACAAATCATATGATATGGTAGCATTTTGACTTATGTGTGAAAACTCCAAAGCAATCGAAACCACATCAGGTTTTCAGTGCAGTTTAGGAACAGCTGAAAACAGATGAGATTTCCTGAACTACGAGATAGTATTTGGAGAGAAGAGTAACTGATACTTGGGATCTGTTTTCACAATGTTTTATAATTATGATTTTAAAAATCATGTTCTATGGGTCAAAACAAATAGTTTATTAAAAAAGTGAAACTTTACAAAAAAATAAATCCTTTTTTAGGAGCTGGAGAAGATAATGTAAAATGACACAAAGAGGTATCTCCATGTAGTGAATGGATGATATATAGAGATTGTTTCAAATGTATGTACTAAGGTAAGCATGTGTGTCTTAGGGATAAAAGTAAATATATGTAGATATAAATCTAATAACATGGTACCAATGGTATGGCAAACAATCCAGGAAGATGAATATATTTTATATTTTTGTTTTGGAAAAGTACTGACTTGTCTATTTAACTACAATGAATAATTTTCCACTTTCCTAGCAAGTAGTGTATTTGTTGAAGCAAAATGTCTTTAACCTTTGAGTTCCAACAAGATATTTGGACCAAATTTCTTGCAGCTGTTAAAAAACTGATCTGGACAAGTCATCTGTAACATTGATATCACAGAATCACAGAATCACAGAATATCAGGGATTGGAAGGGACCTTGAAAGATTATCTAGTCCAATCCCCCTGCCGGAGCAGGAACACCTAGATCAGGTCACAGAGGAACGCATCCAGGCGAGTTTTGAATGTCTCTAGAGAAGAAGACTCCACAATCTCCCTGAGCAGCCCCTTCCAGTGTTCAGTCACTCTCACTGTGAAGAAATTTTTTGTCATATTTAACTGGAATCTCTTGTGTTCCAGCTTGCATCCATTACCCCTTGTCCTATCATTGGATGTTACTGAGAAGAGCCTGGCTCCATCCTCCTGACACTCACCCTTCACATATTTATAAACGTTAATAAGGTCACCCCTCAGTCTCCTCTTCTCCAAGCTAAAGAGACCCAACTCCCTCAGCCTTTCCTCATATGGGAGATGCTCCACTCCCTTAACCATCTTGGTAGCCCTGCCCTGGACTCTCTCAAGCAGTTCCCTGTCCTTCTTGAACTGAGGGGCCCAGAACTGGACACAATATTCCAGATGGGGCCTCACCAGGGTAGTGTAGAGGGGCGACCTGCTAAACACCCCCTTTCTAATACACCCCAGGATGCTATTGGCTTTCTTGGCCATGAGGGCACAGTGCTGGCTCACGGTCAATTGCTGTGCACCAGGATTCCCAGGTCCCTTTCCCCTGTGCTGCTCTCTAACACATCATTTCCCAACCTATACTGGTACCTGGGGTTGTTCTTGCCCAGATGCAAGACTCTACACTTGTCCTGGTTATATTTCATTAAATTTCTTCCCGCCCAACTCTCCAGCCTGTTCAGGTCCCGCTGAATGGCAGCACAGCCTTCTGGCGTGTCAGCCACTCCTCCCAGTTTGGTGTCATCAGCAAACTTTCTGATAGTACACTATATTCCCTCATCCAAGTCATATAGCATAGATCTTGGAGCATTAGGGAAATAGTTGGGTTGGAAGGGACCTTAAAGACCATTGAGTTCCAAGCCCCCAGCCTTGGGCAGGGTCACCACCCACTAGACAAGGTTGTTCAAAGTCCTGTCCAACCTGGCCTTGAACATCTCCAAGGATGGGGCAGCCAGCAGTCTGAAACAGTGTCTCACCACCTTCACAGTAAATAATTTCCTTCTAATATCTAATGTAAATCTCTTCTCTTTCAGTTAAAAAACATTAACCCTTGTCCGATGGCTCATCTAGAGTCCTTCCCCATCTCTCCTGCAGCCCCTTTAGGTACTAGAAAGGGCTCAAAAGTCTCTCCAGAACCTTCTCATCTCCAGGCTGAATAGCCCCAACTCTCTTTAGCCTGCCCTTGCATCAGAGGGGCTCCAGCCCTCATAACATCTTAGTGTCCTCCTCTGGCCCCATTCCAGCAAAGTTTACGGATTTGCAAGGTGTGCAGAGGTATGTGAGTTGTGGCTATTTAGGCACCCTTGGTGGGCAAGACAGACTCAGAGCCAGTGCTCCCTTCCTTCCTTCAGTTTGGGGATAGACTCTTGATTTCAAGGGCAAGTTGGGTTGGTTCTTCTAGTGGAAGTGAAAGGTCTGTAAAGTGTTGAGCTCTCCTTGTAATGTTTATTGTCTCACTCTGCTGATGCAGCAGTGATGGCACTATCTGTGCTGAGAGGATGGTAGCTCATGTGACTTGGTATTACATGTAACGCATGGCAGAAGCACATCTTTGGACTTCTGTGAAGCATTTTAGGGTGCTGCTGCTACTATGTTTAAAATAGAATAGTAAAAAACCCCAAAACACTGTGCATGTTGACTCCACTAGAGAGGCACAATCATCTTAAAAGGTTCTTGCAGATATATTTCTACCACAGCCGATCAGGGATCAGTTCCTGATCCTGCACTGTTAATTATGTTATTAAACTGTAGGAAAAATGATAAGGCAGTTGAGATCTCTGGTGACACAGAGGTTGAGGAGTAACTTGAGTGGCTTTTAAGAATCAAGTGAAAGTGTTGATATTCTTAGGAAAGGGAGATACAGTTTGTAAGTTAAAAATTAGTAGAATTAAACATAAATAAAAATTAAATAGAAACATATAGTGGCTTGAAAATTAAATCTTGAGAGATTAATAGTAGATGATACAGAAACAGTGCAAAAATACTGCCTAAGCATGTTCCATTGAAAAATAAATGCAGGAGGAAGAAAACAGAATGGCAAAGAAGTGTTTTCAAATTAGACTTGGAGAATGGCCTTTCCAGGGAGAAAACTGTGGGTAAAAGCTGCCACCAGACAACAGGAGAGAAAACTGATAAAGCAGCTGTGAGGAATATGGTGTAAGACTGTCTGACACTCTTTACAGAGAAAAGGTTTGTGACGGGATGATAATATTTTTCATGCATGTCATTAAAGCATCTATTGCTCCTGGATTTGTTCTTGCTTGTTTAAACTTTTGGCATTGTTGTTGCATTTTACTTTAGAGAAGAGAAAAATAAGATTAATGTTAATTCAGTAGTTAAGACTGGAGTTAAAAATACTAGATTTTAAGTCATTCAACTTGCATGCTGTTGGTAATTTATACCTCAGTTTCCTCATATGAATGAAAGGCCATGAGGATGTTTCAGTAAGAGATTGAGTTCTGATATACTTGAATATTTTGAGATACTTGAAGAAAGAGTCTTTCTAGATCTTAATTAGTAGTATAATGGTGAAAGAGAAGTGTATATAATCTTTGAGATGTTTCACCATTGCATATTTTTCAATGTAATTATTTTTTACAGAGGAGAATCAGGGGAAAATCCATCTTTTATTGGGTAAACTTCATTAAAGACATGCACATCGTCTATCAATAATGAGATTCTCCGTCTCCATGAGCTTCCTTGTCTATTCATTTTTCTTTCCCACCTGCACTCACAATCATGGCTGTTGGCACCCACATACATTGGACAATGCGTCATTTGTAAGCTGGCCCCCATTCATTTCATTCCTGCTTGAAAAGCCTGACAGAAAGGCCTGTGAAAAGCCTTTCAATGCAAATGCCAGTTTAATGACTTGCTCCATTCAGCAGAGGGGAATCTGAGATAACTTGACTTTTCCTGCAAAGACAAGAAAATGTTCTCATAAAGCCTTGGACGTGTTGTGTGTGTTAACAAGTCGCTTTCAGTTTGCAAATAGAATCTGATGGTTTTAATTATGAGTTAAATAAAACCTCAGGATTCTTCTGCCACATCAGGCTCCCACACCTCTCCCTGTGCACAAGGGTTTGAGATGCCCTTACTGTTCAGCCACAGAAGCGCATCAACCTTTGAAAGCCCTGATTTGTTTCATTTCCTTAGCAGAGCAGCAGTTCTCCTTGAGGATAGACTCTTTGTTTGATTGGCTCTTTCTGAATGTGTTTAAATACCAAATTATTGGGAAATTACAAGCGTAGTTACTCTTCTTAAAGCTGAAGGACAAACATCTTTAGACTATTCCAGCGGCTTGCATTGTGGTTTGTTCTTGGGACATGTATTCTTAAAGTAATTGTCTTTCATTTCTCAATTATTTGCATACTGGATTTTCTCACAGAAAGATGAAATCAAAATCATGATAATAAATGGAAATCTCTAGGCTGACTTTGTGTATTTGGTACAGAATTTGAAGGCAGTGATTGTAAATTGACATTGTAAAAGAAACAAATGGGTTTATTTTCTATTTACCTTCACAAACCCACATTAGAGTTATTGGAAACTGTTATTATTACTACTGTGAGGAACTGACTAGGGATAGAACCAACAAGGTTTAAGCAGACTGTGGTAACATTTTATCAAAATCAGTCTTGGCAGAGAAATTAAGTGAGTGAGTGACTTTTCTGTGGATTTTGAATGTAGAATTTGGAATGTAGCAGTGGGATGGCTGTGGGATGTAGGAGTGTGTGACAGTCTTCTGTGAAGCAAGAAGTTAAATTTCTCCTCTTCAGTTTTAACATCATTCTTAGTGTTGCACAAATGATTCCACTATACTACTAAACGATTTAGCTCAGTTGCCACTTCCACTTATTGTGCCACCAGGTACATTGGCCTTCCACATACAGTATTAAAATATTCTGAATGTTATGTTCTTTCAATACTATTTTTAAAACTGAGATTTAACTGATGCTTTGGATTTGATGGATGCTGTTTACAGAATCCTCCTGACAAGCTGTTACTTTGTTTCATCTATTTTGCAGACAAGAAGGCTGAATTAAAGAGGTTAAGCCATTAGCCTAAATCTCTAGAAAAGGGTGGTTTTGGAACCAGTAGTTTGTGCTTCTGTGACCAGAAAACTTAACCTGTCTGCTGAGACTGCCTGCCTTTAAAAGGAGGGCGAGACCCTCATCTCTCCCAGGTGCAGCAACTTCAGCCCCTTGAAGGTGCTCAGCGGTGGGCCTCTCTTCTAGAAGATTTGGATGTGAGCCTCTTAAAAAAGCCATACAATGCTTTAAAAACCTATTAAAAATTAGTACACAATGACATATCAGCTCAATTACCCTCAACCTTGTTAATTCTATTTTGTGCTGTAGTAATTTTAGTAGGATAAATCACAGAGCGTGTACCACCATAAACGCCCATGGATCATGCTGTGCTTTTCTGTGTTATGTTTGGTTGCGTTTGACACACACAGAAGCAAATGAAAAATGGAACAGTTTCACCTCAACTATTAAAAAAGGTAGAGGAGAGGTAAGTAGGTGATAATGTTCATGTGAGTAATAGCAGAAGGCTTTTACAAAATACATTACACATAACAGAAAAAAGTACTAATATTAAAAATGACAGTATTTTAAACATTCTTTGAGTCTAAACTTAATCAATACAATATTCAGGCCTAGTCAGCATGGGTTTATGAAAGGCAGGTCCTGCCTGACGAACCTGATCTCCTTCGATGATAAGATGACCCGATTGTTGGATGGGGGGAAGACAGTGGATATAGTATGTCTGGATCTTAGAAAAGCATTTGACACTGTGCCCCACCACATTCTCATGGAAAAACTGGCTGCTCATGGCCTGGATGAGCGTACGATCTGCTGGACTGAGCACTGGCTGGAAGGATGATCTCAAAGGGTGGTGCTCAATGGAGTTAAATCCAGCTGGTGGCCGGTGACAAGTGGTGTTCCTTTCCTTTTTAATATCTTCATTGGTGATGTCAATAGGGATAGAAAACACTATCAGTAAGTTTGCAGATGACACCAAGTTGGGTGGGAGTGTTGATCTGCTTGTGGGCAGGGATGCTCTACAGAGGGACTTGNTGGGATTGTTTAGTTTGAGGAAGAGGAGGCTGAGGGGAGACCTCATCACTCTCTACAACTGCTTGAAAGGGCATTGTAGAGAGGTTGTTGCTGGTCTCTTCTCACGGGCAATGAGCGACAGGACAAGAGGGAATGGCTGCAAGCTGCAGCAGGGTAGGGTTAGGCTGGACATTAGGAAAAGATTTTTCATAGAAAGAGTAGTCAGTCAGTGGAATCAGCTGCCCAGGGAGGTGGTAGAATCCCCATCCCTGACTGTGTTTAAGAGTAGATTGGACGTGATGTTGAGGGATCTAGTGTAGGGGAGAACTTGTAGAGTAGGGCTGATGGTTGGACTTGATGATCCCAGGGGTCTCTTCCAACCTATATGATTCTATGATTCTAATATGAACACATCTTCTGGTTTTGGGTGGTTTGGTGTGGGGATTTTTTGTGTGTGTTTTTTTTTTTTTTCAAATCATGCACACAGTTTCATTGTTTTTCCACTGGACCAAAGGGGGCCTCATGTTACTTTCATTAATAAATATAACCTTGTTATTTACTGATTCCTTCTTGCTGCTTCTCAGTCAGGGCAGTGGTTTGAACTGGGCAGCTGGCAGTTTCTCCAGGACTTCGTGGCCATATGTACCTCTGCATCTGTGAACAGGAAGATGGGATTTTTCCTTGTTTGCAACAGATGAGAAGTGCCTGGGGTGGTTGTCACTGTCCTCATTGTTTAGTTCTCAGAAAAACACCTGCTACTAAGAACAAAACAAACATAGATAGTAATCTAAATAAAATTATGACAAAGGGAAAAGATTCACCAGGTTTTAAACTCCCCAGGAATGGGAGAATGATTTAAAGAGCTTTTCAATCTGTTGCTATCATCAACTGATTTTAAATGCAAAATATATTTGACTCTAACAACACCTAGTTCTGAGACACTCTGCATTTTCAGTTGGTTTTGCTTTACTGAGGGGATGCTACGATACTGTACATAAGAAATATAAACCTGCACTCCTTGCAGAACTCTTCAGATGTTGGACTTCAGTCTGGACCATAAGTGACCTCATTGCTAGATTTCACCAGTTTCTCTGATGTTCTGTTCTTGTGTGACAGGTCATACTATTATTTTTCTGTCTTCTTAGGGTACAGGTATATTTAATTCCTCAGGTTTGTAAAGATAGTTTACCAACATTAGGACACATAAAGATGTTTTGTTGTTCCTTCCTAGGGGTCCACAGCAAAATTGCTTTCAGGCCTTGGAAAAGTAATTGAATACCTGCTGTATAGGGAATAAAAGGTTTGCATATATTTTACCTGGGAAAAATAAAATAGAAGTCTTATACACAGCTAAGATTGTCTGGCTAAATGAAATCTCAGAAAAAAAAAAACCAATTAATGCCTAAGAAAAATAATATAACTGAAAAGGAAGTGAGCAGGCGGCTGAAGTACTGCCTGTTGAAATACTTGAGTCCCAGTACATGATGTAACCGATTTATTTGTCCCTATTAACAGTAGTATGTGTTCACAGCTTAAAACCGGACAGCAAAGGGTTCAAATCTGCTTAGTTATTAAATGAGCATGTTATATTTATACACACACACACACATTTTTTTTATATTAAGCTAGGAAATGAAATGCAAGAGACTCTGATACTGATATAAACAATGAGAAAGTCCTTTTGTTTTGCAGAGGGGACTGTCACACCAAGGGCTGATGGCGTATGTTTCTCTAGCTCAGAGAAGACACACTTGTGCATCTGTAGCTCTGAAAAGCCATGGGGAATGTCTAATGGGAAAAACCCAAGAACATTTTCAGAATACAGGCTAAAATATGCTAGTATAAGAGACCTTTGCTTTTAATACGTGTATAACCCATTGCACTTTTGCTTTTAATTCTAAAATGTTTTCTTGCTGCAGAGTTGTTTCAACAAAATATGTTGATCTTGTAAGCCACCAGTTAAAGGCCTGGAATAGTAACTGCGGTCTGAAAATCATGTAAATTGAACAAGACAGGAAAGAAAGAACAATCTGTGGAGCAATGAAACTGGGTGGAGGGGAACAGAAATGTTAAATATCTCAATACAACTAAAAGGGAAGAGGGAATTTATTTTGGTTTTATCTAATGAAGAAATAAAAGTAAAGCATCAACAAAAATATAGTCTTGCCATTTGTTGTATGCAGTTACTTTAGCCACATCTTAAACTGCAGAATGAAAATAAATGTTTGAGAGCAAATTGATTTCTGAAAGACTCCTGAGTTGCCAGTACCTGCTGTCTAATGATGGGCGGTACCATAAGGAAAGGAGAAAATTTCTTCTGAGTTTTTGTTTTCAAAAGCCTGATTTCTGCCAAACACCTCTTTACAAGGAGCTAGTCTAATGTGCAATGCCTCATTAGACACAGTACCCCTTACTATAGAAGGCTTTAAAAAATCATTTGCCCTGCAATAGAGAGACTTGAGCTCTTATATATGTTTTTCAATGAAAGTGATTATGTTTGATAAGGTGCCAAGAACAATTTGGGGTATTTGGATGTCAGGCAAAAAGCTGCTTCTCACAATATTTAGTTTCCAGATGTTAGTGTGGCTGGTTCTCAAGATTGTACAGGGAGTCTGAATGCATTTCATCACATCTTCTCACCTAGAACTGGTTCTTTGATGTGGTTTATATATAGTTAAATATAATAGTTAAATATATAGTTATATACTTAAAAACAGAACAAACAGAACCCCAACCAACAGCAACAAGAACAAAAAGCCTGAACAAAGTATTTTTAAACATTAGTCAGTCAAAATTCCTGCACCAGTCATGAACTTGAGCTCTCTGTGAGGCAGAGAACGAGAGAATGAAGAAAGATCTTGAAAATCTGAAGTTCTGGATTCCAGACAAAAGAGAATTTTCAGGAAAAGTTAAATTTAGGCAACTCAATCTTTGTTTGGAGTGGGTGATAACTGTAGTAGTTATGATTTCAATGAGACCCTTTTCCAATTCTCAGGTCAGGCTAGAGGAAAGACTTTGTATTTTAAATTTTAACACCATCAAATCCAGATTAGCATGAAAACACTGAAGTCTGATCACTATATTTTCCCTATATTTACATTTCAGATGTCTGCATAAATGGGAGCTCTGCTGAAAAGTTCAAGATGTCTAACAGTAAAGGCCTTCTAATAGCATTTTCTAAAGTCAGATATTTACTAGCTGTCCAATTTATCACAGCTTAGTGATAGCTGATACAATACATAGGCAGACTTGTTGACATTATTAATCATTATTCTAAGGAAAGCTATATACTTCCAACTGTCTTACTATGTATGAATTTGCAACTTCCCAGGATCTGATCCTGTGAAGTGTTTAGCAACTGTTAAGATTAGTAATGGTATTTACCTTCCCTGTGGGAGAAGACTACAGAGTGTAAGATTTTTATGGGCATATATTGAAGTGTTTTTCTCCTTTTGTGTTTCTGTGCAAGTCAAGTAGTTATTTTCCAGGGTTTAAACACATGATTCTTTATTTTAGTCTTTGCTGACATGTCAAGTGTGTAATTTTTAAAACTTTTTTTGTAGCACTATTTCACATCTGATTCCTAAAAAAGAAAAAATGTTACATGATCTATTTCCAGATCTGATGTGAATATTTATACTTTTTCTGCATCTTTATACATTAGAGAGCAGCAAGGTGAAAGAAAGTAGTGAATCAGAGAGTGCAATGTGTATAATACTTACAGAGGTTTACTATCAAATTTCTACTTAAGACCCAATGACTTAAAGGAGGAGGCAGTTCATATTCACTTCAATCAGATCTTTAATGCTCTGCAACATTGGAGGTTAAAGTTTTACCACTTTGCAGGGACCTTTTGGTTTATTTCCAGACCAGTGTATATACCTATAAATACAACTCTCTAATTCTGATTTTCAAGTTATTTTCTTCCAGTAGTGTAAGCTGTGCCCTCTGGAAGTAAATTCCACTATTTCCAAAAGTCATATTTTTATTGTAGGCATGTCTGGTACAGTTCAGCTTAGTATAGAACTTTCTAGACTATAGTGCAACAAAGACCAAGTTACATGTCTAGCACAGGACTTCTAGCATTAGAATTAACTAAAACTATTATCCTTGTTCTTTTGTTTTAGTCTAGCTCTGATTCCATTTTACTTTTTTTTTTCTCTGCTTTTGCTCTACTGCAGTGATTTGTCACTGATCTCAATCATTCGTCACTGATTGAGGGAGCTGGGACTGTTTAGTTTGAGGAAGAGGAGGCTGAGGGGAGACCTCATCACTCTCTATAATTGTAGAAGTTTGGTACTGATCTCTTCTCATGGGTAATTAGCAATAGAATGAGAGGAAATG
>VZTM01010133.1:16917-29536 GCA_013400555.1 Jacana jacana | reverse complement strand
AGTTACAGTGCCTGTTCTGTTATGACAATTCCTACATTTTCCTTGGATATGTGATGAAAGAATTGGGCTGTGCAAATTAAGATAATTTCAAAACATGTGATTGAGCAGAAGAGAACATCTTGTATGCACTCCTCTGTGCTACATTCATTAATTGCTGGGAATCGAAGCGAAGGCGTAGTGTAAATGTGTATTGATAATGCTTAGTTAATGGCATTCATGCATCTCATTATGATGTTTACTTCTGTGATTTCAGAATCTCAAATCTGTGAACCTGTAACCTAATTCCTATTTTTAGGAACAAAGTTCTTGGATGGATCACGAATAAGCTCTAAATGCTACATCAGTAGCGAAATCCTGAAGCTGTAGGTTGTTGCCTAAGCTTCCGGTGCAACGCTTGGGGATGATCGTCCTGCAAAGAAGAATTTGTCAGTTGCACTGCTGAGTTCGGTGGCTAGAGACACAGTGCATCTTTAGGTGAAGAAGCTTGAGCTGAAAACAGCGTTCTGCTGTTAGTCCCGCGTCTTATCTATGGATATCACGTGAAAAAAAGTTAATCCAAGTTGTGCAACGCTTCTCTGTTTCAGGCCTTATTAGAGCGCTGGGTCCTGTGTTTATTCAGGCCAGGTGGTTGAATCCACTTAGTGTTCTACAGCCAGATAAGGTTTTGTACCTCCAGAGTCTGAGGGCTTGCATTCTGTCCCTTATATATAAAAATGCATTTTTAGTTTATAGGAGGAGGATTCAATCTTTTCTCCTTTGACTTGAGAGCTCATTGCACAAACAAGGTGGGGTTGACGTCTAATGTGAACCTTGTATTCCCCAGAGATCTACCCTAAAAACTGAGTGAGGACTGGAGGTGGTAGGCTCCTGTGCATATGCAAGGATGGGGGTGCCAATGTTGGGAATTCTATCCAGGGGCTCTTGGCCAACGTGTGCCTTATGCAGCTTCTAAGTTCTGCAGCAGGAACTTGACTGTGAAAGCAGGATTTGTTTATTAAGTTACATTTACATATTCTAAAGTTGTGCTGAGGATGGACAGTTTTATTCTTTTTTTTTTCCCCAACATTTTTTTGACACCTTACTTAAACTTTACTTTTCTTGGTCTTCTTAATTTTTGATGTGTATACAGGGTATGGTAGCCGAGATACAGCTCTGAGTAGTGGCTGAGTACTGTGGGTGAGAGAAGCTTCGAGGATGTGAATGCTGCTAAAATGAATAAAATACAGGATTAATGAGAGCCTGTTTCCCTCCTGTGTAAAATGAAAAGAATAGTTGGAGTGTCTTGACAGAGAGAAGAAAGTAGCATTTACCAGATCTCCTGAGCAAGAAAATGCAAGTATACTTGCTGCACACAGCTGGGAACACTGGGCATGTACAACGCTGTGAAACTTAACAGGAAATGGGGAAAAAATTAGAGCATGTAGAGTTGGTCGGCAGATGACATGGACAATGCAGTGTGGACATACCTGGGCGTAGAAATCTTGGACAAAATCTGAAGAACCTCTGCCCATAGAAATATTTCCAGGGGAAGCCCCTGATGTGTATTCTTTTTGTAAGTAAAAGTATTAATGAGGTATTTGGGACAATATGCAACTAGCTTTATCTCAGAAATGCATGGAACTAGAACTGCCCGCTCTGAGTCTGGAGTTCAAGAACTGAAGGAGTGATTTTTCTCTTCTTTCAGGTGGAATTCAGTAACCTTGGAGACAAGTGCAAGGAAGCTAAGATTTAATTTTTCCAGAATATGTTTGTTGTATGAGTGTGTGAAAATTATTTTTCTAGGACTCTCATGCCAACTCATAAAAAATAATACCCTATCACCTCAAAGGCATTAGTAAGAACTGAGAGCTTTGCATTTGTAGGTCCATCCTCAAAGGGAAAATCACCTTAAATGTATTATGAATGGTTATTTCCTGATGTAATATCTTTCTGTTGGGGGTTGTGTAGGGATCAGCCAGATAATATCCTTCTCAGTCTTCTGTCTTACATCATCTCCTCTAGTGCTCAAATAGATTGCTAGAAGTTGAGCCTAGCATGACATCACAACTAGGGAAGAAGCAGCCAGTAGGTTGCAATTTCTGCTTGTCTGACTGATGGTGAGCTGGAGAGCGTGGGTGATTGTGCAGTGGCTTTCTGCAAAATGGCATGAAATGAGATAAAGTTTCACTTGGACACATAGCCTCTCATTTCCAGCTGAACTTTTGTCAAAAACATGTAACTCCTTCTCTGACAGAAGATAATGATTCTAGTCTTCCTTCAACACAGCAGAAAGCATGGCATCTTTTACTCAAAAATACATTTTCAAAATTACTCAGAGGCCCAGAAGCTCTGCTTGTGAAACGAGATAATTCAGCATTATGATTTCCAGCATGATAGATAAACATAACAGGATTAATAAAAAGCCAGTGCTTGTTTCAATATCCGATTTTGTTTCTGATTCTTGTCTGTGCTGAACAATGCTGGGTGGTGTTCCAGGCTCTTGAAGTAGAACAAATAATATAACCAGCAGACAGAAAATGGCACAGCGGAAGATTTCAAGTCACCTGCTGGAGCTGTCTGGCACTACTCCAATTCACTTGTTAAAAAATTCTGTCCTGCTTTTATTTCAGCATCTTGGATGCCTTGGAAAAGGAGGTGGCAGTGTAGGAGTAGTAATAAAGAAAGAGGACTGATGAGAATACGTTTGCTCTTGGATGCGATTCCCAAATTTAGGCTGCTGTCTCAGTCACTTAAGCCCCTGGAGTGAGACTGTGCCCCAGAAAAAGTCCCATCTTTCCCTAGTCACCGATTGCTGCTGCTTCTCTTGAGCCAGTAATGGCGGCAGCACAAGTACTTGATAAGCCGGGTTAGAAATGGGCTGAAAACTTTTTTGGCTGATTTAGCTTCCATCAGAACAGGCTCCTGACGAAGCTTCCTCTATGGCCTCACAAATAATAACGTTGCCAGAGGGGAACAGACATGATCACACACACCAGAAATCACGACAGCCGGTTTTATAACCGTTCAGGGTGGTTCCTCTCTGAAAAGATCCTCTTAGATACCTGCAAGTGTTGCTGTCATTGAGCCAGAGTAGTTGGATGCAGTGTCAGTGAAAATACACTCTTTACAACATGACCTATCCTCTATGAAAGAAATGAATGTTCTGAATAAATACAGACACGCTACAACTGAGCAGTGATTGATAGTGTGGGGACAAAGGAGTGAATAGCTACTCAAGCTCTTGCTGGTGTTGGGAATCTCCCTGTTGACTGACCCTACCCTAGATGTAGCTGATGTATTATTATTCCACAGGCTCCCTGACATGTTTATGGCTTTGATGGCACCTGCAGATTGCACATTAAGTTTAGGCATGTATAAAAGCAGGATATTTGGGGGAGTGAGCAGTTGCAGCGAGACAGTTAACTTGGTGTTTGTAATTCTATTTATTGCTTTTGTGTAATTTTTATCAATGGTGTTATGTGTGATTAAAGGTATAGATCAATCTCCAAGAATCTACGAGCCCATGCGCTCTAGATGACTGATAGAAAATGTATTTTGCATTACTTTAATGTATAGCTTTTTCTCTTTTTGTTGGCTACACTGTGGCCAGCAGCATCATTTATCCTGAACCTCAACATTTTGCCAACGCCTCTTTGATGAGACACTGAGTTTAGCTCTGTAGGCAGTCCCGTACCAGTTGTGAATTCTTAACATATCTTAGTCTGGACAGCTGTGAAAATTATGAGATTGGTTAAGAGACTTGGAGAAAACACTGTTTTATCATTATGGATAAACTACTGGACTGAAGCAGTAGTTTGAGATGTATCTTTAGCAACTTTATTATGGACAAAGCCAATGAAGGTTGAGGTTAGAGACTTTGTATAACTTAAATACATAAATAAGGTCTGAAGACAGAACTTCATTAGCTTTAAAGCTTTACGGGGCAACTGCAAACATGTGACCTGGATTATTGCCTAAGTGCTCTGAGGAAATAATTTTGCTTCATAATCTTGTACCAAATTTTGCAATTAGTGTAATTCACCCAGTATTAGAAATTATTTTAAATCAGAAATTGCAGAAACAAAAGGAGGTCTCTTTATTGTGCTTTTTGCTATTTATTAAAAAGATCTTGCTGCTATTTCTGTAAGTTTGATAATTAAATTTGAATAAAATGTGCATATGCTTATAGATGGATACTCTGTCCTGTACCATTCAAGATACCTCTCTGTTCTTAAAAATGAGTTTGGGGTGTCTGTCTTCTCGGTTTGGAACCAAGCATATCTAGGAGGGCTGCAATTCTTAGTCATGTGTTATATGCTTTCGTGTGTTCCCTGTCCATGGCAGGGGGGTTGAAGCAAGGTGATCTTTAAGGTCCTTTCCAACCCAAACCATTCTGTGATTCATTCATTCAATGTTATTTATTAGAACATGGTAAATTGTCAAAATATGTGACAGTTCCTGGAATGTAAAAATCTGGCGTCTCTAAAGCCTTTCCAGTTGAGTAGCTTTAGAATAAAGGGACACTCATCACCAGTTTAATCCGGTGGGCTTTTTTTAAGGAGTCTCACACTCATGAGCACAACAAAATTATGCTGCAATAAACCTGGTGATGTAGTGAACTGGGCCTAAGAAAATGCCTGTTCCAGTGCACGTATTTTATCTGCTGTAGCACTCCCCAAGGGGTATTTTATGAATGAGAGATGTCTGTCAGCAGAGGACAGTTTTGTAGAGATTTCCAGCAGAGAAGAGTAGCGTAGACTTAGAAGGAAGAAACAGCAAGCTAAATCCTTATTTGAGATAAAAGTGTCCTCATTAATTATATTCTCTTTAATTTGAAGTGTAATTCAAATTGACTAGATTCTTCCCAGTGTTAGTCAGTGGTTTTTGATGGAAGTTGCTGTACTGAGTTCCCTGTTTAACCGATGGCAGGTCACGAGGCCTTCTGGCTGGCCAGCTGCTAAAATTCCAGAGCTGCCACAAGGACTGCAGGATGGTGAAAATGTCTGTTTCCTCATTAAGAGCTTTTAAAGTATTCCTTTATTTTTCTTTTAAAAACCCAAACCTTTAAATGAGTAATTCTGTCTTTTAATTATTTAGAATAATTGCACAATCGTATTAATGTATTTTTATTACTTGCTTTTATTTTCATGTTTGCTAGGACCCTCTATATTGTATTGTATGGTCCTGCTTCCTTATCTGCTTTAGTTCTTGTCACTTCTGTGTGAAAGGGATTCACAGACACCCAGTGGGAAGCGTTTGTAGGTCAGTGACTAATTTTCCCAGGCCCATTTTGCAGACTCTGGTGATTTATTCCAACTCTATTTATGGAGAAAAGACGACTTTTTTAACCGATGAACTCACTATTCTCACGTTGGCGTTTCTCCTACCAACTGATGTGTCTGCTTTGGGGGATGATGACAGCAAAGTTAACAGGCGGCTACACAAAGTGGCAAAATGCGTTAGGACATTTGTTTCACACTTAATGACAGGTACAGGCACCGTCTGCATGGAGCGATGCTAGCCGGGACGTGGGCAGTACAATGGTAGGATAGGATAACTATGATTTAGCATAATCTAGCCATTTGACTTGGTCCCCTTTCCTATAGCATGTGAACAACTTGCCATTTTAAATGTTTTTGTCTTAAAAATATTCCCTTTGCTACAGTGAGATTGCATTTTTCCCCTTTCACTGAAAGGGACGTGAGAGGCAGGGGTGAAGGGGCTCCCGAAAGCCTTGCGCACAGTCTGCAGCGGAGCGGAAAACCGAATGTGGGGTCCTTGGCTGTGTGCAAATCAGCGGGTGGTTATTCTGGACACCAGCAGTGCTGCTATCTCTCTGATCACATAGTTTAAAATGTGGCAAGTGAATAAGCAGAAAGAGTTCAAGCTTTCCCTTCAGGTCACTTAGGCTGTGTCTGACTGAAGGCTTGCTGATAGCAGCTGAGGTAAAAATAAAGCGAGCTTCACCTCGTTAAAGGAGAAAGCCTTTCCTTCTGTTTGGTTTTGGGTTTTTTTTGCCAAAGGATTCTAACAATCATGCCAGCTTTTGCTATATTTGAGGGGAAGTTTTAAAATGTTCATATGGAAGCCCCAGTTTTAATTCTGTAGGCTTGCTTATGTCCTGGCTACTTTTTCATTGAGAGGGAATGGACTTTGGAAATCATACAGAGGTAAAAGTTTCTACTACTTTTGTAGGCCAGCCTCTCTGCTCAGAGGACATTGACAGCAATGCCCAGTGAGGGTGGATGCAATTCTCTGTTCAAATGGAAGACAAAGAAAAACTTTTGGCCCATTTAGGTCCATAATTTTCAATCCTACATTATTTTTCAAAGGAAAGGGTACTGCCTAATACCATGTAGGACCTGGGGAAGCTGAACAAAATCTTTTAAGAACTATGCACTCAAAATTATATATATGCTGTTCCTTTGTTAAGTGCATTAATTAATTTGTGGGTCTTTAGGATCCGTATTTCCATTTTCTTTATTTTCCAGGCATATACAAAAATACTTAGGGGGTTTGTCTTGAGAGGGGTGATTTTTGGTCCCTCTGCAATTCTAAACGAGTTCCTACAGGTATTTACAATTGTAGTACTGTGCTAAAAATCAACAAGTGTGCCTGAACACTTCTGTCTTGAAACCCTTAAGTGCTTTTATTTTCATCTTGAGAATTTCATCACTTTTTCATTTCACCTCTTGATTTGAAAATTAACTGAGGAAGGTCTACTTTCACTCTATAGAGATGGTGATGCTTAGCAGAACTTTACTCAATTTGAGAACATGTTTCACAGGAACAGTTTTTGAGAGAAGTCTGTACAGTTGACCATATTTGACCATATTTAGCTTGATTCCCCGTCTCTGAAACCTTTCACTTTTCTTCAAAGCTATACTTCTAACAGAGCCCTCTCTTATTCTAGCTAAAAAGGGCAGTCTTCTAGGGAGCTGTAGACTAAAGCAATGAACTTCCCTGATGCTGCTTTTCATACAGAGGACTCAGCCTGAGCACGTGTGTATAGACACATGCTTTTCTGGTGAGCTAGGATTCTGATACAGGACTTGGACACTCATACTACACATAGATTTTTCTAACTGCAAGCTGCCACAACGGATACTCAAAATTGCCAAGTACTTGGAGTTGGCTAAAAGTGTTTTGTTGGTTTTTTGTTTTTTTTTTTCCTAAGATGAATTTGCAAAAAAACAGTTCTGTCTGAACATGCTATCCCAAATTGCTGCGCCTTGTTCGGGTCTCATTCTTATTGTAAATTAGCAGCAGATTCAGTGAAATTAAAGAAGTTTGCATTTGCCTGGACTTGTATGAAATCAGAACGGATGAACAGATACCTCTTGACAGAATAGGATCTTTCACAAGCAGAAAGGACTAAACCACAGTAGGCTCTTATTCACATTCCATATAGACTCTCCAGTTGGCAAAGTGCTTTGTGACAGCACTGCCTGGTTTTACACATTATTTTGTTTTGTTTAGTTAGGCTTTTCTCTACAAGGGGTTTTATTGTTCAAGAGGGGGCACTCCCACCCTTGCTCATAGTCATCAAGCCATACTATTGGGTAATTATTGCTCTTTCTGTGCCAAGCTCTCAGACCAAGGAGAGGCAGCCAATCCTGATATGGGAAGACACACGCTGGCACAAAAAAACGAACAGGGAGACAATGAAGAGAGAAAAACACCGAGAGAGACCGCATGGGATTGTGCTCTATCTGCCTGTGCCAGTAGCACCAGGGGCAATGTTGGTTTTCCCCAGTAGCTTTCCAATATAGTTACTCCATTCACCGATGTATTAAGAGCATGTGAAACTCTGCCAAAGCTAATCCAATCAAATTCCATCCAGCTGGTTAAATCCCATTGCCTGAGCCCTCCTCCACGCTGTACCAGCAGACACCCTACAATTTGCTAAACTGACTCCTCCCCTCCCAATTCTCATTGCTGATCTCTGCTCTATGGGTGATCTTCCCTCATATGAATAATGCATGGGCTGCTGGCTGCTGCCAAGTGCAGATCTTATCTTGTTCCATCCCTGAAGGAATTAAACAGAATATCGAATGGTTATATATATATAAAAATACTCCAGTAAAGTTGTTCTTGAAGTGCTTCACCTAAAACAATGAACAATCTTTCCCCAGCTGAGGGGAAGGTGCCTCTTTCTGCAGTGATTTCAAGCTGGTGAATTATATGGCTATAACCAAAGTAAATAAATAAACACATAAACTTCTCTGGGGTATGTACATTTAGGGAAGTGTTCTAACACCTGCTCTCTGGTGTATCACTTTAATTCTTGAATCACCTATTTCCTCCTCTCTAGTAAATGGAAATAGATGAGGTCCTCCAGTTGCCCTGCACTTCAAAGCAGGACCTTGACTTTGTGCTCTGAATTATTGCCAAGAATAGCATCTCTTCATGGACTAGCGTGAGAGTAATATCCTAATTTATGCGCTGAAGTTAAGTACATGAACTAGGTAGCCCAAATTCCTCCCTTTAGCTTCAAAAGGAATCTTGCTTTATTCCTTACATGTTTCTCTCTGATTCAAATAAAGCACTTGCTTTCTGAGAAATATGAGTGCCTTTCACCAGGGGACTAACTCTGCTGATACCATCTGAAGTGTTTTTAAGGCGGGTGGCGCTGAGCAGTAACTGCCATCTCATGTACCCTTTGTTAGGTCTCAGTGTCTTTCCTGTGAATGGTAGCTACAGCGACCTGCTAAGTACCACAGCAACCCCCAGAGATCTCTGATGACAGGACAGTGGTCGGGGCAGGCAGAGAAAGGGCTTCAGGCAACTTGTGACAAGGCCAAAAGGATGCTTTTTGGCAAGCACTGGATTTTTCCCTCCAAGACAGAGAAGATGGCCTTAGTCCTGGAAGAATCAATACCTGAAGTAAAAGGGAAACCTGCCACAGGATTGGCACCACCCTCCAGAGCTGTGCAGGTGGGAATCTAAGACGTGATCCAGGAATGCATTCTCCTAAGGAGCAGAGCGAAAGGCTTTGCCGGGCGGGCTGGGTCAGAATCGGGTATGATGTGTCCTGAACTCACCACGAGGAAGAAAGTCTTTTAATGCTGCTGAATTTAGGCTTGTAACAATAAGCATACGCATATAGGCATATGGTTGTACCTAACAACAAATAGGATTATCAGAGGGATAATAATGAACATTTCTCAGGTGTGCTCATCACTATGGTTTTAGCTGATCTGGAATTTAATATTATAGTAAAAAAAAAAAGAGTTATTACAATCAACAGGGTTTAGGGTGTGAGTCAGTTGACCAACCAGATCATTTCTTACATCGGAATGTCCATTGTAAGCTTTTGCTTAAACTCCATACACCGATTAGCTCTGTGATAAATTTGACAATATGGCATTTTAGAGCAAATGTGTGCCCCAATTGCTTGTAGGACCCTTGTTAAACATTAGATGGCGGTGTGGGGAAGGCAGTGTGTGTCACAAACTCCTCAGGCTGTTTGTAAGAGAAGCAAAATCAGAAGATCTGGTTGTCACCCATCGTTTATCTTAAGGATTTTTATTTTAAACTGTGCTTCCGATATAATTAGGTTTGCAAGCAGGATGCAGTTTTGTATTAAATAATATTTATAATTTTTATCTACTCAAAATATATAAACATTGTATCTAGACAAAACGCTGACCTCCATCTGCAGTTTGAAACATTAAAATTTTCTACGATATTCCAGCAAGATTTCAAGCACAAAACTTTAATGGGTCACGTCACAACATTAATATTTAACCTATTAAAATTTACTGTTTTCTGTATAGTGGAGACGCTACATATTTAAATGTAACTTTGTGCAGGAATAAACCCTTTGCAAACAGAGGTACCTCAGTGCTGACCGATCTCCAAAGGCCTGGTCTTGTTTTAAGGAGCTTTAAGGTGCTCCTCAGCTGACGTGTGAAGCTGCTCAGGAGGGCAAACTCATTGAAATATACCATCTTCAACCTCGAGAACAGAATAGTCTCTAATCAAAGAAAGATGCAAAAGATGGTCTTGTGACAGACATGACATCTAAACATGTCAGCGAGGTGGAGTGAGCTGTTGTTGCTTTACTCTACCAATATTTATCAAACAATGCAGTTTCATTTGCATCCTGCACTGGGTATAGCTGAAACAAAGTAATCATAATTGACAACCAAATTTGCTTTCCTGACACAGATTCACCTGTGTGCTTTTCTCAGCTCTTAGATCCCAGCAGGAGACCATTACCCTAGAGCAGTGTTCCTTTGCTTTGACTGTACCCTGGAACGTGTATTGTAGCACCTTTGTCATTATAATGTACTTCAGCAAGCTCTTAGGGTAAAAGGAGGAGAAATAAAGGTACATGAAAAATTCAGAACAAAAGACTGCATTGCATGTAAGAAAACAGGCGGTTACACAGTGATTACAGGGGCACAACTCACCATCACGACTTTTATACTTTATATTTTAAAAACATTTTAAATGTTTACTATCAGAAATTTGGCTTTAGCTATAGACCGAAGTTTGAATCATCCCTTCTTAATGAAGAAAACATGTCTTTTTAATCTCTGCTCATCTACTTAGAGATATTAACCCAATTAACCCATTTCCATCATTATGTCGTTGCCTGTTTCATTTCATAGCTTATGAGAATTGGGGTAAATGTCTAAATTGCAAGATTTGACTGAGGGTTTTCTACAATAGATTTAGAGCTGTTAAAAAGATTCTGAGTAATTAGGGGGTTATGAAATGTTTGCTGTTTGCCTAAAAACCGTAGTGGGATTGGTACAGTAAGGCAAGGTGACACAATGGCTTCCCAATTGACATTACCCAAGCCTGTACTTAAAAGACAATGGCGCTGGTGCCCCAGGAGTAGTCATGCTGGGACACTACAGGTCAAATGGGCCATAAGTGGGTAAGTGTCTCCAATTCCTACAGGAAGGCAAGATTTAACAGGGCAGGGCAGGGAGCCAGGGCAGGCAGCAAGCAGATAATCCTTCCACAGAGGTCTCTCAAGCTCTGTTGAGGTTCTCCGGTGAGATGTGGTAAGCGAAGCATTTCACTAGCATTTTATTATTCTATTGTGTATACACTAAGATGACTTGATTCTCACAAATTTGTGTTTGGAATTTGCTGATAACTGCTTATGCCCATTTGAGATTTAACCAGATTTAAACTGGGCCTGGTCTGAGGAGAGGACCGGGCTGGGAGGAGGCTCCCCTGACAGCAGAGTGGGTCGTGCTGGAAGGAGGATCCATCCCTGACTGTCAGCACTCCTGACTGTGTTTAAGAGTAGGCTGGATGTGGTGTTGAGGGATCTGGTGTAGGGGAGAATTTGTAGAGTAGGGCAGATGGTTGGACTCGATGATCCCAGGGGTCTCTTCCAACCAAAAGGATTCTATGGTCAGTCACTGGAATCGGCTGCGCAGGGAAGTGGTGGAGTCACCATCCCTGACTGTGTTTAAGAGTAGGTTGTTTAAGAGCCGAGGTACCCTCAGCAAGCAATGACCTACAAGGTGGTGGAAAGTGCTAGGTAGCAGGACATCCTACAAGGTAACATTTCTAAACTGGAGCACCGTTAAGTATTTCCTTTTGTTTGGATGGAAGTTACTGAGGACACCAGTACACAAAAGACACTAAACCTATTCCTATTCCTGCTGAGTTACTCAAACAGGAAGGGACAATGGGACTCACAAACCCCTGCCTGCCCGTGCATGGAGAATGTCACAAAGCCAGGTAGTTTTTAAAAAACACCACACTTTTTCTTTCTTGTTCTTTGTGCCTTGGTAGGGGACACTTGCATCCAATAAATGTTCAAAGATAGTTGAAAATTAAAAAATATTTTTTCTTGAAAATGTGTGATCTGAAAAACAAAGTAGAGTGAAAACTTGGAAATCTCTCATGTAATCATCTGACTTGAGCAGATCTCATGGAGACATCAGCTATCATGAGATGCCTGGTAGAGTAACAAGTAATGGCTCCCTGGGCACGGGGTTATAACTCAAAGCACTTTTTCTAAGTACATCAATGCGTTTTCCTGTTATCAGATGATCAGTGTAACCATCCAAGTACCATGACTCAGACCTCCAGCAGTCATGCGATTTGCTTAGATGACAGAGATTTGAAAAATGAAAAAAAAAACACCAAAACACCCTGATAAAAACCATGCCCAACCCCCATCTTTGGTATTACACTGATAACCAAAAAGTGGATTTTGACTGGGAGAGCTCAAAGTGGAGGGAAAGTGGTAAATGGGGGCAAGTTAGGCACCCTCCCTCCTCTTTGGCCAGCAACCTTTGACGCTGTCACTCTAAACTTCTTAACAAGTTCTCAAAGAATTCATGCATTCTTGAAAAGTCTAATAAACGTGTGTGAAAATGTCCTGGGGTCGGTGGTGTGTCCAGCGGGGGGCTGGCCACTGTCCCCTTGGGGCCTCCATCAGAGGCCAACGGGAGAAGATGCTGGCCCCCACGCCGGGTTTCTACGGGGCTGAGGAGCTGTGGGCATGAACCCGGGGGGGTTTCCTGAGGCTCGGCTGCCCAACGAGCCAGAGCATCACCAGGGCCATCATCCACCGCCTACACAGTGGAGCGCAGGCTGCCGGGGCCGCCCACAGCCGGAGCGCTGCCTTCGCCGGCCGCAGCCCCTCCGTCCTCACCGGGAG
>VZTM01010133.1:5913-16568 GCA_013400555.1 Jacana jacana | reverse complement strand
TGCCCCGGGCTCTGCCCCGCGGGTGGGGCCGGTCTGGCCGGTCCCGCCGTCCGGACACCGGGCCCGGTTTGGTCCCCTTGTCCGCCCCCGTGGGGCTCATGGGGGTGTCGCGGTCCATCCGCGCGGGGTTTGTCCTCCAGAGCCCATCCTGTCCCCGGGGAGAGGCGTGCGGGACTCTCCCGGGCAGCGCTGGGAGCATCCCCCGCTTCCCCACCGCATCTCCGCCCGGGCGCAGGTCCTGGTCCCGGGTCGGGACTCTGCGCAGGGTGGGGCGAGGTTGGCGTTACACTTGCCCGCCCCGCCGGGGCCCGGGGGTGGTGGTGCTGGTGGTGTCACTGGCAGATCTCGGGGTTTGGCTGTGGCCCGGGGAAGGATTCCCCTTCGCAGGGCGGGCAGCGCAGTACCCGCGTCACCTGCCAGGCCTCTGCGGTGCTGGGAATGGAAAGGACAAACCCAGGCAGTGGGAAAAGTGGGAGAAATGTTTCTCGTGATGGCCTTCTCTGCCAGCGACTTTTTCTTGCCCTGCTGCTGTCATGATGAGGCACCGCTCTGTGAAATCATGAATGCCTCCTTTCCCTCTCCCTCTGCAGTGGTAGTCACAAAAGCCATATTCCCCTTGGTTTGGTAATGACTGAATGTGCTGCTGATGGGGCAAACCAGAATGCAGCTTAATTTGAAAGATGTGGTTTAATGTATACATGTAATTTAGTTTTTGATTAGCAGAGGTATTTAGCCCTAAAACTTTACTTGGTAAAAGGTCAGCTATCTCATGGATTGGTTTACGTGGACAGCCTTTGGGAGAAAGCCAGAGAGAGGGACTTCAGTGTACTTCAGTTTGCCTTCCACGTTTTTTTCATAGTTTATTTGATTATGGTTTTTATTAGAGTTTTATGTGTAGTCAGTTCTTGGCACTGGCAAAGTTATGAAGCCCATAGAAGCAGATAGGTTCCCTCTCTGATTATGATTATTTCTTTTAGTTAGATGCATTCTGGAAATATGAATTCAGCTCTTTGCTACATGCAGCTGAGAAATTGGAGTGTAACAGGATCAGTAGGTGGAAAAAAATACTTAATGGTCTGGTCTGAGAAAGCCAGGGAGATGAAAGAACCAATTGTTGATCTATGAATGATTAATTCTTCTAATACCAGTGTTGTCCAGCGTAGCAGCGTGCAGCTCGCGCTGATGGTACGAGTTTCCCCATCTGTACCAGCACAGTCTGCGGGAGAGCCTCTGGTCAGAGATGTGCAGGTTTTGTGCCTTGTTCTGGATGCGTTCTGTTTTTTCTGGATGTGAAGAAGAGCATAGGTGGAAATAGTAAGTGCATGTGCCCCTGTTAAAATGTGCAGGTAATGCAGATGACTTCCTGCATTTTAGTAGTTATTTCGAAAAACCCGGTAATTTTCTTGGTTTCTTGTTTGATTTGTTCCATCAGGGCACATGTGTGTTCTGTCTCTCTCCTCCTTTAAGCTGCAGCATGTTGCAAGCCTGGAGCTGTAACCTGTTGTTAGAAAATTCCTTTTGTATTATTTGTTTTTAAATTTTGTTGGTTTTGATCTGGAACTGTTGGGGCAGCGTCACATTTTCAATGGGCAAGCTGCCTGTAATTCTGAAGAAGGGCAAACAGCACTTTGGGTTTCCTTTTTGTATCTTGTGTCTTTCCCTTTTTTATGGACCAAATTGGCAAAAGAATTTTTCACTGAGGAGACTGATGGCCAGTGAATGTCTGTACACACAAACTAACTGGAGACAGTTTGGGTAAAACAGCTTTTTGAAGTGGACTTGGCAGGTCTGTTGCCCTGGAGTCATGTTCACTGAAGGCCTTTTGGTCAATGATGACAGGCTGTTTACTAAACGTAGTAAGATGATTCAGGATATTGAAATCCTGAAATTTTCTTTCCTCTTAGACTAGCTGTTATGTTTCTGTTGTTGGATTGTTTGGAGTTGTATGGCAGACACATATCTACAGGTGAGATGCTGGGGTAGGAAAAAGCCTTCACAACAGAGAACTCTTAATATTTTTACAATGGTGTTCTTTACAATGAAAGAAGAATATTCTGGTTGGTTGTGTCATGAAGAGAAAATGCTGGAAATCGATTCCTTAGTGTTGCTGCAAGACATAAAGTATTTTCAAGTGTTTCTCAAATTAGTAGTGTTGCCAAATGTCCCTTTTCCATTCATCTCAGTACGTGTGACAGTGACAGTCAGGCTCTGGAAGTGCAAATTTTTGTCCTTCCTAAGCGTTTACCTTGTGAGTGGTGCTTTCGAGGACTGTAACGAATCATGGCATGCAGTGTCTGAGTTAATGTTTCATGTGGCAGTTGCCTTCATGCTCAAATCCATGGAAATTAATGAAACATTTTAGTATGTGGAGTGGGTAAAGCTGCTTGGATAAAACAAGAACTTTTAGAACCTTTAAATCAGCTGTGGGCACTTTAAGCTTTGAAAAGAGAAGAGCGAGGGCTGTTGCAGGCCCCATTTCGGGTGGTATAAGAGGAAGAAAGAAAAAGACAGAGGGGTGTCAAATCATGAAAAGTGATTTAACTGGAAGTTTTAGTACTAGTGGAACTGTTTGAAGTTTGCCAGTCTTATAAACTTCATAAGGAAACATTTGTCAAATCTGCCTTCAAGATCATGCCTTTGAATTGTCTCTTATAATTCAAGTACAATACCCAATCCAGCAGTAGTTTTCCAAAGAACAGTTGGAGAGATTGTACTTCAGTAGGCATGGCTTTTACAGCAAGATTTTACCTCTGCATCACTGGTACTTTGTCTAAAAATCTCAATCTCTATAATATTTCACAACAGTTTATGAAGCAGTATCTAACAGAGAAGAGAATTTTGGAAGAGGTTTGAGTAGGAGGAATTTATCAAGTGCCTGATTCTGGAGAACAGTAGTGGTGAACTTCCCAGGCTTCATTTATTTATTTACTAATTTTTAAATCCCCAATCTTTTTAAAAGCTACCGGCTCCTGCAAAAATCCACACATAACGTAGAATTGCTTTTCTGAATATTGTGTGGTCACCAGAATGCTTTTTGTCATCATCTTTTTGTTTGCTTGTTTGTTTGTGCAGGCTCATGGTAAACACCTTACAGATGTTTTACTTCTGTTTCTTTGCAGAAAAAGCAAGAGGGTAATTGTAACATATGGAGGTTACTGTCTGGTTTTCATGTTTTATTGCTAAGGGGAAGCTTCAAAATTTCTCAGTGCTTTAAGAAAATGATGGCAATGGATTTATGAATATGCCTATTCCTAGCTCTGTTTGCCATCAAGCTATTCTTTTACAACAGTAAGTCAAAGTGGTAGAAACTTTGATGTATCAGATGCTGTATCACATCTGTGTATAAACTTGTGCCTGTGTGAGCCGTGTGAGCATCCTGGTGTGTGCATTTGTTTCAGTCCTGGCCCACTGGACTGACCGAAGTCTGGGCTCCACTGACTCTTCATGTCAGCCGGTCACAGTCAGACCTGCTGCTGATTTAACTTGTGAAAAACCAGCATGTGCTGATGTGCTCACCAAACGTGATTTCTCTGCTTGAAGCACGATTTCTCTGCAGGAAGCATGATTTCTGTAGTAAGCCATTCAAGTATGGAGCTGTAGGGAGGGGGCAAAGGGGATATCTTGCCACAAATACGACGGCTTAAAGCAAAGCTGATACCCTGTAATGAAATTGGCTAAACAGCTGTTCTTGAAACAGAGACTGGATGGAGAGTTCCTAGGTCCTAGGCTCATTGAAGAAAGGACAATTCTTAATGATTAGGCCCTCCCCTCTCTTGTTCTTCCCACTCCCCCTCCCCTCGAAAAAATCTGATCCCCCGCTCCCCCCCAACCTTGTAGACTCCTGCTAATGTCACTAGATCATTTTTCATTGCTAGCTCAGATAATGTCATCCCATGCAACTGCGCATCGCTGATAAACCTCTTCAGTCCCTTTCATAACAGGCCAATCATGTTAATTTTTTGTCGCATAATGCACAGGCTCCTAAGAACAAACTACTTTTTAAAAAGCCACTTATTTGTTCATTTACATATTTTTTTTCTTCACTTTCTTGAAACTGGCATATGGGAGTCTCTGAAGTGAGATTAGTATTTGTATATCTCTGTCTGCTGGATTTTATAAGAATTATGAGATTTTAGCAAAATACAGGAAAGTTTTAAAATGTCTGCCCCATATACCTAACGGAATTTTGCTGAAAGGGAATACTGGTGCTTTCAGGAGCTGGGGCATGGTGCGTTGCACGTTGTGAAGGAACTGACCTACATTCACAAAAGTCAAGATATAAGCACTCAAGAAGCAAATTAAAGATCTAATATGTTGCACGCAGACATGCAGACATTCCTGCTAACACCCGGATCATCAAAGGATAGCTCTTCTCTAAAAAAAACAAGAAACAAAACCTTAAAAAAATAGTCTATTTGGTTTACTGAAAAGTTTCTTTCAAAAATATTCTTGTTCCCTTAGCCAGAATTTCTGCACAGAGGTGATCTCTGTGTGCTATTCCCTACTGTTGTTTGCATTACCTACCTCAGCATTTGTCCGAGGTCACTTATCAAGATTCCACTGCAATCTTGTGCATCAAAAACCTAAAAATAGAGCCTGCTGTGGCCTACATCACTGAACTTAGTCCTCTACTGCCTGCTGCTAGGGATGCATACCTCACAGCTTGCTTTTTTCCCCTCTGCTATCGGCTTCATCTGTTTATTCTGCTTCTCGAAGAGGCACTATCACGTTGCACAAAGCCTTCCTAAAACCTCACTTTCACATTGTTCACATCAAATCAGTAAGCTGACAGCCTTTATGAAGTCCGTATTTTCATATTTAGCTGTAGAAGCTTTCAGAGACGCACATGCTAAGATTTACCATATTTGAACTTGCTTCTCACAAATTTTATTAGCGCACTGCCATCTGATGAAGATTTTCCTCGAAAGTGAGTTACACAAGATCAGCAGTCTTGGCTGGGGAAATTGGTACTTGAAGCAGAACGGCAAGATTTGATATTATGGGTATCTGACAATGGAAGGACTTCTCTATTTTGAGAGAATTCTTTTCCCTTAGGTTTTACAGGTAATAAGAATAGGAATTAACATCTCTCTACTGTGTAGTCATAGCTATTTTACCAAATAATCTGTGCTTATTGAAGGTTCTTCAGACTTTCAGGGTATGTTTGCTGCATCTTCAGGCCTTGCTCAAGGTCAGAGCATACAAAAAACAGCCCTGAAGCCCCGCACCCCCATGGTGGGACGCCCTTTTCTGGGACACGTGTGATGCTGTTTGCTGTGCACGTGTTGTGGCTCACTGACACCGTGAATGCCTTTTTCTCTCTGCTCTCTGTTACATGCCACGAGGCTGGAAGGGGAGTCAGGGAGCAGTGCCTAGTGCTGCCTCAGAGCTGGCCTTGTCCCGCCAGCCAGCTGTACAGCAGTCACAGTCTAAATATCTTCCTTGTTTAATATCTTTGCAAGAATATGAAATACACTTTACAGACTGAAATATTACACAATGAGTAGCCTTTCTCTGAGCTTTCTGTGGAGAAATGAATTGATATTACTTTTTTGCTTCTTTTCCCTTGAGCTTGGATAACTAGAGCTTTTAAAATCTATTAATTTTCTATGTGCATTCTGACATATGGAGTGATATTTTTTTATTTAATCCTGTATATGCCATACATCTCTGAAACATATGTGAAGAGCTAGTGAATGTTAATAAAATTCTTAAATTTAGCAATTTTTTGCTTAGATAGAATAGTCCCAGCCGGTGTGCTTAGGTGGTGCCTTCACTGGAATAGTTACCACTCAGTAACCATTTTGACTCCTTACAATCCAACTTCAGGAGCAAATATTCCAGAATTGCTGAAAGGGGCTGTTGGGATTTTCATGTTTCCCAAGCTGAAACTTTTTGCAGAAGTCGACCAAAATTCAGAGATGGTTTTATTAAGCTCAAACTACGTTTGTTGCCGATTGTGTAGACCCCATAAGTCATCAGAACCTGCCCCACCCCAGCCAGTTCAGTTTGAGCATCAGCAGCTCCTGACCCTCTTCTGTGAGGACTAGCTCAAATTTTGAGCGCTCATTAGCCTAAACTGAATGGAGAAAGAACTTAGACGGAGCAGTGTTTTCCTGAAGACCAGTCCTTAGGTAGTCCAGAAGCTGGCCAAGGAGCTGTGATTGGCATTAATGAGAAATTACTAGTGAAAGCTGGTTGGAGAATTTGTGTGAGATCCCTTTTTTTCCTTCCTTGTGTTTTTATTTCTCATCACTCCTGTGAGATTTGGGGCTGCAAACTGTAAGGAGTTTATTAGACCAACTGCCATTTAGCTAAGACAAATTTCTCAGGTCAGCAAGAATGTACATTTTCCATTCATTGGTGTTAATTACTTCTCCCTTTCTTTCTTTCCAAAATAATTCTATTTCTGTTGTCAGGCTAATGTAGCCATTTTACAGAAATACTTTTGTTGTGCCATCACAGATGCAGTTTGCACCGCAAAAGTTGTGCTCTTGTCCTGTAGCTTATGATGGTTTGTATAAAATTTATGGATAAAAGCAATGGTTTTTGTCACTGAGTGGCACTTCATGACTGTCGGTGTAAAAATATTGCAGAAAATTGTCATGTTTGAATGCTAAGACAAGTTTATGGAGTTGATAGAGTTAATCCTAAGGTTAGAAGCGAATTGTCATCCACCTCACATGACATTTCCCACACTCTTCTTTGCTGTGGATCTTAGAGGGCCAGAGTATCTGCAGTGATGTCTGTGTGATACCCAAATCTCTCTGCAACAAGTCAACCTTCAACTATTTTTTCATATTTTTCTTTAAAAACAACCCAACCACAGATGCACTCAACTTTAGTAAAAAAAAAGAAAATGTATCTCAGGCTTTTTATTTGCTTGTTTCTTTGCAAAATGATTCTTATACACCTTTGGCTGAGATCCAGAAGATTTCAGATGGAAAGTGCAAAGATTTACTTTCAACAGCATTGAAACCAATATGAGACTGCGTTGAAATTTTAAAAGCTTCTTTTCTTTGCTGTATTGCTGTTTCATTAGGAGTGGGAATTGAATCCAAAAGTTGGATTGTAGGGAGACAAAACTGTTACAGGAGAGACAGAGGAAGAGGTAAGTGCCCCACGTTTTTGTAATGCCAGGCTACCCAAAATGTCACCATTTAGTAACATGCATTGTTAGTAAATAAAGATGCGAGACTGGTGGTACAGGGATCCCTTTCTACATTGTGAGCAAAATTAAGTGGATGCTTAAAAATGTTTCTGGTATGCCATTTATCCCAGCACATTAGTGTTCTGGGAAACGGTGCCTTTCTGTTGCTGTGTCGTTATTCGTGTTACGACATCTTACTGAATGTTTGCAGCTGGTAGAGAAACATATTATCATCTGTGTTCCTGGAGAGAATGCATTGATTTCAGCCACTGAAAGTAATACTGCATGAGAAAGAAGCAAGACTTGAAGAGCAAAGATGTTTTGAAATGCTATCCTACGCTTTCTCGCTTTTATGGGAACTCCCTAAGGAGGGGGTAATTTAGGAATTGTGTGTGTATGTGAGGGTTTGTATGTGAAATGACTGGCAATACTTACACTTGTAGTTTGGTTTTGTTTGCTTGTGTGTTTTGTTTGTTTTTTTGGTTGGTTGGTTGGTTGGTGGGTTTTTTATTTATTTATCAACAGTTTAATTTTACACATAAAATCCTGTGGTTTCTTTATCCTCTTTTCTGACCTTCATAAGGAAGGAGAGTGCATTAGTTGAAGATCCAAAGTTTGGGCGTTGTAACTGGTCCTGAACAAGGCAGGACATGCTGCCCTGCTTTGGCTAAAAGAAATTTTCAGGCTGTGGTCAGTGAGCTTTACCAGCAGTAATTATGTCTCTGAAGTACTTGGTGAGCTGTGTTATTCTGTAAAATTATGCAGGTGGTGTAAAGACCTTGAAAAAGGTCTTTCAGCATTTGAAATTAGACCTCTTGATTCCTAGGCCGATGTTTTAGGTCTCATCTGCTTTTCTAGCTTGAAAAAAAGTTGTCTTTATGTTATACCATCATGTATACAGTTTACCTTCAGTAAGCAATAATCTCTACTAATTTGGTGTGTGTCCCCTACATTTCCTACTCTTCTAAATGCTGTAAAAGTAAGCAATGTGAAATACAGGTTAGAAAAAGAAAAAGTTATGATTGAGAACATGCAGACAACTCTAATAGAAATTTTTACTTCTAGATGGAAGGTTTGCTTGTAGGATTGCAGTCTCCTGAGTGTCCAGGAGGTAGTACCACAGCTGTTATGAATCAGGATCTTTATAAACTGTTCTAATACCTGTTTGTTTTGTTTTCTTTCTGTTTTAGAAGACTTCAAAGGACTTGTTTTGGTTTTATTAATTAACTTTATGAAACTATGTAACTGAAATCAACAGAAAGTTCATAGTGTTTGCACTAGTGTTTTCATAGTGTTATTACAGAATGTTTTGCCTGACCATTCAGTGCATCATTCTGCTTTGTACCTGTTTGTACATAGGAAAAAACCGGTTTCAGATCTCATTAGAAATAATTTTATTTCTAGTTGCTAACACAGTTTGACCTACAGCCATAGGCAGGATCTTAAATTTATTGGATCCCCAAACTCAGTAAAGTCTGTTGATGATCTTGGTTTAATTTGAAATTCTCTGCCTTATTCTCTATCCCTATTAAAACAGGGAGTGTAGATAACCTCTCGACATAGTTGTTCATATATACGGTTTGAAATTCTAGTGTTTTGACTATTAAATAGTAATCAGTGATAGATTTATTTGCATTTGGAGTGAACAGTTCCTCGAAAGGGATTCTGAAATGAAGATACAGGAGTTTTCTTCTGATTAGTATTTCGGTCATCTTTGCTATGTGGTAACATGTGTTAGATTTGAAGTTCCGATGTTAAACTAAACAGCAAGATAAAAATCCAGCCTCATGAGTGGATTTTTGCCTTTTTGCAAAAATCTTTTGCCTTTTGCCTGTGCTTCTACTATAAGCTACGTGCCAGTCCCACCTGATGCTCCTTGTGAAGCTCTCAGTAGCACTCTCTTCTCAAAGCTTTTTGTTGTGACTGTTCCTACCAGGCAGAAATCAATATGCATTTTATTCAGTCAGTCAGTCAAGGTGGAAAGGGTGTGAAGAGTTTGGAAATGCAATTGTATTTTAAGCTTTCAAATTGTGCTTCCTGCAGCTAAATGTCCTCCTTCCTTCTAGGATAATTCATTTGGCATGGTGTCTCGTGTAGTGCATCAACAATATACAGGTATCTTCTCTGTGTCAGACACAGAAAGAAATTGAAATAATTGTAGTTTTACGAATGGGTTTGTACAATGTTATGAGAGTTTAGGTAGGAGGAGGATTCTGGTAACTGAGGTGGTACTGGAGATCCAATCTGTGATAAAGAATAATATGCAGTAGGAGAGATCTAACTGGCTGTTTTGTTGAGAAAACCAAGCCAATGCTGCCTTTGAAAGCTAAAGCAAACAAACAAAATTTAAAATTCCATATATAAGCAGTGATATAAATTCTACGTCTAGGAACTTGATTCCCCTTGGCAAAATGGATACTTAAGTGAAAGGGACATTGCCAAGTTAAATTTAACTGGAAATGAATGTTTTGTGAAAAGTAAGCTCTTGACCTTAAGAAACGTTTCTTTAAAAAATAGTATAGTAAAGAGTTATTTTTATAACAAGTATTTGAATCACTGTTTATGTAATCCAAACACTGAAGCTTTATATTACTACACAAGAACCTGAACTTAAATTGAACAACTGCTCTTGGATTTTCACATATCTGGTTGTGCAGGTTGTTTTTTCTTCTTTTCTGTTTCTCCTTACTGCATGCTTCAATTTCTGAATATAAATTTGCAGTTCAAGACAGTGAATTTATGCCTGAGTGGGGGTAGAAAAGGAGGAGAGAACTTACAGGAGCACATCAGTAGTTCTGTCTCTGATTTTATGTGGATTATCTTGAAAGGGGTTCACATGGATATCAATATATTTGTTGCTTGAGGGGAAAAAAACTATATAATGCTGGCTTATACACAGTGGTTATTCAAGTGAAGTACCTTCTGAGACTGTGCCTTCTGCCAAGCGCTGTGCACTTAAGAGAAGGTGGTTGCTCACTGTGTCTAAGACACTGCTTGGTGGAGCTGGAATGTACAGCAAGGTCCTGGGTACACACTCATGTCTTCGTTTCCTGCTGTTCCTGGTGGCTGTGGTCGCCTGAGGGCCTCTTCTGTAACTGCATTGCTGGATAACTGTGGGATGTAAAACCAGCATGGCACTTGTCTTTGGGATATTTGTGAGCTACAGGAAGCTCTAGAAGTGAAGACCAGACCTCCTGGTTTTGTTGGAAATACATCCTAGTGTTGGTAGCAGACTTTCGCCCTGAATTATTGTATTTTTGTATGTGTGTTCTTGAATGAAATCTTTGTACCTAAAATTTTATATTTAATGTGTTTTGGATAATAGCATTTCTAAAGTAAAATGTTATTTTCTCTCTTTTATTTTTTTTGGTCATGTTGCTAGTATAACATTAAAACTACCTTTACGCTGAAAGGTATATTCCTTTTTGATTACTGCCCTTCTCCATCCCTTTAGCTTTATTAAGATTGTCTGATTTTTCTCTCCTTCCCCTCTCCCCCCCTCTTT
>VZTM01010127.1:1498-12621 GCA_013400555.1 Jacana jacana | reverse complement strand
TATAAGCAATCAACAACAAAAGAAAGTATCTTGAAATCCTACACCTCTACTTACAAACAATTCCAAGGGAAGAGTTGCAGCAGCTGAATGCTGTGTTATGCTCACTTTAGTGAAAGGTAAATTAATAGGGTCTCTAGAATTTTACTGTGTCTTCTTATGTCATGCATTTCCATGAAGGGGAACATTTTTGTTGTAACCCTAGTTCATTCTGCTGATGGCACATCTTTGCCTTGCAAATTTTTTTTTACTTTTGAAAGACTGGTAAATGAGATAACATATATAAGAATGGATATGGAAGAGGAAGATAAAACTGTATTTTATAGTTTGTTCACTGAGACTGCCAAAGAAGACTTGAAAAAAACAAACAGATTTACATGTATATGTATTTAGTTTTCCAGCAGCAAAAGAAGAGTTGGCACATCAGTCCTGGAAGAGTGTCTCACATAGGCTTTTCCTTTGAAAAGATGACATAAATATGTTTCTTAAAAATAAACTGAGGAAAAAAAGAAAAAAGGCAATCCATTCCTCAGCAAGCAGCCAAACAAAACCGACCAAACATTATAAGCATAATTGAAGTTTTTATCTAGCTCTAAGGATTGATTTGTGGGCATTTTGCACCCGTGTTCCCAGTAAAGAAAGTCTTCACAAATGAAAGATAGGGAATTTACACTTTACTTTCCTATAAGGCTTAAATTTTTGTTGCATCATAAAAAAGGTTCTTGGTATGAGAGCCTAGAAACATGAGGAAGTGTTGAAGCAGATTGATTACTTCTGATTCAGGCAGCAGTACTGAAAATACACGTGTGTCCTTTGTCCATGCAAGAGCATTTGTAAACATTTCAGAGTTTGCATATGGTGCAGGTAGCACAATTGGTTTCATCATGTACTTCTCTATTATTTCATACTGTTCCAAAGAAACCCTGTTAAAATATACTGGATGCACAGGAACTTCAACTCTTTTCTAAGCTTCTCATGATAAAACTTAAGTAAATAAGTAAAAACTTAAATAAAATATGAAAAAGTAAATATAAAAGAATAGATGCAAATAAATGGTTTAATGCCTTATGGTAACCTCTGTAATAGTCTCCAGTATATACAGCAAAGTCATCAAACAATATTTGGCATAATTGTCTGTATCCTACATGCACTGTAGGATACATAGGCTGCATACTTGTGCACTTTCTACTGGATGTATTCTGTGAAGATAAATCTAGTATTATTTAAACTCTGTTTTAGCACCTTTGCGATGGCAGAGGAAAAAGCTATACAAGGTACGTGTGAACAGCCTTTGTTCGAAGCACAGCTAACTATAGGAAAACAGGCACAATGTTAGCTTAGTTTGCTTGGGCAGAAATGAAATAATTGCTCAGAGAATCATACCTTATTTCTGAACTTAATTAATTGATAGTGTGATATCCAGATCACCCTGAAACTGAATGACACTGCTGAAAACTGAATGCATTCATTTCATATGCCAACAATCATAAAGGATTCTGTGGAAAAGGTACTTAGTGTCAGCATTGAAAGGCAGGGAATTATGTTTAAGCAAAAATATTCCTCACTTCAGAAAGCGTGTCATGTCCCTGTCCCTGATGTTGCCACCATGAGAACAGATTATTTCATTTTACCTTCACCCGTTAACAACATGTTTTGTTGTTTTGACATCAGGACTGGGAGAAGGACAATGGAACTCCACTGACCTCAGGCTAGACTCCAGCTACGTTATTCCTGTTTACATCTAACTATGCTACTTAGAATGATTACAGAATAGTCAGATTAAAAGAAGCCAAGATGCATTTGGCCATTACAGTGATTACTGAGTGCTTGCCTAGACTGTAGTTTAGCAGACAGAACCTTTTGTAAATTTTAGAATTTGTAAGCTTGTATTTTCAAAACACTTTCATGACACCAGTTCTTGTTTGTTTTAAATTCATCTTCCAATTTCTGCTTAAGGTGTTTTGATGCATTTTTCCCCTCTAAAATGCCTTTTTTTGGTTTTCAATCATAGATCTTCTCTAGTCATCCAGGTCAGCTTGCTGTTTGGAAAAACCTTCAGCAGACTATCAAGGGAGAAATCATAGAATCATAGAATCATTTAGGTTGGAAGAGACCCCTGGGATCATCAAGTCCAACCATCAGCCCTACTCTACAAGTTCTCCCCTACACCATATCCCTCAACACCACATCTAATCTACTCTTAAACACAGTCAGGGAGGGTGACTCCACCACCTCCCTGGGCAGCCCATTCCACTGACTGACCACTCTCTCTGTGAAAAACTTTTTCCTAATGTCCAGCCTAACCCTACCCTGCTGCAGCTTGCAGCCATTCCCTCTTGTTCTGTGGCTAATTGCCCGTGAGAAGAGACCAGCAATGCTTCATGATGTTTTTTCTTAATACTTCCATTGGGTAGAAGAGGAGGAGACTGCATGGAATACAAAATATTAGAGTTCATCTTCAAATCCATGGATTTGCTCAATGTGTAAACTGCTGTACAATCAACCAGTACTTCCAAGGATTCTTTCTGAAAGTAAGGCATCAATGCAAAAGTGTAGGTCCTTGTACAAAACCAGATCAAAAGGCGACCTGACTTAGTAGCCTTTTTTAGTCAGTAGTCAGTAATGGAGGCCTGGGAAAGAATGTAAAAGCAGAACTATTCTACAGTGATGCTTCCCCAGCATATCATCCTAGACCAAACAATCTGAAACTCAGTGAAGAAGCTGAAGGCTTTAAAAACTTCTTTGTGAAGCCTGAAAACTTTTCATTTTGCATGGACTGCAAAGTACCAGAATGGAAATAGAGACTGGGTTTCATGTATAATTTCATGTATTTTTCCTGTTTTCCTATTCTGGGCTATCTAGGGGCTGGTTCAGCATTAATATAATTTTATCCATAACAGTGGAAACTGCCTGGAGGCCATAGGATAGCACCCTTTGCTCATATTTTTTTCCAGGCTTTTAATCACATATTTCCTATAGTCAGACTGGAAGCATGCTGGAAATCTGTGAGGAAAGTGCTGGTGCCATGAGGCCCAGAAGTGGTGACCCAAGGAGGCTTGTCTGGGTATTACCCTGCTAGTAAGTGAAGGCGTCTGGATCTCTTTGGCCAACCTAAGGTTAGAAGCAGGTTCACCACATTTTGTATGGTCAGAACAACATTTCTGTTTTGTTGTTCTGCCCCACATGTGGCAGTCAAGCACCAAGACTGTGTGACTGGTCTACTGAGATAGCTACAACCACATTCTAAGCTGCTGATTTCTATTTACATTTTCCTCTTCTCGGTTCTTCCTTTTTACCACTGTCCTCTACCAAGCAAAAAACTTTTCTCTAATTACTTTTCACCCCTTAATCCCCTTTCTGGTACATCCGTACTCTAATTTGCTATTTCTGATACTATTAACACAGTCATATGGTACCGCTGAAATGATTTCCTAGGTTTCCTAGGCCTTGCAAGATTCCCCTCCTCAGAGGTCCTCCATATTCATCTACTATGAAGTTTTTCTGTTTTGACTCCTGAACCACCAGTGAAATCCATCCATCCTTTCATGGCACTGCCATAATTTTTGTTGGATGCCTATACATCCAGGAATTTCTCTTGTCTAGTAGTTTTCCATGCCCAGCCAGCTAGCTTAACCCCAGGCCAACACTGCAGCAGTCATCAGCCTGCAGCCCCAGCAAAGTGGGGTTAGCCTGAATGACAAAAATAATCAGCAGAAGATGAATTTCAGAAAAATTGCTTAAGAAAGATGAAAATACTGGTTTCAACAAGTATGGCAATACATATTAGACCCTAGTCTTGTTTAAAAGAGTAAGTAAGAATCTCATTTGTACTATGCTCACGAGAACAATCCCCACTGATGGGATAAACAGTGTACAGAGGAATGATGCAGATGTCCTTGCTTACTGAAAGGAGAGGATAAAAGCAATGAGTTCCACTGCCTTATTCATGATGCATCACTGCCTTCATGAATAATAGCCTACATGACTTAGTAATTAAATATCCTTTACTACTTCCCACCTTATGTAATCACATTTAGTTTTAGGACTGTATGCTCAGAGAGACCTCCTGACCCATCAAATCCACCCAGCTGTGATTACAGATAGCCATTTAATAAATATCTCATCTAGAAGGAGCCATACTAACATACCCTACATCACAAAGTGATTCAGAGCCTTAGAAATTAAGATCTTTAGCGTAAAAGATCACAAAAAGAGGAAGACGGCAGGAACAATCAAGTATATAAGCAACCCCCATGTCAGTAGAATGGCAGATAATTTTTTTCAGGTGAATATTCTCTGATGAACCTGGGAGACAGATGACACATGATGATACAGAGGAAGACAGAAATAACTTGGTCAACACAGCAGCAAAAAAGACAACCTCATCAGAATGATGAGCTTTTCCATCAATTTTGTACATAATCCTTTTACTGTTTATTTTAGATTTTACTTTTTCTTTAAAATTATGATCATCTTTGTGTTGAAAGGCACTAGACTACTTAATCCTTGGTAAGGATATATTTATAAAGGCAACCATCATTTTAGAAATCCTATTTTTTATAGGGAAATTTTAAACATTGCAAGTATTATTTGACAATATGTTTGTGCTTTCAAAAGAAATTCAGCAATTAGTTATTTGCAGTGCTTTGGAAGTGCACAAACAACATGAACACCAGATAAACTATCAAAATAATATAATAAATTTTTCTAAATTTCTCTGAGGTCGTCTTAAAGACAATTTTTATTGGAAGTAATAATTACGTTGTAATTATGCTAATAGAACTGTTATATTTGTACTAGTATGTTAATATGTAGTGGACAACAGTAAATGGCAACATAACAAAAGCATGAGATAGGGATACAGCTTTCTAAGAAATATGTTCTTTTGCATATGATTTCAATTTTCAGTTCATTGCATGCATATATCAGTTCAGTTTTATAAGCAGTTGCTTTGCTGTAGATGGTATAACTTAACTAGAAAAAGCAACAATTAATTACTAATAAATTAATACAGTATGAATTAATTAAGTGTAACATGTTGGTTTCAGTAATGTTTGTCAAAGTAATGAAAAACCTTTCACAATGTTTGTATATATCAGATAACTGTCCTTCATCTAGTGTTAGAAAAACAAATAAGAAATCAACTCACTACTGTCGCTGTATATAGTCTGCATTATTGTGTGCTCTTGATTCTTGATGCCATGAGGCTGCCTCTATAGATCTCTACAAATGTGGAATCCCCGAGTCATTACAGTTGATAGAACATCAATTAATTTGTAAAGTATTATGTAAAAAGCAGCTCTGGTATGTCTCCATGGCATAGAATTAGCAACATTTTTCTCAGTATGAAGAAAACAATGTATGTTATTTCCCTCTCCCACCAAACCGATTTCTCCCACTGCCCAGATATAAAACATTTCCAACATATATCTTTTTTTGGACCAAATTTCCATTTAGGTGAAAAGAATCTTTGGGAAAGTAAGAGGCCATATAAAGAAATGGTCTATTTTCTCTTTTGATATAGAAAGTTGTTTTTTAGTAGCAGGGAGCAAAAAGAAAGGATAAGAGGGTAGTAAAGTAAGCATGAGTATGGATGAGAGCCCAAACAGAAAAGACTATCTTGACTTCACTTTTTCTTAACAAAAGGAATACTCACACAGGTGTACTGCAAGTCAGCTACACAATGCCTTAAGAGCCAGACCAACACAATTCAGGGATCAAGAAGCACTAAATTGGGCACAGAAAGGTGTCATCAACATGAGTGCTGTCTCACTTACTGAGTCTGGTCTGAAATAGTGTCTGTGTGTATAGCATTTTTGCTCACAATCTGTAAAATGTTGGAAGTTTTAACTTCACTAAATATGTCTGGCCATAATCCATACTTGCTTATATTATCAAGTACATTAAAAAACAGACCAGAGAGTGGCATGAGGAAAACCCAACTAGCTAATGATATAAAAAACTGCTGGACATATTATCATAAGATAACTCAGGTTGGAAAAGATCTTAGAAGGGTTCTAGTCTAACCTGCTGAAAGCAGGTTCAGCTGTGACACTGCATGGCTTTTCCAGTTGGGTCTTGAAAACACTCAACCATGCATAGCTTCTCTTGGCAACCTGTTCCAGTCCTTGAGGTTTTGTTTTCTAATATCAGACTGGGCCCTCTCTAATTTCTGGCTGCACCTATATTCTTGCATTATCCTGCCATGGACCACTGCAAAGTGACGGACTCCAGATGTATCTAAGCAAATTATCATAAAATGGTACATTGCCAAAAAAAGATCCAAGAGGTTTCATGCTACATCGTGGCTAACACCATAATGACATTTTCTGTTTCTTCGTAGTCCACAGTTTGAAACAGTCTTTAGGGTTGCACAGAGAAGCCATTATTCACACGTACGCTCAAAGTAAAAGTTCTGCACAGAAGCAGTTATTTTAAGAGGTCTTTATGTACTCTTTTTGCCCATCTCAAAAAAGGAGTTATAAGTTGTCCAGGTCTAGCAAGGTAAAAAGCTAAGTTATTTTCCTTCCTAAAATACACTGACTTTATTAAGCAGTATATTAAAGCTATATTAATTTTAACTTTTAGTTAGAAAGGGCTCAATTAAAAGGCACAGATAACATTCTAAAAGTCTTCAAGCTGATGCCATGCAGTGGCTTCAGTTACTCCTCTGAAGTTTATAAGTTTGCTAATTCTTTTATTTGGAAGGGAAGGAGCACCATTCATTGGATCTAGCGATGCACTTGTCTTCCTAGACCCTACCTAGTAGATAGAACCTGTACCTAATTATTCTTTTTGTATTCCCTGGTCTTCTGTCTGATGTGGATCTCCGAAGTATTCATAACTTCTACTGCATCTCTGACATGGTTTCAGTGCTGTGGTAAGTGGAAATGGACTGAGGACAAATTCCACTTGAGATGATCCCTGCACTGACCATCAGGGAGCAGGCAGCATGAATGTTGCAGTGCAAGGAAAGATGACAGTGAAGTAGGCAAAGGCAGATGCTTCATGGATAAGGTGTACAGTCCCACAGTACCTGAGCATGGTGAACAGAGCAGGTCCGATGGTAGTAACTGGTTTCAGCCACAGTCCAGCAACCAGTAGATGTGTCTAAAGTCAAGCCACAACATTAATAGGCCAGGTGGCGCAGCAGATCAGGCAGGGACCAAGGCGCAGGGTCAGGCATGAGAGGGTGCCTGGATGGAGTCCCCAGATGTGGCTGGGGAACCTGTAAGAACACTTACGGCTCAGCCATTGGCAATGCATGTTTTATAATTACTTTGCAATTTGTGTAACTAGTAGTTCACATACTTCATAACAGGATCTTCTATAATGTATTTTCCTAGTTTGTTTATGGGAATTTCATGTAATATGTGGAGATTGGACAAGTGGAGGTGGCTTCAAGCTGTGCCAGTGGAGGTGTAGATTGGATACTAGGAAAAATTTCTTCACAGAAGGAGTATTCAACTATTGGAACAAACTGCCTGGGGAAGTGGTGGAATTGCCATCCCTGGAGGTATTTAAAAGACAGGTAGATGTGGTGCTGAGGGACATGGTTTATTAGCAGTTTTGGCAGTGTTAGATTCATGGTTGGACTTGATGATCTTAAAGGTCCCTTCCAACCTAAATGATTCTATGATTATGTATATACTCCCATCAAAACATTACTGAAAGGAAATTATATCATGTCTTTTATTCCATTCAATAAGGTTGTTATTCTGGCACAGAATTTGCTGAGTTCCAGCAAATTTGTGCCTGACATTTGTTAAACTCTCATCTTTTGCACAGACAAACACCAATTATTTAACTAGTGCTAGTATGTTTCAAAGTGTGAAGCTAAGTAGCCTGATTTCCATTTTCATTCCCCCTTCTTGAAATATAGATGCTGTGTAACAAGCCCTTCTGTCTCCGAGATCAGTCCTATCTGCCTATAACTCCATCAGCAAAAACATTTATTTGACTGAATTTTAGACACATTACAGTAAAACCTGAAATCTGACCTGAGATTGACTTATTTATTTAAAAATGTTTGTTAATCAATTCTTTTCTTGTTTCTTGTTTTCTTATTGTTTCTATTTGCCTGCCACTACTGATTATTTAAAAATATTGAGTTGTAAATATCCTTTTTTATTTGAAGACCGAAGCAAAAAAAAGGCACTAAACTTTTTAAGAAAAAAAGCATTGGCCCATATCATTGTAGAAAAAACCCAATACCTCTTTGCTCTAATGAAATGTGATCTGTAATTCTGACTGATAGCTTCTGACAAAGGTTCTTAAATTAGAAAGAGCTCCCTCCTGGTCCAAAGTAACACTACATGAAGCATTAAAGAATGAGCTTTTAGCTTACTACATTAATGAATTCAATAGGTATATCAAATTTTAAATAACTAAGTTATACTGGTTTAAAGATGCATGGGTATAATACAGATGAATCAAAAATAGCACCTGATATATTTTCAATATACTATTAATTTTTTTGGACATAATTCCCCCTGCTTTTTGTATCAAATGTATCAAATGCAAGGGTCTGGTCTTTTAAAGAACTCTAAAGTGATTGAAACAAAATGAATCTGCAATGAACTCTGAAATATAACTGTAAAAGGATTATCATCCCTCGGAAGCATGAATGGAAGAAAGTAGAATTCAAAAAGGAAGAAAGCTAAAGGATAGCATGTGTACAGTCTATGTGCAAGTTAAAACTGGACAAATGGAAAATGCAACTTAGAATTAGATCTTTCTAAACAATGTTGAGGAGTTTGCAAATAGCCCCACATAGACATGACTAAAATCACATCCTATCTCACTATAATATTAAGGGTTAATCAACTTAGTTAACAATAATCCAGTGTATACAGCTTGTATTAATGCAGGAGAGAAATGTTCCATTTAAAAGAAACTGTCAAAATTGTACATAAAGCTAATTGTATTATTTTCCAAAGTTATCTTTCAGTGGTGTTTCAAAAGAAGCAGTCACTGCACATTAATTTCCAGCCTTTTGAAGAAAGGCAGAAGCAGAGAAAGAAGGGAAGAAAAGCATTCTATTCCAAAACAGCTCCTGCAAATACATCCCGTTTTCTGCTGTAGTGCTGTACAACAATAATGACCCATCAGTGATGCTAAGGATGTTGCTTAGATGCTTTAGATGCTCTGGAGCCATTTTCTTCCATATCTTTTATGGCTGGTGCAAAAATTTATAGTCATCAGTATAATGTATGTTTCATACAGATTTCTAGTCTGATTTCCTTCTTTCTTTTTTGTCATAGGAAAATGTAATCTGGGCCACAAAAAGAACATAAAACAGATCTCTTCATCTGAGAAAAGATCCCATTACCTAAGACTATGTGAATTTTTGAAAAAAAAAAAAAAAAGCAGCATGTAAAATAAATATACTTTCAATTTGTAAAAGAGGACTATTTCCTTGCTCTGAGTGGAAGGCAGTGCATCCAATCCACTCTCTTCTGTACGACGATTTTTATTCCTTTTATTTTTCTAGTCAAGCCTTAATTCACTGGGCCCTGGAGCTATAAATGCCACTGTAGCCCTCTCTATTTTGTTGGATAGGCCATGAACAAAGAATTTTTTGTATGTGGTTCTTTAATATAATTTGAACTAAAATAGCTTCAAGACTCAGCAAGCAAGCAAACTAACTAACTGTCTGAATAGAAAACCAAGTCCATAATTCTAACATAAACAATTGTAGAGTTGAATAAATAGACATGTAAGCAGTTATCAGAGCACACCCAATAATGCATTTTTAATACTCTAAGAAATGAGTGCAGAAAGGAATCAACATAGTCCCTCAGGCTATAAAGAGCTTCAAGTGGCTTTTATCTTACATCCTGTTAGATTATTAAAAGTTTGTAATTATAACTATATTAATATTTCAAGGCTTCTTACCCTACAGAAACCCTCAAATGAATAGAAATATAAGGAAAATACAAAGTAATCATAAAGAAGAGTGAAAACATCACATTTTATTTTGACTTTCTGATCATCTACTTTTGTAGTCTATTTTAAATGGGGACTAGTTATGGTTTTATAGTTCTATGTGCAGTATTTAAATATGGAAGACAAAATTTAAAATCTGTTGCTGTGAATTTAATGCAGACAGCAAGATAAATTATCAACATTGCTTGGATGGTTTTATGTTTGTGAAATAATTTTGGAAATATCAATAGACATATGAGGTAATATGACAAATACACTCTTCTTAATTCTGTGCAAGGATGTGACAAATTGGGTAACAAGATGAGTAACACTTAAAAATGGGTATTCTGTGTGTATCATCAATAATTTTGAAGTCTTATACATATCAAGCCATCATTGTCACTACTCAAAGTTTCTTGCATGTAGTGAATGCTGCAATATACAACATGCTATGCAGACAAGTAATTTTTCACTGTCACTAATGTCTTAACTGTCTCCTAGACTGTCAGAAATGAACAGGAATCCAAGTCAGCTAAAATTAGTGTCTCTTGATGGCTCACAGGACAGGGAAACTGGAAAAGATTAGTCCTGTCTCTGAGAGTGGAATGAAAATATGATGTTAACTCTCAAGTGCTGGAGCTGAATTCCCTTGATTAAAAAAACCCCACACTTATATTGTTTGAATATTGTAAAATTCAAAGTCAGGCCTGTCTGGTTCTGAACCCCAAGAGAAAGAACTTGCTTATATGAAGGGGCAGATTTTTGAGTTGCTGAGGTCTTATTTATGTGTCCTAATGAATGGTCAGGTTGCTGAATAGACTAGTACATCAGGCTGAAAAATCAGACATGATGGTCTTAATGAGTGCTGAGTACTAGAAAAAGTTAATGTATTTAATTGCTTGAAAGTGTTGCCAAGCTTTTTGGCAATCTGCTTCCTCTGTGAGTCTTCAATGCTCTGGAAACAAAGTACTGCCTGATCCATATTGCACTTTGTTCTAGAATTCAAAATGTAACAAATGTGTGTATAGGATCATATGCTTTTTTGCCTACTTCTTCCTAAGAAAAAACACTTGCATATATCAAGAGCAAAGCGCTGAAGATTTGAGCTTTTCCTTTTTTGTGCCACACTTCTTTTACTCCAAGAGTCAGCTGAGTACATTGACTCAAAGCTGACACGCATTGTGCTATATGTAGCAATT
>VZTM01010124.1:345-13699 GCA_013400555.1 Jacana jacana | reverse complement strand
GGAATACAATTTATCTCGAGGCATGTTGCACATGCACACTCCTGCATGAGCACACATGAGTTCAGAATAACATGCATATCAAAGTTGACACATACATTGCTTTTTATCCACAAGTATCACAGCAGTCCTGTGTTTGTTAGCATACAGAAACCAGATTTTCCTTAGAGCTGCCTATATGACTGTGTAAGTAGGTTTTGTGTTTTGTCAAATACTGTTAAAAGCAAAGCTTTTTCCTTTACCACTGTATTTGTAGTGCTTTAGTGTAATGCTCAGAAGAGGCTAGATGATGTCCTGAATGTTTTCAAAATCAGTTAGCTATATGAATATCAAGTGTTCTACCAAATCAAAAGCGTTTGTTTCTTTAACTTACCAAACAACGTTGCTCAAAGCAGGAATCTAGAAGTCGTTCCTGTTGCCAGCTCACTATGAACTGACTCCCAACGTGACAAACTGTTGTGTACCCTGGTTTTTCCATTTCTAACATTCTTGTTTTCCCATACAGTGTTCTTTCATGGTTTAATTATTTATAAAGCTCTTATGGGGTTTTTGACTTGTAAACGATATGACATGAAGGTAATTACAGATTCATACTTCTGGAATGTTTTGTACCTTCCTGAAGATAGGTGCCATACAGCTGCAGTCAGCATGAGGAGCTGGTACAGCTAACCTCATTACAAGGTGTCTAACAAGCATTTTGTTCCTTTAGGACTTCATCGAACAATTTGAGAGCTTTTAATAAGCAGCCTCTGTTAAGAGCAAAGAGCAGCTGCGAGCAGCGATGCCTTTTTAAAGGCCCAGAATGGCTTTCTAGGACTGATGCCAACTAGCAAGCATTACCACCTTCTGTGAAAGCCCTAGGAACAGTCCTGCTGTTGCACCAGCCTTTCATTTCTGTGCAAACATTTGGTGGGCTAATTTCACTCTCCGAATCAGTAACATGATTATTTTAAAAAAAAAGGAGAAAAGCCAGCTTGAAGTGATTCCAGCTGCATGGGCTGTCTCTGCTCGGTACACTGTGATCAGAGAACACAGGAGGGCAGTCTTTCTCAAGAATGTTACTGAAATTTGCCGAAAATAGTGAATGAAACAAAGAAAACTCAAACCTTTGTCTTCCTTTTTGGAATATTTACAATTTGTATCGCTAACTGCCATCTTACAACCCCAATAAAATAAACCCATGCATTTTTACTGAGCTTATAGTGATCCAGCATTATTCAGGAAAAGGTATACAAGTGAATGGATGTGTTACTGAATGATGTTTTAAGTCTGTGAACTGTTGAGTTTACCTGGCATAATTGTATCTATATTGGTTTCCTACCCAAATAGTGTTTTATGAATATATAGTTGAAGAAATTAAATTCAAGTTCATTCTTTGAGCTAAAGACCTAGTATTTAGTCTGTTGTTTGGCGTCTTCCAGTGCTGGAAACTGAAACCATTTTCTTAACTCTATTTTTGCTGTAGTGGAATTAGTCCCTTTGCAGTTACTGCTGATTGCTGTGTGTGGTTCCAACAAAGAGGCTGAGTAATTTGTGTTGCTTTTTGGGCAATGTAACATAACATGGTGTGCAGCTAATGAACTAGGATCAAATGAAATTAAGAGCATAATTTGCTGATTATCTGATAAGTTTACTTTGCCCTGTTTGCTTTGCTATTTGCTGCTTTCATTTTTTTTCCGTTTTGTGATTCCATTTCAGGGGATTTGACTGGACAAACTTTATTGCAAAAGAAATAAGTGATTTGTTACCTTGTTTGCAAATGAATATCAACCTCTCACTGGAGAGGGAAAAATATGACCTACATTAGGTCAGAGGTATAGCACAGACATGCATCTTTATTGACCCAGCTAAGGTTTTTTGGGGAAGAATACTTTGAGTGGTTAATAGTTTCCTTGTAAAGCCCTTAGGTTGAGTGGTTTTTTTAATTTATATTGAAGAATCTAAATTGCTTTTTTGAGTAGCTAATTTTTTTTTCTATTTTTCTGACTGTGGCCTCTTAAGACTATAAAAGGAAATAAGTGTAGTAATTCTTTCTGAAGAAAACCACTTCTAAATTCTCTAGTGCTTCTGGAATGTTCTCGGCTCTAATTTTCAGGAGTTTATTATGAGATCTTAAAAATGCATTTAGTCGTGCCACTGGAATACAAAGGGTTTTTAATCATATTTTAAAATTCAGCTGTATAAGATTGTTTAAGCTGAAGTCTTAATACATTCAGCTAGACAAAAATGCCTTTGAGCTGCCTCTCGACCACTCCTGGATTGCAACGTCAAAAAACTCAAATAATTACGTTTTTGAGAAGAGAGGGGAATGCAGTGAAACACTTTGTATCAGTTCTAAAGCAACTTTTAGTTCTTAAAATCTGTAAAATCTGATCATTCATGTAAATGAAATTTAGATTTCTAAATAATCTTCCAAATGTGAGGCAAGGGCTCCTGAGTCTTTGGGGTTGTATGCAGACAGATACTTGCTGATACTTGAGGTTTCCCAAATAGAACCAGAAGGAAAACTGCCCAGACTTGTCGGTGGTTGTTGCTGCTGCTTATATGCCTGTGGGCAGCAGTGGGACTAACAAGAATCAAGACAATTTCATACCATTGCTGCTTGAAGGAACTCGCAGCATGGCAACAGGCACATGCTCTGCAGCTACTTAATAGAAAAAAGATCTAGAAATAGACTGGAAAGTGGGTTTGAGGTGCAAGCAGGCTCAATTTGTCACCCCCGTGTTTACTTCAGAAAGAAATTATTTTTGGCCTTGGGACTTGAAATTTGTTATATGCCTATTATTACACTAATATACATTGATTCAGGGCCAGTGTTAAAGGAGACTGACTCCCTTTCCTCCTGTAAGGGTGGAGAATTCACTTATTGAGTCATTGCCTCTGGGCAGATCTTACTCAGCCTTTCAATAGCTGTTTGTAGGTTTAGGTCCCAGACATTAGCTGGCTTATCTCCAAAATTTCCAGGTCTTCTGTGTGACTTGGTTGGGTGTGATTTTTCAAGTTTCTTTAAAATGAGAGGATAGGGATTTCCCCCAGAATTTCAGTTACTTTCTTTAGTCAGCATCAATGTATTATTTTTAGTCTCTCTATGAAACTGAATATGTCCATGTATAAAGCGAGAACAGTTATCTACAGAAATAGCCATATTTATTACTTGGCTAATGAACATCTTGTTTTTTCCAATATTGTAAAAGAACAAGAGTGTTAAAGTATTTATTATCGCCAATGTGAAATGGTAGTGGAAGCCTTAAGGTGAAATTTTGAGACAATCAGCTGAGCTCACATCCATAATGTTGCATTTGGGATTTTTTCCAGAACACTGAGATATGTCCCCATTGATTTGGGGAAATTAGCTCACATTTTCGTTTGAAGAGCCTGAAAACTATACCCTCCCTTGATCCATTTATAAAAATTACTTGGAGCCTGGGTTTGTGTTTGGTATTTTGGTTTTGTTATGTGTTTTTTTAAACTGGTATCCTCTTTAAAACTAGAATGTCAGCATTGTTTAGTTGGTGGCTGTTTATAGAGTAGCTGTGTGCTCTGTCCTTTCTTATGATTTGGTTCTAACGGGAACCAGCTACCCTGTCTTGTTTGGTTTAAAATCTCTAAAGAGCCTTCAGCACATTTTACTAAATGAGGGTCTCTGATAGATGAACCAACGTGACTTTAGTTTTGTGCTCAAAGTTGTCAGAATTACATTTTTAAGAAAATCCTGCCTGTTAAAGCTGCTATGAAATGTGTGAAGAAGCGGGAAACATCAGTTCAGGGGTGAACTTGGACACTGTGGCACTAGAGTAGATGGCTGAGAGATTCAGCAAGCGTGCCTAATTTGAGAAATTGGTGTTAAGGTTCGGTTTTCAACAGAGGTGTAAATTACCTGATTTACCAAGGAGCAGTATTTTGACTATACAATTGAACCTTTTATCCCTCTGTACAAAACAGTATTGGGCTTGTTTTCCTACTTCTGAGCTAAGCACACTGGAGAATTCCCTTTGCAGGAGTAGTTTGCTGCAGAACCCAAACTTTCAGAAAGCTGTTTTAAAGGTCTGTTTCCTTTGTTTAATGTGGCCATGGGTTTTCTAAAATTCAAACTGATAACATGCAGTGTCATTTCAGGAATAATTGCTTTAAGCACAAATGAGTTTGAAAATATATGTCTTATTATGTCTTAATTCATGTATAGCAATTCAAATGTAAAAAAAGACACCCTAAATCAGAACTGTTTAGGAATGTGTGCAATTACCAATGCAGAAAAGAAGTTTTATTCTTAAAGGACTTTTTTATATCTTCTGTATATCCTTAAAGGATTTTTAAAGATACTTATGGAAAACACATCTTTCATGCTACTGTAATGGTGTACTAGAATCAGATAGTGACATTTTTGAAAAGAGATGTATACTTGTAATCAGTTAGCTATTCCTTTAGTTGTTTTGATCAGACAAAGTTCAATCTCTATCAGATTAGTTAAGCTTTCCAACTTCATTGTAACGGTAGCCAATTAATGTGCTAAAAGGTATTTGTAAAATGTAGGTATTTGTCATAGTACCAAGTCATAGTATACTTAAGGGCAGATAACTAAACTGAACTTAATTGTGGGCTTGCAAAAATATTGCAGGGCATAAAAACTTACATTAAATCCCAAAATTAGAATCATAGAATAATCTAAGGTCTGTTGGAACTGACGTTAAAGATCATTTAGTTCCAACTATGGGCAGGGACACGTTCCACTAGACCAGGTTGCTGAAAGCCCAGTCCAGCCTGGCCTTGAATGTTTCCAGGGATAAGGCATCGCCAGCTTCTCTGGGCAATCTGTTTCAGTGTCTCACCACCCTCCGAGTAAAAAAATTCTTCCTAATATCTAATTTAAAACCACCCTTTTTCAGTTTAAAAGTCTTACCCCTTGTCCTGTCACTGCGCTCTCTGATAAAGTGTCCCTCCCCATCTTTCCTGCAGGTCTCCTTTAAGTATTGGAAAGGCCACTTCAAGGTCTGCTTAGAGCCTTCCCTCTCCAGGCTGAGCAATTTGAACTCTCAGCCTGTCTCAATAGGAGAGGTGTCTCCAGCCCTTTGATCATCTTCATGGCTGTCCTCTGGACTTGCTTAAGCAGGTTCATGTCCTTCCTGCTTAGAGATGTGGTTTAGTGAGGGGTCGTTGCTTTTCTGTTTTGTTTTGATTTATTTTATTTTCATCAAAGTTAGGTTGATGGACTAGATGATCTCAAAGGTCCCTTTCAACCTAGGCATTTCTGTGATTATATGATTCTCATCCAGTGCTGGATGCAGTACTCCAGGTGGGGGTCTCACAAGAGCAGAGTAGTGCGGGAGAATCACTTCCCTCAACCTGCTGGCCATGCTGCTGGTGATGCAGCCCAGGATGTTGTTGGATTTCTGGCTTTCAGGCACATGTTAACTGGGTTGTGTTGAGCTTCTTGTCAACTAGCTCCCCTAAGTCCTAAGCAGGGCTGCTCTCTGTCTGTTCTCAGTCCAGCCTGTATTTGTGCATGTGCTCATCCCAATCCATGTGCAGGACCTTTCACTTGGTCTTGTAGAACTTCATGAGGCTTGCATGGGCCATCTTATTCCCATTTAATGTGAAGTCAGAGGGCAGTGTTTTTCATACAATACAATAATGTGAATTGTGTAGCTATTTCAGTTTTGGGTAAAGGTCTCACATGGACTCACAGCGCTGTCAGTGTAGTGAAAACTTTGGATTATGGTTTTTAATATGCATGTCTTCATGCAGAAAATCTACAAATCTTTTTGCTCTAAATTAATCTCATGGAATATTCTGGAAGCCAAAAATCTCCAACTAGTGTGGTGCCTACTTAATAACTCAACTTGGAAATAATGTACTGGTTTCAGAGGCAGCGCAGTGTTAAGTAATACCACTGTCATGAAAACATCTTGTTTAGCTTCCTTTTTTATTTTGATACTTCTTTGTCCTAAGAAGCTACTGGTTTATATGAAAAAGAGCTGGGAAAATTTCTCCTCTCTGAATGTTTCTTTAACTTTTATGGCTACACTAATTGTCTTCTGCGCAGAGTAATAACCAGGCTGCAGAAATTAGGCTGGACCTCCCTCAGCTGCCTTTGGAGTGTTAACATGGCTCTAAAATCTGCCCTTCTTCCTCTTGGCTCTCCACCCCAATTCTCAGCGTTAACCGCCTATTTTCTCTTTGGATTCCACCTTCCTCTCTGCCTTTCTGTCTGTTACTCTACCTCAGGTTTTTATTTTGATCACCTTAGTTATTCTGTGTCAATAGAGTAAGACTGTATGAAAATATTTTAGTTAACCACAACCTAAGCAAATGCAAAAGCTCTTCTCCAAACTGGCATTGTTTATGCAGTATAAACCACTAATCCGTGAGGGCAATTTATTTGAATGTGTTTTAAATTCCTGCTGGAGCACTTCCTCATCTTAGCCAGGCCTCCTGTGTAACGGAGAGAGGAGCAGGATACACGCTTTCACACCCGCATGTGAAGAAGTGTTTGTCTTATTGTGTAATAGATCTAGTGCCTGTAATATACAGCATTCTTGCAATAAATACCAGCTGTGGTTGTGAAATGCCTCTACTGCTACATTTGAACTAGCCACAAAAGCCTTTTATTGCTGTGTATGTTTCTCTTTGGCTTCCATTGTCTGTTGTTACCAAAATTTCTTCAAGGTGTTTGGAAAAAACAAGGAGGGGGCTGCAGGGAGGGCCTGGGAGGCTGAGCGTGGAAACTCAGTTTGGAAAGAATTCTGCACACAACCCTACCAAACCCAAACGTGCTGATGGAGAAGCCAAATCCTGTGTAACAAACGGGAAGGTGGCAAAGTCAAGAGATTGTTAATAAAGGCTATGTGTTAGTGAGTTATTTTCTAAATATTTTCCCGAGATTTCCATGTTGTTTCGTGCTTCACATTAAATTGCAGAAGTGTTGTGCGGGTTGTTTGGCCCGTATCAGGGTGTGAGTCATGAAGTTGGCTTTGTCTGGCTTGTGAACTGTGGGGGGGAGTTAAGGCAGAGCTATATTTAGGAATATCAACCGATGGCAAACTGTGGAGCATTGCTAAACAACAGTGTTAAAGGGGCAGCACTGGAGAGTTTATGCTCAAATTTTAGATGGTTTATAGTCATTGTATGAATTGAAAATAGCAACCATAAATAAAATTTCTAGTTTCATCTTACAGCATCCAGAATCTGAATTTGTAAGTAAAGAATTGTTTAATTCCAGTTACAGGTAGATAAGGGTAATATTTGAGTGGCTGTTACCGTTGAGATTTTGTCTTAAGATGCAGAACAGCTGCTGACTTGACTTGCTTGTATTTTGAAATTTTGGTGTCGATACGTGGAACCAAATTTAGGTACCTTTTTGCATCTAATTAAAACTAAAAGGAATATGGCTCTTTTCCAGCCTTTTGCTTCCTACTACCTAATTCTCTGCAGTGTAATCTGCTATGTATTTGGGCAATTTTCAAGCCAATTATTTTTAAAAAATGAGAGGCTCTGTTTTTCCAAGGCTGCTCTTCTGTCATAACTGTCATGATCTGTAGCTAGTGTTTTCTGGGGGGAGTTGTCTTTGATAACCTTCCTTTGTGAAGGCATGTTTTGGTAGGGAATTCATCTAATTTGTTAGTGATTATTTTAGGTTGCCATCTTTGTTTCTGGGCCTGTTTGTGGGAAGACAATTAGATTGCAATAGGAAATTCACAATGAATTTAAGGGCTCCAGCTGAGATGCAAGTGAAACATTTCCTTCCAGAATGGAGGTATTTCTGTCACCCTAATAAATTTGAAGCCGGCAGGTTTCTCAAGGTGCTCGGTGTTGGTTTAAGCACACTATTGGTGACTTGAACGTAGGCAGACCTGAGCAAAGACCAGTGGGGAAATAGAAAAAACACACTTGGAATGTATAAATTATATAGTTTTAAGTTAATGTATGGGGATGAGTTTATCTGTTACTGTCATTTTAAGCTTCATTGGCTGAAGTATTGATACTTTGATAGAAGCCTCTTTGAGTGACTAACTGGATTTCTGAAACATAATACTGAGCCACAAATATTCATTTGAATACTTGGTGTTTTCCAAGTGTCACATGTTGAGATCTGTGCAAATCATGCTTTATGTGACACTGAAGTACTGGGTCAACCATTGTGAGGTGCATGACTGTGAACCCGTTAATTTAAATGAACAAGCAAACCTGCTGGTGGTTCTTGTTACATCACTTATGGCACTTATACAGCAGCAAAGACATTTAAACCAATTCCTCCCTCTTTTGGCTACTGGAGCTGTTGAGGACAAGGATGTTGAAAGCACCTGTGATGAATTCTAAAAACATCCTACAGGGTTCGTTGATGCCAAGAGCTGTGTGTTGAGAAGCTTTCAAAATGGGACCTAAAAATGTGTGGAATTCTGATGGACACCGTTTCAAAAAGCAAGCGCTCTGAGCACTGCTGGTAACAAAGCCTGTATTCCTGCGGACTGGTGTCCTTAAAATCCTCAGCTTCCCTCTGAGCTCTGCCTGTCCTGCAGTTGGAGAGCAGTGTCCCAGTTGGCCAGCCAGGATGCTCTTGCTGGTCGCCAGGCAGCTGCTTCCAAGTGGGATATATAATGATCGTGTTTTGCTTGCCCTTTTTTCAGTGAGCTCACCAATTTTGGTCTCCCTTCAGTGCTCAGCCATTGATTTTTACATAACTTGTGGAAACTTAATTATATCTGAACTCTTTCCTCGCTCTGGCTGGTGAACTTAGTGGAAGTTGACAACATGTTGTTGAGGGGAGACTGTGTGATTACAGGAGTTGTGTTTACTTTGGAAATGAGACTAAAAACACTCTCCATTTTTAACAGATTCTTTTGTGTATATAAGCCCATCAGGAAGTATGACACACTGCTGGAAGCATTGCTTTTCAACCAAAAAAAGTCATTTAAGTCAACAGCCACTTTTAGGAGAAATGCTTTCAATTTTTAGGAGAGTATGTTCATCTACCCTGATCTTTTCCCAAGCATTTAAAGCTGACAGCCGGCAGTGGGAAATGGCCAGGGTTCTTTTGTTCAGAAAAGCAACTGAGGGGTCTGTGTTTTAAGGTTTTGCTTTGTCTTAAAGCAGCAGCCGAGTCAGGGCTGGTGCTTGTGGCTGACACACGATACCGCATCTGCGGGCTCTTCTGCTTGCTCAGCAAAACCTTAGCCAGGCTCATCTGGTTTCTGAGGGGGCAGCAGGGGGGCATGGAGACAAAATAACTTATTTCAGGACTGCAGGGGCTTAGCTCCACTTTCTACATGGATGAGAACAAAAAAAAAAGTTCTCTCAGCTAGTTTTATAAGATGCTGATTGTTAAACCTATGCTTCTGGTTGGCTTTGTCATGCCATAGGCGTTTCACTGTGATTAATTCGTTGAATTGCTTTCTCTTGGACAGCATGTCAGAAGCAGTGTCTTTTAGAACTGTATTAATGCTTTCTTAGTTGAGGGAGTGAAAATTGGGTGAGAAGGAAAATTGCCTTTTTATTAGGTTAGTTTTACTCTGTTTATTTAGTATCCTGAACTGGCTCACCCAGACTCTGACAAACGCCAGTGCTGCTGCTGGGAAGCAGAAGTGGGGGCAAGCTTGCTCTTCTTGCTGGCAACACACTGCTGGGTCATCCTGGCTCTATTTAAGAGGGGGCTCTTAGACTACCTTTTGGGGTGGAGTCTCTTTTCCATTTATCCTCTAATGCAATTGAAGCACCCAGTGAATGGTGTTATTAGTGTTGAAAAGGAACTAAACACTAAAGGTTGTCCAGATGTGGAGATGTTAAAGCTCCAAACTCCTTTCCTGGTGTCTTTTGTCGGGATGATGCTCTTTCCTCTTTTTAACAAATAAAGAATGTGGTGTTGGGGATGTTATCATTATATGCAGACTGATGGGATGTAAATAAAATTAAATCTGATTAGTTACCTATTTGCAAGCTGGCATTAAAAGTCAAGATTAGTTCTATTGAGTTTATCTTCTCCATTTTGAAATAGAGGAGCATTCTAAAGCCCGAATCAATTATGTGGTCGTCTGCGCTAGTTTTAAAATTCTCCTATTTTAGGAATGATGTGTGTATTTTTTCCCCTTTTTTTGCTTGACTTTGAGCTAATAAAGTTAGTATTTTGCAATATTTTAGGAAGTCAAAGTTATAGGGGCTACAAATTATAGTAATGAGTTTCAATGATACATTAATTGAAGTAATAACAAATTAGGGGGGTAATAGCAGTCTTTTTTCCTTTGGTGAAGAAAGATAGGTGGAGATAACGAGTAGTAATCTTATTTTTAGGTATTTTTTTATGTTTTAAACAGGCATGATTTTGGTATGCTTATTTTACACAGATGCAGACTGCCAGAAATATGTAATGTGAAGCTGACTTGTAAAATTCAGGATTTAAATATAGTTTTACTAAGAACTTTTCTTTTTTTGTCGCTGTGACAAAAGCCCTGTTTTAACCAGAATATGAAGGTCTAGCAGAACGTTATCTCCAGAATGTTGTTACTTGTGTCGGTGATTAATCTGTGTGTTTTCAAATACCTTTCTAGAAGTCCATCTTTACTTTTCACTCAAAATCTGTCACTATTCTAGCTGAATTTTATTTGCTATGTTTGAAGTGTATCTCCACCTTCGATCTGGGATCGGTATCAATTGCTCAGTCATAGGGTTTTTGTGTGGCAGTAACCTTTTTCATTTGAATGCATTTTCTATTTATTTTGCAATATATTTTGCTGTTAATTGAAGTACATGATAAAAAGCTCATTATCAGTAACTTCCTGGGCTGCTGATACACCAGGTGTATTTAAGGCATTCCCTCATGCCATGTGTTTGTACACCCATTATGTCAAATATCCCTAATCAGAGATGTTGGAAAGGTGCTTTCTTTTGTTAGGATCTTTCCTCTAATTAATTATTCCCCAAAATATTATTGCTTGTAACTACAAATGAGCTATTTAAAGGTTTCTTTTAGCTTAAAGTAAATTTTTATATATTTATATATATCTCTTTATCTATCTTGAAAATTATTGTATTTAAAATAAGCATCGACTTAGTAGACTGAAATGATCCATTATTCATGGTACTTTGGAACACTTCAAGCCTTATTTCCCAAGGCAGCAAAATAAGCAAAGAAAATCACTCACAGGCAGATGTATTGGGAAGGTGGGAATGTTGCCTTTTAAAGAAGAGCGTTAGGCATCGGGTCAGGTCTTGGAAAATTGAATTTTAATTAGTTACTTGCATGTCTTACAAATTAACAGGATAAATGGTCAATGACTCAGTAGGGCATTTCCCACAGGATATTGTACACACTTTGTAATTGATGTGCTGCTTCCACTTGTGATGTCTGCAATATTCTGTTAACTGATAAGTCTATCTTGGCATTTATCTGATGTATTGAATGATAAAGGCCTCATGTTCTTTTTAACCGATGAAGCGTAAAGCAAGTATTTTGGAATTCTACAGTTTAACAAATTCTAAAATCAGCATAAGGATGGACAAATTTTAATGAGCTTTTAAACTAACTACCATTCTCTTTTGAATAGGCACTTCTAGTAGTAGATTTGAAATTCCCCGTGTACCTAGGATGTGTAACACAGAACTTGTAGCAATATGTTGATGGAGATTTTTCTAGGCAAACATGACAAAACCTCCAAGACTTTTGCAGATTAAAATGAATTCCTTGCAAGATCAGTGCCTGAAGGCCTCATTAATTTTAACACCACTTGTAATCGATTCTGGGAAGAAACAGATGTTTCGTATATTTTATAATCTTTGATTTAAGAAAACAGTATATGCATGAAGTCTGCCCATTTTCAGGACACGTTACTAAAACTGAATAAAACCTAAACCAGCATTTCTGCTTAATGGTGGGCTGGTTGCTAGACTGTGCTATGGGTAGTCTGATTTATGAAGAAATCATTTGAAGTTAATTGTCTCTTAGTTGAGATGAGTTATTTTGCTCTGCTGTGGGAATCGTTTGGTCAAGAAATTAGAAGAATCCAATTTGCTATTGTGCTCAAAACCCCAATGAACTTTAGATCTTCAGTCACTTGCATTTTGCCTCAAGTACTCTCATAAAAAGATTAAAATACTGTATGGGGGTTTATGTCTTCCCAATGCCTACTTAAAATAAATGCTGAACTTTACTACATTTTAAATATAAAGACTTTGCCTCCATCTCCTGTTCTCTAATGTTAAACACTTTTCACACTCAGTCTGATAGAGCACAATGGATTCAGTGTGTCCCCTCTCAGCCTCAGGCTGCTGCCTCCCTTTTTCCTGTTTTCTGAAGTTCTATATACATTTCAATGTAGGTGGAATATTTTTAAAACATTTTAATAAATTGAAAAGTGACTGTTTTGATTAATACTTTCAATATTTAATATATTCATATTACAGACATAAGAAAAGAGAATCCTGTTTTAATAGATTTAGTAGATTTTCAGAACTGAGCACAGCTAATAACTGAGCATAGCTAAAGTGAGCATGCAAAAGAATAAAATTATGATTTCTCTCCTTTTGTGATGTAACTACTGTCATATATTCAGTGAGCCAGGGAGGTTTATTTGAAAGTATTTTGAATTTTCTCCCCTTTAAGCAATATAAACTATGGGTTTGCTAGAGGACTGCTGAAACAGAGATTTGTCTTGTTCTCCTACTTTTGTAGATGAATAGTTCCTTTTGCAAACTTAATTAGGTATTTATAGGAATATGGTGAAAGCATTCTACCAAACGCTTCAATGTTTTCTTGGGTTTTGTTGACATGTTGTCATTGATAAGATTTATTATCAATTTATAAATCTGTACGAAACAGTTTATGAAGAGTGAGTAGCCCCATCTTTTTCTGTCTTCTACGAGGTAGATGTTAACATTGTAGCTGAAGTCTTGAAAAGTTTCAGTATAGGAATTACAAACAAAAGAACGTTTTTCTTAAATACTTTTCTCATTGAACCAGTTGAAGTTATCAGTAGATGACTAGCATGGGTTTATCTAGGGGAGGCTTTCTAGGCTTCCTAGAGATATCCAGAGCCACACCTATGCGACTTCTCATCTCTTTAGAGAGTGTAGTTAATGCTCTGTTGTCTCAAAGGCTTTTCTTTTCCTGGGAGGATTCCTGGGCATTTTTTTTTTCCTTTGCATAGGATGTTCCATATGATTTGAGCGGATCTGTATTCCAGTACAATATGCAATTTCATGGATTTATTTACAAGAGCACGTTTACTACTACTGATAAAACCCCCAACAAATTAGCATTTCAAAGGACATTTATATTATCAAAGTAAATATGCTGAAATAACCATTCCTAAATTCCATTCATTTGGGACAACAACCGTGCTGAAGTGCCTCTGAAGTTCTGGTAGTCATTTGA
>VZTM01010118.1:1019-17448 GCA_013400555.1 Jacana jacana | reverse complement strand
ACATCCCCCAGTCCTGCCTACTTGGAACAAATCTGTATTTCTCTGCTGTTTAGATGCTTTTTTTCTAGACAGCCATAAAGATTAATAAAAATGTGTCTTCCAGAAAAAAAAAATAGATTATGAAAAATTTTAGACAGTCAATCTTAGTAAGAACAGTGGATTTTTACAAGTTAGCTTCGAATTCACAAAACTCACATCAATATATTACATTGCAGCCTCTGGTTTATTCCAAGCCACCAGGTATGAAAAGAATGGTAGAAACCTTAAACATTTTGTCACTGGGCCCTGCATATTTTGCACACAGCAGGCATTTCCATAATCCTATTAACCTCTTGACACAAAGAATCACTTATGGCAGGCAGGAAGCCTTTCCAATCCATGTTTTTTTCTTTCAAATTAAATTAAAAAATAACAACAAAATGAAAGAATGTGATACAGCAGTCTTTTCCCTTTACAATTCATATTCACGTGGTGATCAGGATACAATAAACAATGTTCTGCCTCAGAGTGCTTGAGCAACTGGATGCCTTACAAGGACAGGTAAACCTCAAGCCATTCATATCTAGAAGACCAAAATAAATACCACAGTGGCGATAGCAAAATCTGAGAAATGGAAGAACACAAGCATTTGCTGAATATTTCAAACAAAGGTGATGGAAAAAAATCAAATTAAAAGATACCCTGGAAAGCAAATGGTAAGGTAAAACAATCAAAATGCTTGGTGAAATGCTTTAGCATTACTCAGCCTATTCCAATTGTTATTACTATATTAAAATCAATTTTTTTAAACAATCTACAACTTTACCACAGCTAAAAGAAAGTGAAACAAATTCCTTCAGTCAGCACTACAACAGATACCTCACCAGACTCTCATCTGCCCTGCAGGATGAATGTGCCACCAAACCCTTGATCTTGAGAGAACCTATAAACACCCTGAAGCCATAAGCTTAACTACATGTTCTCATGATAGCCTAGAGAACCGAAGCTAACTCAATACAGCAAATACACTGTTCTTGTTTGCTGTGTAGTGGGAAACTGCTTGTGTCCTTCCAGGTCATATGAATTTCCTCTCCAAAAAAATTGTCTTGCTCGTATTAAAGTCCAAAGTTTCTGACAAAAGAGAGAGAAGTCATAATCTTCCTGAGGGCAAAATATTGATGCTCTTAAAAAGACATGAGCAATTCAGAAGGCAAAGCAAAAATACCAGTTCAATGGGGAACAAGGGTATGAACAGGACTGAATATGCATCAGTCAGGTTTAAAGACATTCATTAGAAAATTGTAGGCAGGAGTGGCACGCAAGGCAGTTGTGTTCTCAAATAAAGAAGATTTTAAATCTCTGTCAGTGTTCATGTTGGAGACATGAATGTTAACTTCAAAATGTGTAGCACTTCACAGAAGCAGAATGGCTCCTGGCAAAAGGGATGACTAAGACAGCCTATGACATTGCTACTGCGTGCCTGGTATTTGCTAAGGCACCTCTACATGATCACCATCAGTTCTTGCAGCAAATACTGCCACAAGAGAAAGAGGAAAAGCAAGCAGCAAGACATATAGTCATAGTTTCTATTAAAAACGTGAGCAGAATGAAAACTGTAAAATGGAACAAAAAAGTANCCCACAACAAACAAAAGAAACACCTCCATACCAAAACCATCACCATGAACAGTGAAGAGATTCACATTCATTTAAAAGTTTAATCTTCAACCATCTGTGAGTTAACTGTTATTATTTATAGTCATATATCACTTATTGCTACATACTGTGAGGAGTAGGGGAGGAGGGCTGGGGGAAAGACATTTAATGACAGTAAGCAGAGTACTTACTAATTTAAATAACTCCCAGAAATGTTCTTATCTACTGAACAAACATTCCAGTGTTTTAATTAATTCAAGCAGACAGAGATCAAATGAGCATGTATATAGCAATTCAGGAGTAACTCATAGCACTGTAAGATGCACTTTTGTTCCTGAGGCCAAGCTGAGCCTTTGAGTCTTTTTTCCTCCCCTTTAAGTTAGAGCACATGGGGAAAAACAATCTAGAAAATACGTTGCATGGAGGCTCTTTAAACCACTTACACTAAAATGAAATGTTTTTAGCAATTAGTTGAGTACATAAATCACTAGTAACACTATTATTTAAAAATAAATCTGCTGTTAGGGAGGTAGAGCATTCGATAGCACACATTTTCAAAGATTAGGAAAAATTACCAACAACTGATTAAGAGGAAAGGTTAACACTACAAGAATTAACTTCTACTTACGTTGCTTCTGTCCATTAGCCCAAGAAGCTGGAGACCAGACTTGGCTGCAGTGGCCTCCCTGACACGAATCTGCACAACCACAAATTTCACAATGCCTTTGAACATACATCATCAGGCTTTTGTAGGAAGGAGTCGTGCTTATTTGTTTGCTCATCATCTGTCACTGCTACACATCCAACAGCAGAATTACGTATGGGTGCAAAACGCAAGGCTCATATGGGCTGTCAAAATGGTCTACCAGTCTGCCTATAGAGGAGGTGAGAAGACAAGGAGGCAACACCAAAGTTCAGATCTTCTTCCTTACTGTGCTTTTGTGCCTAACTAAAGACAAAGCAGTTTGGATATGAAGATAATATAGCTTAAGAATAAGGGAGACTGACAGGTATGCCCATGCAGTTGCTGGACAATGTGTCACTTGAGGACAAGGCAGCAGAGGAGTTCCCTTCTTGTCTCTCCTCTGAGACAGGAGGAAAAGCAACATGAATTTGACTTCATGGGCTTCATATTCTGCCATGCAAGACACAAACTCTACTAAATTTAATGCATAAGTAAATGCGGTAGCCCTTCGTTGCTTGAGTATTCCTAAACACTTTTGATCTTCTATATCAATTTGCCCTTTCTGAAAATACTATTTCTATTTATTTTTTTAGGATAAAAGGTTTATCTTCAGACAGAACAAGTGGAGTAACACACCACTGGTCAAAACCTCTCATGACACGTTGAGTGTAAAGTCAAACTGAGTCAACAAGCAATGCATTACAGAAGATAAATGTGGGTGGGTGGGTGCATCTTACAGCAACTATTTCTCCATTCTATAGAAAAACAAATTATCAGGCATTCTGAAACATGAGCAAAGAGCTGAAGGTGCAAAGAGGTTGCAGTAAAATCATAGTCACATACAGAATGGAGAACTGCCCTTAAATGACAGAATGAGGAAATAACAGAACAAGTCGAGGTATAGAAATATTTTTTGAAGTAGCCTTCCAAGTGATCTGTTCCTCATAATGTAGAAGAATGGAAGAATTTTCCATCCCAAAAGAATCTAAGAATATACTTCAGAAATTTATTGCAGTCAGAAACCAGGATTGGATAAGGAATAGTGTATTTCTTCCATTATTTGACAGCACAGTTCTTTCCCTTTCAGAGCAGCAAAGACAATTTTACAAAACTGTTCCATTACATCACAAAACTGTTATGGAATACACAGCCTCTTAGATATATGTCTGCTCTCACACATCAGCATAATAATTTCAGTTGAAACCAATGCAGACAACCCATCACTAGCAAATTTATGTTTTACAGATGTCTTTACCTTATCACCAATCGTATAAATATCGGAGGCCTTTATTTCAAAACAGATTTTAAATACTTCAACTAGTCAAGCAAAAATCTACAGAAAAATGCTCACTATATATAGATCAATTTAAAACCCACAGCTCTACACAAATTACACTGTGATTACTTAGAAAGCATCAAAATGCTGTAGAATTGGTTGGCTTTGTACATCCAAAGAAAAGCATAAAAACAAGCCCAAAAAAATCATAGAATGCATCTGGAAAATGGAGAGTGGCGACTCATGAAGATACTTTATGTGTAATATTCAGGAGTCAAGAATAAGGACCCAAACTCCTTATTTAACTCTGGTCTTAGGCATAGGATTCAGAAGAGGAGGACAGAACCTCAGCCACAAAAAAAAATACACATTGATGCCAAACCATTTTCCCTCAGTCTATGAATTCAGGTTAACATTAGCAAGAGCTGCTAAATGCTCACTCTTTTAGGCGTTGACTCCCATTTTGTATTGGCCCTTCATTTAAGTTCACCCACCTTTTTTTTCAAGCTCCTAAATTCATGTGTTGAGTTCTCAAGAATGGGAAATATTTCAACAGAATAAACAAGCATGAATATAATTACCAAACTCCCCCAAAGTTACACATAAAGCTTCTTTTCAAGCAAAAGACCTAAGTGATAATCTTTTAAAGTTTGAAAACAAAGATTGTATTACTCCCATTCCCATGTATTTAGAAGTCTAACATCAGCATTATTCTTTAAATAATAAATAATAGTAATTAAATAGTAGTAACTAACTAAATAATAATTAACTAAATAATACTTTTTAAAGTAATAGTAACTAAAAAGATGTTGGGCAAATTAAATGGGAGGAAAAAAAGATTTTCAGTCTTCACATGTAGACACTTTACATGTATCATCTTCATGATGGCATTTGCCTTCTCACCAGATAACTTGTCTCATTTCTCTGCAATTCTAACCCTTAGTCTCTCAGTCATAATGACAGGACAGGTTGCTATTGGGAAAAGAGGCTAATAGATAATGCCTCAATAGGATGCCTGCAGTGGAAAGGACAAATCGGCAACCATGTAAGATAAGCATGTAAGGAACCGTGGAGATAATCTTGTGTGGGAAAATTCTCAGTCAGGAAGAGGCAGTAGGAAAAGAGTAGAAATGTCTCATGGTAGAAAAAGATAAATGAGGCAGCGCTTTTATTGGGTAAGGAAAACAGGTGGGAAATGAGGATTTCAAAGATTAGGGCTTAAAATAGGCAGCTTGAAGAAGCATAGAGGAAGTCAAGGAAACATTTACATGAGAAAACAGTACTAGGTAATGTGGCAGCTCCTTCTGTCTAACCACCCAAAAGAGCAAGCTACGTGCTAAAGTGTAAGTTCTAAAACAGCTTTAGGGAGTTAAGCAGGTTCTAGTCTCTCACATGCAAAGTAGGCATTTATGATGGGAAGCAGATTTAACTGTGGGGACTAAAGTGAAAGCCACAAAAATTATGGTGGTGCTCAATACTTCAGGGCTGAAGATACAGAAATCACTAAATGGAGCTAGAAAGCTCCTGGGAAGCCACTTGGAGCACAGCAAGAAAAAATACACTCTAAGGGTAACAGGTCCTTCAGACGAAAGCATAACACCTTCAGACAACAGAAACACACAAGGCATGCTAAGAGCGAGCCCTTTGTGGAAATTCCAGTAATGTCTATAGAGCTATCTACAAAGCACTTCAGCACCCCTGTGAATCTCATCCTGGACATATTGCCCACTGTCACAACGAAGTCTTGCTGTGGCGGAAAACAAACCAATTTCCCCAGTCCCAGTTGTGTTCTCAAGAAACTAGAAGTCAAGACAGATGCATGTTCTCCTTAAAAACCTCCAAGGAAAAGAACTGGTGGTTAAGTTTATAGAGCTGTATTCCTGTCTTTCTATCTCCTCCTCTCTTTCCATTCTGGGCCTAGGAGGCCTTTTTATATCTTTCTTCATGAAAATAAAAGAACTACTGCCAGCCCTGCCCCAGCAGCAGAGACAGCCAGCAGCCTCCCAGGTCATACCAACAGGAACATAGCCAGTATTTCGCAGGAAGATAGGGATCATCCCCTATGCTCAGCACTTGTTAGACTGTATCTGGAAGACTGTGTCCATTTTTGTTGCTTCCCTATAGAAGAAAATGATTGATAAACTGTCAAAAGTTCAGCAGAGGGCCACAAAGACAGTCAAGAGCTGGAGCACCTCCCCTCTGAAGAGATGTTGAGGGAGCTGGACTGGTTCAGCCTGAAGAGGAGATGGCTTCAAGGGTCCTACCAGTAGCCTGCCCACACCTACAAGGAGGGTATCAAGAAAACGAAGCCAAATACTTTACAGTGAAGCATGGCTAGAGGTTGAGAGACGACATGAACAGAAAACAGAGAGGTTCAGACTGGACATCTCTTCCATGTCTTTTGGAATCTGGTTCATCAAATATGGGAAGCACCACAAAGGAGAGGAAACAGTTTCCTTTGTGTGAGGAGGGGGTCAATAACCAGCTTAGCTCTCTAGAGAAGAGAGGTGTACTGGAACTCAATAAACTGCCTGCTTACTACAAACAGCCTTGAAAGGAGCTAAAAATGCAATATAACTTTTGTGATAGCTTTAAGATCACCCCCTTAGCTTTGGACCTGACTTTGGACTCTTAACATTCCAGTCAACTAAATTAATTCGTGATTGTGAGGAGAAGAGAGAGCACTAAAGTTTCTTTTTATGAAGTAGGAGTGTTTTGGTCTTCGTTTTTATTAAGCTACGTATGTCAGTAGCTAGTAACTAGGCTTTCCAAATTTAATTCCTCCTTTAGCATGTGTTAATGTCAATATGATGTGAAATGGGTCACTTAATGTATCTAGTATTTCACTCATTTTTCTTCTGATGAACAAGTCAGTTGGCATCAGCCTATTTAGCAAAGGCATCCCAAGATCAACACATTACAATTACCAGTTCTCAAGAAATCACGAATCAAAAAAGGAGACCCTACTGATTGGTTGTGATTAGAAGGAAGGAAAAAAAAAAAAAGATGAAAAAAGAAAAGGAGGCCAATAAAAAAATCCTCCATCTCAATCTCCCATAGAACAGGCAATTTTCAGAGGTATTTGTTCACAAACAGCTACAAGGACAGGAAAAGCAACACTGCCCTAGCCCTCTGGCATCCAGGTTGATGTCTACTAGGAATAGTGTGCAGGCAGTTTTCAAAAGCCACATTGCATAACTGCGTAGGGCTCAGCACTGGATAAAAGGGTGGGACTGGGAGCTCACAGGGAGTATTTGGACATAATTTGAGAAAACAGATTTTCAAATAGGCCTAACAAAGAGGCCTCCAAACTTTATCAGCCCCAGGAGCAACTGTTGTTTTATCCAGTTGAAACCAGAAAAACTTACTGATTGCAACTGATTGCATTTTTGGTTTTTTCCTGGGAAGCAAAGGAATCAGTCTGGCACACTGATTCATGGTGTTACTACACTGGCTTTCCTCAGCTGGAACATTCCTAGGCATCCCATGAAGGGCTATTAAAAATACGTAAATCACAAGAACCATCTGTCCCCTGCAGAGAGGAACGAAAGGGGAACTACAGTGGGTTTTCCTTCTTGTTGCACAGCGTTGACCCCTTCCTGTGTGTGAGACAAGCCCACTTTATCTGGAGAACTGAACACCTACGTCCAATATACAACATTTTATCTGTTTAGATAAACTTTATGTTGCATAGGAAGAAGGCGTAAATCTGATGGGACATGAGATGAAAGGCAGCATAATGGTATGGTGGGAGAAGGGACATCATCTGTCTCTTCCCTTCTCAACAAAACCTTCATCACTTGGGGTTTTTTTTACATTATTTTATCTTCCACTGCACTTGACATTCTTCCTTTAGGCTTTTACCTATATGCTAGCGAATACATATTTTTAAAACATCTTTGCAACTGCTCTTACAAGAGAAAAAATGGGTCTTCTATGAAAATTCACCCATTACAATGGTATCTACTTTAATTTTTCAATAAAACAACATTGTACTAAATTCACACAGCACAATATTCTTCTGCCCTCTAAGCAAAGCCCTTCAATGGTCTATCTCCAAAGAATAGGAGGCAATTAAGCAAAAAGAAAGGTGGTGGCATATATATCCATAAATTAAAATGAATTTAAAAAATTAGGTAATCTTTTAAAAACAATATATTTTTGCTTTCACATAGGCATCTAATCCTCTGTGCCTCATCAGGAGGAAACACTACTTGTCATCAAAGGAAGTTATTGTTCACAGTTAATTAATGACCGTAACACACCTTAGGATCTTGGAATGTAAAATATCATTGCTGTTACACAATGCTGAGGTCTATTCAATCAGTTAAGTATTTCAATTAATGTGTATAATCCAAGAGTGTTGCGCTGTTTACTTTGAGCATAACCCTTCTAAGCAATTTCACAATCTTCCCCCAATCCCGCAAAATAGGGCTTTTAAAATTGGCAAGTAGCTATAAAATTATCAACCCTTATTGATCCTCAAATCAGATCCACATCCTACAAATCTCTAAAAATGCCACTGCTTATTTCAGCTATTCCTGCTAAAGGTAGGATTATCCAACAGGACTAAAGTCCACAGCGTTACATTTTGCAGACAGAAAATACTTTCGTGATCCTGTCCTGAACGCTGCTCTGATGAACTTGTAGAGAGGCATACAGCAATCTCCTTTCCAAGTGCTGCTCCGGCAACAACCACTGCACGTGCAAGCCATGTCCTCACTGCAAACAACTTCTCCTGACTTAACAGAGCAACATGCTGCCACATGAGTGCAACAGTCTTTGCAGATGGAAGACCTAAAGGGGTCCCAGTCATTAAGCCAGAAAGCATTCATTCCTTTCTATATCAAAAAGACATGCAGTGAAGATCCACATCTTTTACTTAAGATGAAAGGATATCATAGAAGATAACATCTTTTCTGATTTGGAGTATGGACTTCACAGGAAGAGAGTATTCAATACTTTTCTACATATGTAGCCTTTACCTCATCAACCTCTTTACAATTTCATGGGTTTTTTGATAATCATCTTTCTCTACCTCAGGGTTTGAAAGTGGGTTTTATAACTTCTCCTTTAAGAACAAAGAGAGCACAAACCAAAACAAAATCACGTTTGTCATTGCTAAGTGGTGCTGTACACACAGGAATATTATTTATGGCAACCAAAAAGATAAAATGAATTGGCACCTACACACAGAGCACATATTTGAACCACTCAAGTTTGGACACATGAAAAATAATCCCAAAGGTTTAAGAAATAAAGGAAAACAACATATTTCTGTTGACAGATATAGACAATTTCAGTTGTGCCTTAACCATTTGCCAATAGAACAAATTGAAATTTGATTGCTAGAACCACAGAGCAATAAAGGGCGTCCCAGTCAGAACCAGCATAAAACCACAAATAAAAAGCTGTCCAGTGTGCCAAAGACTGTCTGAAATCAGGAGCTTTTTATTTAGCAAAAATGAAAAAGGAAAAGTTCTGATGCAGTTGTCAGAGGGGAGCATGTTTCACAGCCACTGAGCTGTGGAAGCACAGAACTGCCCTCCCAGGGCTTCTAAGCCCTACATGAACAGCCTCAGCTCCTTACTACAGCCCTGCAGAGCAGCACCAGCTTCTGGCTTTATGGTCAGAACAAAACCTCTGATGTCAAAGAAACATGGCATGCAAAAGCCCTGGCAGGAAGAACATAGAGAGCGCTGAGAAGTTACTCCCCACTTCGTATCTCATGATTACAGAATACAAAATAGGTAACAAGTTGGATGCACGCTAAAAGTTAAATTTAGAAATAAATTTAAATCTTTAAAGTAGCAAGATGATGCACCTCTTCTGGCTCTACAAATGCAGCCAAGTGGAGCCTAATGCCAGTGGGCTCTCGGACTGTGAAACTTATTCTGCTAGATCAAGAAAACCAATGGGTAAACTGGTGCTGCTGAGCCCTAAGGCTTACCTTTTGGATCAAGTACAAAGAAACCTGTAGCTAGTCAACTCAACTCAGCTTAATTTGCAAAGCACAGACTTCACAAAAACTGCCTTGTCTACACATGATATTGGGGCTTTGTTGGGATCTCTTCATTCAAGCTAGGAAAGCAGTCACCAAACCACACTAGCACTAGAGCTATGGCCCAAGAAGGCCCACTGCTAAGAAAGGGCAGCATTTAACATTGTAAGATGATAGACTGCTTCTTCAACTATTTTCTTCCAGGAAAAGGAGTGTACAAACAGCAGTATTAGGGCAATGAAAGGGTCTCTGCAGCCCTGCTGTGGTCCCACTAGGGAAGAGCACAAAATGGTGAGAGGTATCACCAACTACCACCTATGTTGCCTGGTTCAGTAAGTCATTACCCTGGTGGTCACAAAAGTTTATGTACAGTTTGCAACAACCACATGTAACAAAAGCACATTTATACAAACTAATTAAAAAGTTAGTAACGGTAACCAGGATGACAATGTCAAAAAGCAGTGTAAGAGACAAGTAACACGGTGCTAAGTGTTACCTCACCCTCAACTGTCACTATATAAGAAAGCACATTTTAAGTAGGCAATCTAAACACATTTAACCTTTTTGCAATTCAGTGCTTAGCTTTGTCTTTATACCATCTAATTGCTTATGCTTCTTAAGGAGCTTTAACTACCAGAAATACAATACATTGATAACTGTATGTATTTTACAGATGTGTTGTTAATATTCTGTTAGAACTGTAATAGATGTACATATTAACAGAGTACTCAAGAATCAGCATTGAAAGAGCCACCCTATTCACTTTAATCAAGAAAACCATGGTAAAGCTTATATGAACTAACTCATTTACTGCTATTGGCATGAAAATTGATTTATTTTAAAGACAAAAATTACTGAAAAAATATAAACCCAGACAAATTTAAAACATACTTCAAAAAATCTAGTTAATTTTTGATCTAGTTGAATCTTCAAAGTACTTTCTGGCTATATAATGAAAAATTCTTATCTACAGGTATTCCCCGAGGTGAAATATTGCTCACAAGCTTGTTTGGTTAGCAGGTACTGATTGAAAAGTAGTCCATTGTTTATAATAAAGACAGAAAATGAGGTACAGTACTTTTGACCATTATGAAGTTGCATTTTAACCAGGCTAGTAACTCAAAAGATAAAACAACGGTGTGTTTATGTCTACTCCCATAAAAAGCACTTTTTTTAGTATGTGTTTTAACACAGAAATCTTAAAAATACCCTCACATACCCAAAAGAACATATGAGTATAATGTGATAGTGTTTTCTCATATAACACTGGCTGTGACTTAAGAGCATGAGGGTGCCACTTGGTAGCTATGGATCTGGATCCTCCTGAAAACTAGACCCATTCCTTTACCGAAATGTTTTCCTGATCTGCACAGTGATTTTAAAAAACACAGACCATTTTTGTAATATATTTTTATGCATTGAGATTATTTTCCATTCCTCAAACAGGGAAAAAAAAAAAAAAAAAGAAGAAAACACAAAGTAGGGGTAGAATATTGGAATCTAGAAATCTACTAATTCATGTCCTGCCAAAAAATAGAGCAGGTTCTAGAGAATCATAGAATCATAGAATTGTCTAGGTTGGAAGAGACCTTTAAGATCATCTAGTCCAACCAGACTAGAAACCTGCATTTCTTGGCTGCTTTTTTTTTTTGCTTCAGCAATCACAAAGAACAACATTCTAGTTGATTTAGGATACACCACATAGCAGAATTTTGAGTATTTCTTTTAAACAAACATATCTGTCAAGTCACAGCTTAAAACAATTACAGACCCCTGTTCACTGGTAAACTTAAAGCTGGCAGAGCCAGATAAAAAATTCAGCTGCAATAAACGTCTAATCAACCTCAAGCCAAAATAAGCTCAGTTTTGTTTTACTGTGAATGTTTGTTGGTTTTATTGTTGCTACTATACAAAACAGAAATATACCTGAATGAAATACTAACACAGGCACTGAGACAAATTATGGTAGCTCCCCATTATCAAGGTTCTCCCAAGCAAACCAGAACTCACCTCAAACTTTCAAGCTTGTTTCTCTTGACCAAATCAAAACCTATTTCTATTTCTGTATATAAAGAAGAATAACAGAATTAGCATAATTTTAGACATTCGTAAACTAACAGACAGGGCCTATTTAACATCTGTTCATGCAGTTTACTTTGTCTCCCAAAGGCCTGATGTAAGTACCTACAGTAGCTTCTAACCACACTAGTTGGGTGCCCTGAATGTCTTCACCTGGAACACTCAAGCCATCATTCAAGCAGTAGCTACAAACAAGAGACTGTGTTCACACTCAGAAGAGTATTTGCTATTTAGCTACGATCAAAAGGGAATTATTTTGTTTCTTTAAGATGTATCTTCCAGAGCAGAATAGAAAGTAAATTTGCCAATGACTAAGAAAATTTAGTAATGAATCCGGATGTGTTTACCTAGTTTCAAAGAATAAAAATATTGACATGAAGAAGCAGGAAGTTCCTCCATGTTTGGCCCTGGTTGCTGAAGACAAACTATCAGGTTTCATTGTTTTGAACAAAATATTCAGTAAGTGACATCAATTAATTCTGTAATGATTTACTGATACATTTTTCTTCATTTTCCTTCCTACAATATTCTGTGATCAAATTTCTATTACAACAACAAGCAGTTAATGATTACACATTTGAAACCGTTATTCCTTGAGAAGGCATAAAATACTGAAATGCTACAAATATTTCATTAATCGATCTCTTCTGCAATTTGATGTAATCCATGTTATCCCTTGGAGCAAGGCATGGAAAAGAATCTGGGTAATATGGGTAACAGTAACAGGAAACCTTTCTCTTCCTTCACCTACAACAAAAATATCTTATGTTTCAGTGACATTAAGTTATTCACAGCAACCAGAGTCAAAGTGAGGTGGCACATGGCAGTTGTGACTTTTCCTGAGTACAGAAAACAAAGCTGCTCTATTAAGGAGCTGAGAAGGGAAGACTCAATTCTACATCATGTTTTGTATCTGCCTTTTTCTTCAGGATTCAACCACACCTGGGTTACATTTCAGTATCCCAGAGGTTGGAAAGATTTGAGAGTAAAGCATCATCATTTGTGTGTCCTACCTGGAAAGGCAGGCAAAACCTTCTGCCCCAGCAAAAAGGGAAGAGCACACAGCGCAAGCCGAGGGACAGACATTAAAGCCCTACCCTTTGTTTTGATATGAAGCTTCTCCTTATATTTTCAGGGAGATATAAAAATACCTTTCTTCCGGTAAGATAGGTGGTTCAGGAGAAGAAATTCCCAGAGAAACAAAAATGGACTTGTTTACTGCAAGAAAAAGAAAATAGTTTGTTCTCCTTGTCCTGTACGGTTCTCTGTTATGCAGAGACTGTGGTGGGAGTCCCATAAAAGCTGAGTGACTGGCAGAAGTGGCTGACAGGACAGGACTTCACAGCTGCTTCCACTTACTCTTTTGGCTTGGCAGAGGTCTCTCTCTCACCAGACTGCTGCCTGGGAGGGTATGGCTCTCCACAGGAACCCAGCAGAAGCTGACAGTTTCTGAGAAGGGTCACTGGCTGCCGCAGAAGTACAGGTTCCTACCTTTTGCACCCAATTGTAAGTACTCTGTTCTATTAGTGAACTGCACCAACAAAAGTTCATCTTCCATCGGCCACCCACTTCTAAATACAGTAGTGACATCTAGACAACTCACTGGGTCTTGCTAAAATAGAAACAAACAGCTTCCTGCAACCACAGAGCCAAGTTCCAGTGCAGTAACTGAGTCATGACATGGCAAATCAGTCTTGAATACATCAATGCTGAAGTGGTCTCTTTAGGACAGTAAATAGGGAGACAAAAAACCATCTCCTCTCCCATTGCTTAATTCACACTTTCTCATGAGCTTTCTCAGAATATCTCTTGACTGATTAGATTTCCTTGGGAGTTTCCAAGATGAAGTCCTTTGCAAATCCCCTGTAAGACGCCATGATTACAAGAGGTGTACACAACAGTCAAATGGGAAAAAGAGTGTAAGGCTTGATTTGGCAACAAACTAGACCAGTGATTCTAACCATGCTTTTCCACACTGTTCACAGTGCTGTCCTCAGGTTGCTACTCTGATTTCAAACACTCCACAGAGCAGCATTTTTACCCTTATTAGCCTGATTTCCAAGATCATGAAAGATTAAAAGAATCATGCTGAGTCAATGGTGAGGACGCAGTGGGCATGAAAATCTAAACATAAGCCTTTATGTGACACTACTTCAACAGGAAAGCAGTACCAGCAGGATATAGGATTTTGCATTTGATATTTTTTCCATTTCAGTCATAAACAAGGGACTTCAGCCAAAGGAAAAAAAAAATAAAATAATGGGCAGAAATAAAAATGGGACCCCTTGAGATCCCAAGGTGAAAGCTACAGGTACTAAACCCACTTTTTATACCCGTTTTCTGAACACCCATGGTCTCTGGTGACAGAAACAGAGTGCACCTCATGACATCCAAAATTCGACCAGCAGCATATTAAATTCAAGTATCATTAGGGTATAAGCATGCCAGTTCTCATGAATGTTGAGCATCCAAAAGTACCTATTAGCTCCCCTAAAAGTCAGTAGGAGGCAGACTGGGGAGGGTGAAGAAATGCAGATGACTACAGCCATTGGTTCCCCACAAGCACCATGTGAACCAACAGCATGATGTGCATCTTATTCCACAAAACCCTCCTAATTTAGAGGACTCCTAACCCTCAGTCCAGTCCTCTTACTGCAATCCATCAGTTCTCCTTTCCACTCTGCCAATATACAACTCTTTGTAGAGCCATGATGAAAACTGAACTGTTAAAGTGATCTAGATGAAAAATACCTCCTTGAAAGAGCATCAGATTAATCTCAACTTCAAGGGATTACATAAAAATCAAGGCAGAAGCAAGCTTTAAATATAAGGGCCACAGGGGAAAGTCAGTGGTCTCTCACTAAATGCTTTGATATTGCCCATGTATCAACAAGCAGAGCCTGCTGACATATTGTAATGATAAAATGTGCCCAAATGAATACATGTGCTGTCTTGTGAGTATATAAATCCAATTCAATTTCAGGCTGGTGACAAAGATTAAACCAAATGAGGGGGAAAAAATAACTAAAATAATTAATATCTATGTTTTCAGCAGGATCGGTTTCTGACAGGTTACTATGCAACTGATTTAATAGCAGTGCTGGTACAAAATGGAGAAAAGTGGTGAGGAAGCATTATTCCTCCATCAACAGGCACCTGAATTTAAGATTAACGTAAAGTAACTATGAAACCACAGACAGTAAAGCTCTTTGAAAATCATGAGTTCAGAAACTTAGTTTCTGGGTATTTCACCCAAGAGAACTGTAGTGTGATTGGAGGCAAGGGGAAGCCCCAAACAAAAAAGCACCAAACGTCACCACAAACTAGTAAGGGAACGAGGTAGCAAGTTATCTTCATTTGCAAATGAAAATGCAAACAAAATACATGTCTCTATTTTGTTACAAACAAAGCCTCACATTTCTGTATAAATGCAGTATCAGCTGCAAAGTCGATTCCACCTTCCTTAACTGCAGTGTTTCAGCTAATAATCCATGCAGCTTTGAAAATTATTTTCACCCTCCAAAATAAAAGGAAGTCACACAGCCTCTGTTGGCTGGAAAAATTAGAACTTGATTAAGTAACAAATATATTTCTTTTTACAAGCAAAACTGGCTTGCTTGTATTCCAAAGCAGACATAATAATTTATAGATGAGTTCAGGTGAATTTCCTGATATCGTGCTCTCCAAACTACACCGCTTTTTTACTAATGCACTCGAAGCATTAGAAAACAGTACACTCAAACATCTGGAAAATGGATTCTGTGATTGTGAAATCCAGTTTGTAAGGAGAAAAAAATCCCTCTTCTGGGAGAGAAAAGAAAATGGAGAGCCAAAGCACTTCCAAAGGAGGAAGAGGATGGGATTTTTGCCTGCCTTCAAACTCAGCATGAGTGAGTATGAACAGTTAAATAATCCATCCTTTCAGTGTACTTCACAAGAAAAACAGTAAAACCCCAGAAGCAGGATGGTCACTCAGTGAAAGCCAAGCCACTTGTGTATTTCTGACAAGATGGGTTTTTTAGATGGAAAGAGGTGCATGGAAAGATTGAGACCTAAAGTAAGTCCCCAAATTGAATACTGCTGCCCTTGGTGTTGTAACTCAAGAGGAAGAACAAAGCATCAGCAATTGTTTCTACAAGTCAAGAGCTGCTCTTTTTTTAGTTTCACAGGAGTGGCTGAATCTCCCAGGTGTTCCAACACTGGCTGGCAGGGACCACCTCCATCAAGAAAATGCATGACTCCTCTTTTACCACAGCTAGAATTACCTGCACATGCAAAGTCTCCACAGTGCAGTTCAAATCGATCTCTTAATGTGCAAATTGCCCAGTCCATCAAAGCCATCTGGAAACCATCTCATATTAGGCAATATGACCCAGTCATCAGTCATAGATTTGGGTGTCTCTTTAAGTGAGACAGTATCATACCACTGTAATACAAAGCCTGAGAAGCTTTGTATTAAAGAGCTTAAATGTTGCTAACAGAAATAATACTAGAAACTGCAGACATAAATTTTTTTGAAAAATAACAGAAGCTGCAACTTCAGAATTTCTGGAAATGCCACTAGTCTTCAAGTCTATGCAACTACAGTAAAAAAAGGAATAAATTTGACCTGTAGATTTACTGAGGAAGATGGAAAGCCAAGAATCAGATAGCTTTCCAATACACCAAAAAGTATCTGCAGAAACTGGCTTCTCATGTCAGCCAACACGAATTCTTGGTTCACAAGCACAAAGCTGTCCAAGTAAAGTAGCTGT
>VZTM01010117.1:871-51551 GCA_013400555.1 Jacana jacana | reverse complement strand
TCCGCTCCTCTCCGCTCCGCGCTGCTCCGCGCCGGGCCGCTCGGAATTAAACCCGTCCTGAGCCGCTTCTCCCTGCGCTCAGAGCATGCCTCACACACGTGGGAGCTGGCGGCACAGAATCAGCCCCTCTCTCTCCCCCATAAATCCAGGTTTATTCAGAATTAAAGTTGCTCCCCCCACACACCCCCCAGCCCCCCTCCTTCTTTATTATTATTTTTTTTTCCTCCGTCCCCTCTCGCAAGCGGTAAATAAAGCTCATTTACATGTCTTTGCAGAAAGTTGCTGCCGTACTAGAATAGAAACCGGGCTTACCTAGTTTGGCAGGGTATGCAAAGTAGGATTGGCTGGATCAATTAGAGAATTATCTATTTATGAAATGTCTAGCTGCAATGAAAAGAGCTGGTACAATTATGAACTGTTGTCTTGACAACTGGGAAGGACTGATTGGATCATTTTATCAGTAGGGTTGCTGATTTCAAAAGCAAGCTGCCGAAAATAGTAAGGGACTTGGGTTTCAGAAAAGGGATTTTTTTTTTTTCTTCTTCGTCTTAGCTAGTAGGGAAAGATGTGAAGGGGGTGGGGAGAGGGAGAAGGGTTTCGCCAGGAAAGGTCCGTGATGCAGATTTATTGGCAAAAAGCCAGAGTTGCTATTGTAAATTTCCTCGCCGGTTTCAATGTCAACCCAAGCTCGTATTTGAACCCGGAATCAGGGCAAAAGCATTATCACTCTGTCACTTTGTTGCCAGAAGTGGAATTTTTTTTTTTTTTGTTAATATTTTACTGTTACATCTGACAGGATTTCACATTTTCTGTAGCCCGCCTTTAGTACGTTGAACTGCCAGACAGAGAAATTAATACCCTGAGTGACTGTATTTTAATTAAGCAATTTCATGCAAATTACAAATTTTAGATTGCCAAATAATATATTGCACAAAAATTGTAGGCTGGCTGATCTGATATGCATGGAGTATTACTCTTCCAGGCGCTGTGCATACATGGGAAAATGAACAAAAATGCTAATTTCCAATCTACTATGCAAACGGTAAAAGATGCCTATTTAGATACATATGCTTTCCTTAGGAAGGGTAAACAGTTCTTTAATTTAATATAGCTGACACTTGAAGATGTGTTTTTCTCCTTTACAGAGATAATTTTTGCATTGAACAAGTAAATGAGAATCCAAGTAGAAAACATCTTGTTAATGGCGACTAATAAAAACTAATATTGCATGCAATATAATGATATTAAACCTTGTAACTGGTACATAAAGCAAGATCATTCCTATTGTTGCTCTGTCAATGAACATCAAATATCCTCGCATATTAAACATATACTGTCCGAGCGGGGATATTGTTAACCCTGTGTGCGGCCGGTTGAACGATTAACGGATACCTGCAAGGGACGGGAACGGGAGGCACGAAAGTGACACGCTTCGAGCAGCCCGAAGGGGCAAACCCTCCTCTCGGCCCTCGCCAACGAAGGCGACAACCGGGGGAGGTCCCTACGGCCATCCCGCACCCTCCCCTCCACACAGCTTCTCCCCCTACACCTCCCCTGGGCAAACGACTGCCGAAGTCCCGCCAGCCCGAAGTTGGCGAGGCGGGATGCGGGTCTGACTGCGGGGGGCGGGGGAAGGGGGAGGGGGGGGAGGAGGGGGGCGGTGGGCAAAGCTTCTCTGCGGAGTGGCCAGCAGCACCCCCACCCGCGGGGGATCTCCTCTCTGGGTCCTGTCGCCCTCATAGAGGGCGATCTGAGGAATGAGTAGCTGCGGTTCCACAAAGCCTCCTTGAGATAAAACTTTGTATGAGCCCTGGCATCTTCTGCTGAGCCTTTTATCACCGGGGCTACTCATTTGAGCAAAAGCATCAGGGTTTGCCCCTGATTTTTCCTTCTGGTTTAACGGCTTGATTTCCCAGCGCCGTGAACGAACATCGGCGTCTCTGCAGGACTCAGCTGAGGCTTCCCAGATGCTGTACACAATTAACCTGTTTGCAAATTTAGCAGTCCCTGCAACTGTAGCTGGAAGTGGGTGGGTATACTTGCCAGTCCTGAACGTCTTCGCCACATTCAGTGGCTAAAGAGGCTGAACACAACAGGACTAAAGTGGAGAGCACTGCTATCAATTTTAACCACACTGTAGTTACTACGTTTCCTTCTTTATACCTTTTTTGGGGGGAGAGGAAGAGGGGTAGAGGCAGGAGATGACGATGGGGGGAATGGGACAGATTAATTTAAGAAAACCCCAGTATTTCACACTATAGGTAGTTTTTTTCTGGAACTAATATACAATAAATGCCTTCGCCTTTTTTTTTTCTTTCTTTTCCCTTGGGATGTAAACAGCGTGTTCAGGCTCAGTATAAGAGTCCAGTTGCTGATTTCACTGGAAACAGAGGATTGGTTGTTGGGGTAAAGCATTATTCACTGTTGGCTGGGTATATTTTATTTTACAAGACTTCTGCTGCTGTTGTTGCTAAGTTCTTCCAAATTTAAATCAGATTTGGATTTGGATTTAGGTTCTCCGAGATACTTATTCACGTTCCATGATAAGAAGAGAATTATTTATTGTCATGTTCATGTTCTGAAATTCACGGAAACAATGAAGGCGTGTATGTTGTTGTGCATCATTTAATACAGAATTTGAGCACAGTTTTGACATGAGATTTCAGTGGAAGTGTCTGTGTGTCTTAAGTCACTTACCACAAAGATGTATGTTGGAAGAAGGCAAAGTATTAGAAAAGCATTTTTCCACCTTACAGAACACGAGGTGAGGATATGAAGATCATTGGTAAACTGTTGCAGCAAAGCTGCACTGTATTTTCAGTTACACTAACAGTGTTTGTCCCTATTAGGCTGATGTTCCTGAAAGCAGCATTTGTTCCCAAATCATTACATACTTGTGTAAAATTTTTGGTCTTTATTGTCCAAGTGCAATTTCAGCATTGTGATTCATATACTCTCTCTTGCGGAGCTTTCTAAGCAGAATTTTCCGTGGACATCACTGGAGAATCTGCCTAAAAGCTTGTGGTGTCATATGGCCAATGGAAAGCAGGCTACGCAGGAAGAGAAATCTCTGCATAAGCTATACTATCTTCTTTTAGAAAAGTAACAACCAGCAGTTTTGCTCCAACTAAGTGCTACTCAAACAGTGCCTCGCAAATATAATAATCAAAATATTTTGGCAATTTTCTTCAGAAAATAATAAACGGTAAGTTTTTTTTTTTTTTCCTATTTGTTTGGTTATTAATCAATAAACACTTTTATTTTTGGTCAAATAATATTCTAGGAATTTCTCTACCAACTGTTAAACTGTTTGCTGGAATGGTTTCTGTTTCATTATCCAACCAGCTTGAGGGTTTTCACTGTTGTGGTATTTGGCAGGGCAAATATTTTCAATACCTGCAACTGACCATCTTATTAACTGTGAAAAATTTCTCTTGAACAATAAACAGTGTTCTGCCAAAGAATCAGAGCAACTTATTCCAAAGTACATTACTCAATCAAGAATCTTGGGCAACATTCATATGACCTTTGCCTGCTTTCAAAATGCAACATTAATGCATTTCTTCTTCTCCTCCAGAATTCTCCATTGAGTAATATCGGCTGGTCTTTAAAAGATTACCCCAGAGTTTCAGCAAAACGGTTATTATACTTGGGATAATGATATTCAAAGGGACTCACCTTGCAACCTTTACACACAGGAGTGGTTAACTCTTACTTACATAAGGACAACAAGGACTACTTGTATGTATAAGGGTTGCAGGGTCAGACTCAAAGGTCCCTAGTACGACAAAGCATTTAAGAGTAAGAATTACTTCAGTCTTTTGCTGTATAGAGCTGAGGCCATAACTGATGTGGTGCCTGATGTTCCTGGAGTTAAAGGGTTTTGTAGGAGTTGCACTTTATGTTTTCAATACAAAATTAGGAAAGTATCTTGAAAAAGGAGGATATGTGAGAAACAAGGAGTTAGAAATATATTAATATATGAATACAGCATAGCAATGAGGGCACTGCTTCCAGGTCTTTCAGGTAGACTTCTCCAGGACCAAGGGAAGCTAACAAAGAGGCTAAGTTTCCTGTACAGCTCATATATACTGGCATTTGTTACAATGAATTTTTTGCTATCAACACCAAAGTTCTTCACAAAAATTATTTTGTTTGTCAAAACTTTCTCTAGGAAACCATCTCAGCTTCAGGGGGGTTTCAGCACTGAAAAAATAAAAGAGCTTTTCATCACAACACCCTGCTATAGGCAGAGCAGGGCATCGTCTGATCCACAGGGGGAAGCTGAACTGTGATCTATCCCATTTGAGATAGGTGCCTTAACCACCAGTGACTAGCCTGTTCTTCACTCTCCCCCTCTTTTTTTTTTTTTTTAATGGGAAACAATTTAATGTTATTTGCATGGAGAGTGGAAAAAAAATTCAAAAAAATTTAAATGTTTTATGCAGAGGATATTTTACTTTCCTGCCAGCCCTTCCTATAGGACTTGGAAATCTAACTTCATACTTACACAAGAGATTATTAAAAGAGCTAGATTTAGCCCCTGTGAAACTGGCAAAATATTTCGCAAATGCTTTCCATTTGAAAAGTTGAGTTGCTCAAAGTTTAATAAATTGGGACATAGCTTTTACCAAATTAAAAAAAAAAAAAAAAGAGAAAAAAAAAAGAAAAGAAAAGACAGAAGTATTAATTTGTCCTATATTACAGAAACATAGTTTGCACCATTAGGTCATTATTTCCATTCCAAATCTGTTATCCAGGGATGTATAACTTAGCCATAAACATTCATTCAGAACTGCAATGAGGCATAGGAATGTATCAAACTTCAGTGTAGCCTTGGATAATTTTTAAATGACAGAAAGGCTAGCAAAAAAGGCAATTCATTCTTGTACTCTTTCAATTCAAAAAGTAGCTCCCACTGTTTAGGCAGACAGCCTACGATGTTGAAGAGGGCGCTTGTGGCACCTAAGTAGAAAACCAAATATGAAATAACATTTTCATCTCCTGCAGAGACTCAGACTGACGTATATTTACTGTGTTAAAAAAAGCAAATATTTATACAGTCATTTTTAGCATAGATCTTGGATAAAATTCAGTTGTGGTGAAAGTTATTGCATCCCCTGATGACGTCAATAGAGAGACGATTCTGCTCACTGTGCCTTTTATATCTGTGTTTAGGAGCTAGATAAACACAATGTAACAGTGTTAGGGACATTATTATAAACAACTAGGGTGTATGAAACTCTCAGGAGCTGAGAATATTATGCTATTACTGGATGGAGAAAAGCCGGTGTGTGCCCTGCTAGCTCAAAGCAAGTCTTTAATCATGCATCGGAACACGGAAAGAAACTTCTTCCTGGAACACTTAACTGGAACACGGTAAGCAGCACCGGTTATGGCCATTGTTTCCAAAATACCGGGCAGTGAGTGGGAGAGTGGCTCAGCTTCAGGAAGCCCAGTAGCATCCTCTTGGCGTTAGGAGATCTCCCTTATTACGTTAAGGGCAGAGTTTCTGAGATGCTGGAGAGCTGCCCGGCGTGGTTCCTGCTGGGCATCCCTCCACTCTGGGGAAGGTGAAATGTGATCCCCAAAGATGACAGCATTCCTCCAAATGGATTACAAAAGCTGCTTAGGCCATGAAATGGCTGGAAGCCTTGGAAGGGATGCAAACCAGAGAGTAATAAAAGTCTGGCTAAGCTTCACATCTAAGCTGTCATGTAGGAGGGGACCCTCTGGAACTCATGCTTAGAAGAAGGAAGAGGCAAGGGATGACTGACGTTCTCTTCTCTCTGGTGCAATGACATGTTAGCCAGTGGGTGCTACCCTTCTTGAAGTCCATAGAGTTGCAGCCATATGGCTGCAATACTAAGGGTTGGTTTGTTGGGTTTTTTTCATATTTACCAGCCCTTAGTCATTCAGAAGCATCAACACCATTTCTTTCTGTTCAGCTATTTATTACTTATCGAGCTGGGCCAATGCTGGAAATCATGCTCATGCAGATTTTCCTTCTTCTCTGATACCATCATTCAAAGTTCCACTCTGATGAAATGCTAATAACTGAACAGGACTTCCACCAAAGACATGCATTTGTATGCATTTTGAGACATAATTCATGGCACCATATGACATTACCCTTACCACAGAGATGATTCACAGCTACAGGAAATAAATACCAGTGTTTAAAAAAATCTTTCCTGACTTGTTGAGAAGTAACTCCAGGCCCTGAAATTCCTTTGCATCACACTGCACAAAAGGAGTCATTATGTTAATGCTATCACCATGGCCCGGGTGAGAGGAGAAAAAAGAAAGACAGATTGCTGGAAACAGGGTCTGCCTAAGGTCTAACACCTGCACGTGCAGGAAGCATGCACCTATGAGCACAGAGGTAGGTGACTGGGAGAGGAGCACGTACTGGGGCAGTGCAGACATAAGCTGGGGAAAGGTGATCCGTGTGCAGCAAGTTCTATGGCAAAGCGAGATACCGATACTGGTATTATTACTGATTAATGCACTTTCAGCTCCTCTGCAGATTCCAGGTAATTTCAACAGCATTGTCCCAAGGCCACAGATCCAAGGAGTTCACAGAAACAGTGGTGCAACAAGAGCCACTGTTCTGAGCCCAGAAAAAGTGCTTCTTACAGATATTATTTATTTTACTGTTTCAACTTTGTTTCTGCTTTTCCAGCGTCAAAATGAAAATTAAGTGAGAAAAAGGAGAAGGAAACAACTGAAAAAGTTGCAAAAGGAAAGGAGGGAGAGGAGAAGGTATCTACCTGCACTTTTTTAGTCATTGCTGTTGAAAACCACAGCATTTGGCACCACACAGAACCTTTCAATCGTTGTGCTATTCACTGTACTTGGAGTCTGCTTCAGCAAAATGTTTCAGATTAAAATGTCAGTGTTTATGCTCAACTGGCCCCAGATCTATAGGTTTAGAAGTATTTTTCCATGGGTTCCTGATCTGCACACATTTTTCATTCTGCATGGCTGCCAGCCATGCCTCATAAAGGTGAGAATGTGGCATAACTGTGCAGACTTAAAACCACAGTTCTTTGTGGTATGCTTTTCAGTTTTGTGTAAGGCCAAATGTATGGCCAAATTCTATCACTTTGGTCGGTTCCATGGACTGGCACAACCCAAATCCACAGAATTTGGACTTCAAATTAAAATATACATGTTTTCAAGCACAGTTCATGTTGGCAAAAGCTGTAATAACATGTTTCACCCACGCAGTTGACTTCAGCAGAAACTTTATTTAAAAAAAAGAAAAGAGTTTCAAGCTATTTTGAAGTACAGAGAATAATGTATTATGATGGGAAGCACAGTTGTTAGTGATTTCTGTATTTGAACACTTGATATAATCATATAGTATTTGATGAAGTAAACTACTGCTCCTTATACTGCAGAGTACTGCTGCAGCTCCTGCTGTAAGCAAAGTGAGAAGTTATCAGAGCTACAGACTACAAGCTTAAGTTACCCTTTTGTACGTTTATTGACATACGAAGAGCAGCCATTTTTATGAAGAGAAACAAAAGAAAAAGACACAGTATTTTTAAGTGTACTCAATGAGGTTTTAAAAGTTAATGATACTAGTTTTGCAATGGTACGTTATTTTGCTGCTTTTTAAAATGTTCATTTTATTACCAATACCTTAAACTTCATCCTTTGTAAATGAATAGAATCAGTATCAGACAAAATGAGATTTCATATGACATTATAATTCCTCTTTTTATGTTTGCCTCTTTACTGCTTTTTATTTTTCTTTTCTGGTTTTGATAAATTTCCCTAATACTTTCCTCAAATTTGGGAATATAATATTGAAATAATTTAGTATTTAATTAAATTATAAAACTCAGTTAGAACTGGGGCCCAGTAATACCCAGAATATATAATCTAAATAAAGCAATTATTGCTCAAAGGTAATTTTTATATATTTTTTCTGATATAGATGTTGACATATTTATTCTGTCTCTCAGTGCAAATCCTTTGCATAATCACAAAACAGAAAAAAATATCTTTAAGATTAATTTGTTCTATGAATGTTAAATTGTTGGTTTGGTTTTAATTTGTCCCCTTTTGAACACCTTTGTGGCAACTAGTTGCCACTGCTGTTTATCCCAATGAAAGTATCACAGGACTGATAAGTGCAAAACAGATGAGGAGGTTTGCTATTATGTCTTCCTCTCACCTACATACTGTTCATGTTTGCTTTCCTAATTAAACTCAATCCTATATCTTCTCTGTGAGAACTCTCCATTCACTCTGAACCCATCTTCACTAACCACACCAATAGCCCTTGGCTCAGTTCCCTTCACTGCCCCCTGTGCTACCTGAAAATGAGTGCTATTTTTTTGTGTTGCTTCCCATGCTACACACATCACTTCATAAACCACAATGATCTTTCTTTCTGCTTCTTTCACAGAGATTTTGCAGAGAAATACAGAGCTTCCAGTCTGTCTTTTACAATTGACAGTATCTTGAGCTTCTCCACCGAAATCACTACTCTGAAAGACCTTGTGAAAAACAGAGGATGACCAGCTTCTCTCTCTGTCTCCAGACTCTCCTGGTCTGCTTTAGCTGTGGTCCCTGAAGCAATGTCTGGATTGGATGTAGATATTTACATAGAGAATGAGCATTTGATCTTGTTCTTCACCAAGAATTGATTTTAGCCCAATGGAGTGGCATCTCAGGGCCTTGTGTTCTCACTGATTCCCATGAGTCCCAGGCCTCTTGTGGGGATAGGATCTCACTTTGAGACTACAATGCACCTGACTTTTCATCTGAGAAGTGAAAAACCTGATTAACTTTACATATGTTATGCTCAGTTTTCATACTTCTCACTTCATAACATTGCCGAAGAGAAGTTAGAGGAAGGGACCTGCCAGCGGAAGCTTCTACATGTTTGTCTTCTCTCCACTTTTAGCTGGCCTTGAATGGTAAGAGGTGAACACCTTCTGTCTCCTCTCCCCTGGTCACTACAGAAAACCATGGATACCCTCTGTTGGGAAAAAGGGAGGCAATTTCCTCTAAATGCCTATGCTATGTCTATTCTGTAGAAAAAGAGGGCTTTGCTGTGTAATACTGCATAACAGCCCCTTCAATAAAATGTAAAAATCTGCAAAATTCCTAATCCTTGCACAAGCATTTAGCCATGAGGCTTTTACTGCTACTAATAGGAGTCCTTCAACTAGATCTCTACACCTTTCTGTAATAATCTACACAAGAAGTAATGTTCTGTAATACCATTCAATCTCTATTTTTATGTCATGCCACAGTCTAATATTCCTCAGTCCATGGCAAATATGCCTTCAGAAAATAGCTTGAGATGGGATAGAATAAGATCCATGAACAAATGAGAATCACTCACTGAAACAGAATTCTTTCCAGCAAGGTGATAAGCCAGACCATGAGGATATAAAAAGCATAGGGATGGTTTGTGCCAGGTACAGTCTCTAGTTGGAAGATTTGGTTCTAAAAACCCATGAGGAAACAAACTCATTCTAACCTACCGCGAAGAAAAAGAAAAGCCAAGGTATTTGAAAGAAAATGGAAGTTACATTAACTATATCCCTCACTTTCTTTGTCATCAAGATCACCATCGGAGGGATGTAGAGCAAGGCCAAAACTGCACAGAAAGGTGAAATGGTCAGCCAAAATCAGAGGTGGAGATGTTTATAGGAAATAAAAGGCCCTGATCTGCAATATTCCTTCAGTCTCTCAGAAGCTGTCTACATGGTAGAGGACATTAGACTGGTCTTAAAACCCAGGCTTGAGAGCAGGTTTTTTTAATTCCAGGATCTCCACAATTTTCCCTGTTTCCTCTGTGATACAAGAAGCAAAAAGACATATGTTCTGAAGTAATCGACTGAGGATTTAATAAGATACCTTTTGCAATTAAACTTCTGTGAGGAAAATTGAGAGATTCAGTTGGCTGTCGACCAACACAGAGAATGGAAAAGGCTGTCGCAGGGAGACACATAGGTTTGGTATACACTATGCCAAGGTGAGATATAATAGCAGTCATACACAGGCCTACCTAGCAGGATTTCAGCATCCCATTAGTAGGTGTGGAGTGGCTGCCTTTATCATGTGCCATTACTGAAGACACAGGGCTGGGAAGTCCTTCCCACCCATTGTCTACTTATACTGTGGCTTACCTATGACTGTGTAAAATACAAACATATACACACACACAAATTACAAGAAACTTATAAATGAGAAAACTAGCTTTCACTGTACATTGAATGACCTATAAGAGGCAATCCATTCTCAGGAAGTAGAGGAAGAGTCTCTACATTGTACCAATAAATCATAGAATCATAGAACATGGAATCATAGAAAATGGAACAGCAGATGAGGAATTGGTGCAATAAAATTAAAGAACATTAAACTACAGTAAGTGCTAATCAATGAACATTTGTGGGAAAAGGATCTTGCAAACTGATTTGATGTACTTATAAATTTGTTTGAGAACACTAATAATTTCAATAAATGGAAGTTTGAATAAGATATTTTACTTATCTCCACAGTGTCCTGAGACTTTCTAAAGTTACAAGCAAAGGCCTAGATGTAAAAAGTAATAATATTAAACCCTAAAGAATGGTAAACATGCATAGAGTAAGTCACTGGTATAAAATAGCAAACTATGTTGCTTAATTGTTTGGATAAATAGAAAGTATTTTTGGAAATGGCTAAATAGGAAGTCATACACATGAGAAAAATGCAGATCATACTTAGAGAATGAACAGCCTCTCCAAGAGAAAAAGTTACTATGAAGATTGGTCTTATATTGGATCTGCATCCTAGAGCTTTAAGGTTGCTACATTTTCTTCTATAAGGTTAATAAAAACCTCATTTGCATATGTTGCATCTTAAGAAGCAGAAGAAAAGAAGTCAGGGATTTTTTTTGATATATCACAACTATTTAAATATTTGTCCAGTTCATCTTTCTAAAGTTAAGGAAATCCATCCAAAAGTTATAGAGTCTTTAGGGAAAAGCCTGGAAAATTATATTGAAAAATGTGCAAGTTTCAAAAGACTTGGTCTACTTAATTTATCGAGAGATAACTTAATCACAGTCCTTAAACACCTACATGGGAAACAGAAATTTCATAATAAGGTAGCTCTTCAACCAAGCTAACAAAAACGTAATAAGATCCAATAGCTGGAAACTGAAACTTGATAAAATTAGGCTCAAAATTAGGTGCACTTTTTGACAGCGAGGGTAATGAGCCACTAGAACAATGAACCAAAGACTTCAGTGAATTCTTTGAGGAATATTTCAATAATGTTACACTTTTTTTAAAGGATTTACTGTATTTCAAACAGTTTTTATTTCAGAGAAGTCCAGCAGACTTTTTTAAATAGGAGGTCAGCATGTGTGATCAAACTGTTTCCTGGGAGCTCTACACTCCATAGAACTTATGATAAAGCGCTTAGTGCCCAAATGTTTGGCCATTTGAAAAAAATTTAGTCTTCCAGCACTGGCACTGATAGCTGAAAATTGTACACAGACTTTCTGACTCAGATAAGTTCAAATGAAATGGTTCAATGGGCAGTTATGGAATAGTTGCCCCAAATCACTTGACATACAACAAAATAGCATAACAATGCAGGTTTTAATTATCTGAGTGCCATGAGCAGTGTATATACTGAAAGCAGACAAGCAAGCTGAGTAAATGTTTCTTTATTGACAGCAAAACCTAGTGTGGAAGTTCAACTGATGACTCTGTGACTTTGCTCTGGGCCTATGGGGCTACTCTCAGGACTCTCCAAAGTGATACAGGAACCCAGGCTGAAAAAAAAAGCAGCACGTTATGAAGCACCAAAAGATTTGTTTAATTTCATCCAATGGTAAAACCTGGATTTCTACTGACAGAGACAGAGGAGCTCCAAAATATCACTTAGATGATCAAAACCACAATTTGAGCAAATTAAGAGAATGACATCCCAAACCTCTCCACCTAAGTTGTACCAGATCTGAGAGGCTGCAGATACCCACACATTTATTCAAGAAAAAGCCATCAGGTATGAGGTTCTGCTAGGTTCAAGATAACTGCTATTCTTGGATGGAGCATAGTGGCTAGGTAACTGTCCAAACTTCAAGGCCATTCAGGTTCAGGAATCTTCTCTGAAGTTTATACTGTGATTTGTGAGAGTTGTGGGTTTAGTTGCCTTGAAACAGAGAATACTTCTCAGGTTATCCACCTCTTAGATGGCTGCTCTAACAATCAAGTTATTGTACAAAAACCTATTTATTTTTTCAAAGAATTGAACTTGTCTGTCACTTATAACTGAAGGGCTGACCTGGTCACAAAATTACAATATTCACATTATACATTCACATGCTGGCATGTGAATTCCAGCCATACAGAAACTCCTTATTTGTGAACAAAGACACCAGCTTGAGCAGCTCCTTGTTTGATATTTCATATTAGGGAGCAAACTAACATTTTCTTTTTGTTCCCCCATATCCACACTCCTCTAACCTAACTGTATGTGCAGAATACCAGGCATCCCAGATTTAAACTCCTCATTTGATACAAGGAAACTGAATATCACATCCCCTGTGTCCCAACTGGGCTCTGGTACACAGTGACCATATATGATGAGATGAATCAGGGCCTATCAAGGCAAGCTTGTGCAGTTTTTTAACATTTTTATTTCCTAAAAAATTAAACTATTTTTGTTCATAACAGCCCTTTTCATTGCTACTCTGTTCTCGAACAGAAAATTATTGAGGAGCTGTGAAATTTATCATTAAATGGAAAGCTTGCATCCCAGTCAAATGTGACAGTTACTGATTTGCCATGTTTAGGGGATGTTGAGTGTGCCAACATCATTTGGGATAAGCAATCCATTTATTTACTTGGTGTTCTAGTTCATTGACATAAAGTGTGCATATGGTCTCTTTCTACCTTGAATGGATATGGTTAGGAAGGAGGGAGAAGTCACCAAACTGCTGTGACAAACCAAAGTGCACCAAATGGCATTGTTGGGTAGGTATGTTGGCATGGCACAAGGCAGTGGAACCGAGAGAAACTCAGCCCGGCTCTGAATGACCTGCTGCAGACAAAGCGGGGTCTGGGAGCCGTGTCAGTGTGGTGCTCCATACAGGATAACACAGCAATGTCTTGGCAGGGCTGATTAGCCCAGGCAGAACAAATTAACGTGGCAACACTGCTTCTGGTGTTTGAACTATCTCTGTGGACAGCCCCATTATGCCCAGTTCTCTTCAGATTTGTGTGAGACATCCAATAATGCCTAAAGCAGCATTGCTAAGAACTGTCATAAGAGGTTTCTTCTGCATTTTTAGGAGTGCTGGAGGACTCGCAGAGAGACTTATTTATGCTGTGTAGGTCTATTAGTGAAGGTTGGAAAACTGTGTCTTTCATCTGGACTGGAAGTATCTAAAGTTGTCTTAACTAGTCCTAAAAAATCACTCTGCACCAAACAAAAAGGCCTTATTTTCATAACACAGTACTCACTTACACCTGTGGAGAGCAATATTTGGAAGTGGTTGATATCCTGAAATATAGATAATCTCTTTCAGGATCCACAGCCCTCAAATTAGGCCTGGCAGATAAGCACAAAATCTTAACTTTATGCAGTACAGAATGGATAAGCAGCTTGGCAATCAGAAGACAAGACTGCCACTAAAAAAGCATCCCATTTTGATGAAAATGTCTACTGCTATTTTCTGTACTAACTGCAATTTCCTAAAGACTGGAATTTTCATGCCAGATAGATCATGTTGTTATAGTCCATTTGGAAGGCAATAAAGTCCCAAGCTGCCAAGGCCACGTCGTCATCCAATTGCTTCACCATCTGCTAATAGTTTGGTGTCAATGACAAACCCAGGTGCATTCCTAAATATAGTAGTGATCTAACAACTTGTGGCTATGTCTTTTAGCCAGAGAAGACTGAACCAGAATATTTTGCTAAAGAACATCATAAATATGAATAAGTAACAAAACCAGTAGTGATAACAATAATGGTGTGGCCTTATCTCCCAGGTAATCTGAATGACATTTAAAAAATGTTGAAAAGTATCTGAAAGAATTATTTTACTTGTTGGCCTGCAGAAGAATGTGGCATTTTTAATAGTGTGGAACAGTGATATTGCTGTCTTAAAAAGGGAAATGTAGAATGATGTACACAGCTATTCGAAGGACTTGAATATGCAGAAAGAAATAACTATGACTCCTCTTACAAACAAAAGTAAGAGCAGAATGTGTCTCCTGATGGTTGCAAAAAGTGCAACTGCCTTGTTTACTTACTTAAAAATGACAAAGTCCAGAGCTATAGGATTCAGCCTTCATTTGACACCACAGTCAACAAATTGCCTTGTAGCACTGGCTTTAGTTATGTCCAGACCCTTCTTCAGAACAGAGGAGATTTTCCCCATGTTCCAAACAGCTACGAATGGCTTCTTCAGCACACTCCAGATCCCCTGTCCTTGTGGACACATATAGAGGGGGTCATCCATGAGAGAACTTCCCAAAGGTAGGCGATGCAGCTCACTCGGGGAAGAGGGGTGGTGGCAGAGGAGCAGCCCTACCAGCTAAACAACCTTCCCTGTCAGCAGTTTCATCAGCCATCATGGGCCCATCCGGAAGCCTGTTGAAGCCAATGGAAACCCTTTTCATGACATCACGGTGTTTTGGGCTTGTGTTACTGGATCACTTGAATGTCCTAAACTGTCCTTGGAAGAAATCTGATGGTTTTTTTTATCAGATTATCTGTTTCCCTTTTTTCTTGGAAAAAATTATATGTGCCCTTCACTGTGTTCCCTGTTTCTTATATGAAATATAATTCAAAGCATTTAATTCTTCAGCAAAGGAAATGTGCTTATGAACAAATACAAAACAGCTTCTGAATGTTTTTTTTTGGGGGGGTTTTTTTTTTTTTTTTTAAATATGATTTATAACATTTTTATATTTACTTCAAGTTTGCTTCCCAAAATTACACTTACTTTCCTCTAAAAATTGCCATTATTCTTTGGCTACTCTTTTATTGCAAAATTATTCACTCAGTTTCTGGTTAGAAAAGCTTTGCTGGAATGAAATAATCTTTCAGAACTGTGTACCTTTTAATGTTTCCAATATTAACCAACCACTCAGGGTGTGATCTTGTTGAAATCAGAGGATTTTCTATTATACAGGAGTGGAAATATTTAGCTTCTCTCTTCCCTCTCAGAAAACAAACCACATCCTGGAAAAAAGAAATGTTTTACACAGAATTTATACATGATAAGAAATTCATTCCACAAGTGGAGTAAGACCTTTAAAAGACCTTTATCTACCTCACAGAATAAATTTGATATGCCTTACAAACCATTATGTGAACTCTTCCTCTTGGTGCATGCAGATGCAACTCTCTCTTCTACGTGCTAACACGATAATTTCCATTCCAATGATGAAACTGGGTGTGGAGGGGGACAAGTATATTGTAATGCACTTGTATATGATTACGTACTAGATTGTAAAAATTTATCATTTACGTAGCTTCTTCTAATAAGCTTTTCAAAACCTAATAAATCTTGGAATCTTAAAACATCTGTTTGCTTTGGAAGATCATTCAGTAGGCTTGGGCATCCTGCTGGTGGGGCTGCTGAGACAGTTTAAGGAGCCTGGTGGGTACTCGCAGTGCATGTTACAAGAGAGCTATTTAGGAAACTTTTGGTTTGCATAGTTTGTAAACACAGGATATTGAGAAATTGAGCTTTATGTGTGCAAATTGTTTCTCTAGAAGTTTTTCTGCAAATTTTGTTAACTAAGTGCATCCAAGATGCTTGAAAGGTGGGACCCCATTAGCAAAGCAAGCAAAAAAAAATCACACAACCTTTCTTTCCCACTATGTCTGAATGGGGCTTCTGGCAGTTCAGGCTGAGGCATCATGCCTGCTGCCAGAGGTTCATCAGGGACAGCCCTTACCATACAACTGACACACATCTCCAAGGATCTTAAACTTAGGAGCAGTGGCCAGAGCAGATACTGGTTTCATTTATTTCTCTCCTCTTTCTGCTTTGCCGAAGCTCTCTGCCCTAAAGGAACCCTGAAGTGCACTTTTCTTTCTATTACTCCAGTGTGTTGATGAAATACAAGGTGATGCAGGAGCTACTGATGCAAACTCATTCCAGCAAAGCAATTCCGTAAGGATAAATACTTCACTGGCCAACCACCCACAATAAAAAGCCCCTCTGAAATCATCTGATGATACAAATCAGCTATAGCAGAGGAGACACTGCTGGCCATGGAGTTTCCACTCAGAAAACCTGCTTTATTTCGCCTCCCTGGCCATATTTAAATAGACAATGCAATGGGATGGAAAACAGTTTTGTAAACATAAGGTGGGGAGTTTACAGCTTATGTTTTTGTGGAGTTCATGTAAGAAATGAAAGAAATTAAATAGGCAATTTCAAATTTTGACCTCTCTATAAAATTATGTGTACTAGTTATCAAAAAACGTGACAAACAAGAACACATTTAATATCACAGGGGTAATTCCCCCAGCTTATTGTCTCATATTTCTTGGTCAAAATCGGTGCTGCAAAATTTGTTAAATCCTTAAGTACAGTTAAATAAAGAGTTTTGTCAGATAGTTTTATTATAAAGCACTCTTTGCATGTATTTTTAATACATAAAGATGACATTTTGATGATTTCACTAAGAGATTTGGGGTGTCATTGATTTCACAGTAACTTTGTGTTTTTTAGTTTTTAAATGTTTGGTGCAAGCAACCTTCATGTGACTTCTAGATATTTCTGAGTTAAAGGACAACTTAATATGCCTTAAGTTGGAAGGTAGTAATTGAGATACACAGAAAGAGTTTGAGAAACATAGGTTTGGATCACAGCATTACAAATGTTAAATGATGCAATAAATAAGTTAACAAAAAAAAATAATCCTATTTTGCTATAGGATACAAAGACAAAACTTGTGACATACAGAAAGGATATGTTACCAGGACAATGTCCTGCAGGTCTGATTGAGGCTAACTTCAATGCATTTGCACCGTGGCAGAGGAGGGAGCTAGAGTGGATTTAGATCTGCTTTAAATTCTGTCAGGGCAAATCAAACAAGATAGAAACCTGCAACTTTCTCTGCATTTCCCTAATTTCCACTATGACCCAGGGCAACAGGGAGATGGTGAAAGGTGGGGTTCAAAATAGTGGCAGGAACAAAAAAATCTTAATCATTGGGATAACAATGGAATTGGAGTGAATGGATTTGCCCAGCACAATGTGTGCAAATACCTCTCCAAAAATTTACTGCCAGGTCCTTTTTGTCTGGACTCTTTGCTGAAGCAGTGACAAGAGAAAGGCAAATAGGTACAAATAAAGCCAGTCAATATTTCAGTATTTTAAAAAATGTATATCCTAAACCAGTTCCCCAATAGCAGTAGTATAACAAAAATTACTCCTTTGCAATGTCAATGGGATGTTTGTTTCCAAACTAGAGTGCCTCTTAAGCTGCTTTCATCAATTTAATTTAATTAATTGATTTTTCTCACTGTTCTATAGTGGCACATAACTTGAATGTATATACTTGAGAAATTTCCTTTCCTTAAAATACTATGAGCCTGTTGCTTTTCTCTTATACCAAGCGGATCAATACTTACACTGAATAAAGCTTGTATGAGAAGAGAATCAACCCTGATTTTCAACAACACTCATAGCTTTAGACACACTGGCTGTGGGAAATCTGCCTTTCTGATGCTTCAATTCTAGCCTCTAACACACTTTCTCTGCTGGCATCGTGACAATTTTATGAAGTAGACCCCCTGAGACCTTGGGTCATGAGGCTTATTTCACTTTATATGATTTACCCTAGATGTGAATTCGGGTTGTTCCTCAGGTGTACCATCTACTTCTCCAGAGAAGCAGTGAGCTACCAGGGCAGTCAAATCACTTCCCACCCCAGTGAAACCCACCAAAGAGGCTCCCGGACACATGTCTACCTATTTAAGCAGTCAGAGAATGTTGTGAGGAACATGCTTTCTTAGATTATTTCTGTTTGGGAATAAAGCGATAAAGCATTTTTTCCTTGTGCTATTTCCAATTGGAAATACCATGAGGAAGTATGTTTCTCATTATATTTCCTATTTGTTCAAGTGTATTCCCATGCCAAGGGAACAGCTGAATCAAAAAGCAGGCAATGCCCCAGAGTTTTGATGTAAGCAAATGGCAAGCAAGACCAAATTACTTCACTTTTCTTCTTTAACATTTTTTCCCCCAAAAATTGTTGAAAAGGTTTGATGCAAAATGAAAATAGAATTATGGGTTGGGAAGCCTCCACAAGGCCTTACTCATCTTTTCTGACAACAAGCTGCTAGCTAATTTATGTAAACAGGAACCCTGTATGCTTTCTGGTGTTAGCTAACAGAATTGAGTAAAATGGGGAGCCTGGGCTCTGGCCAAGGCTGATAGTAACTCGCCTTGTCCTCAAGTATTTACTAGAAGACTGAATACTACACTATGCTCTTTCACTTTTTCTTTATTCTCATCTCAATCAAAACTTTTTCATTGTGTAACCAGTATATGTAGGGCAAAGCTCTTTTATCTTGCACCATGGGAAAGACTATTCTGCAAGCAAGATTTTACCACAGGGCAGGGAAGAGAAAGAGAGTATCTTGTTGTTCCCTTCTATTACCCATGATGGATGCAGACTGGGTTCTTTCCTCATCCACAAGTCCCATCCTCCCTTCTAGGACTGCAACTGTTTGGCATCAATATTTCTTCCTGTTACTTGCTTGGTTCTCAGGCAATGAAGTTCACTGTGGTGAACACCATATTTTTACCAGGCAGTCCTGTGTATATCATCTAGATCTCATTCAAATCTGAAAATAAAAAAGGGATTTACATGGGATGTATGCAGTTCATTGGCTTATCTTTGTTCAGTTGACCTCTTCTGTGGGTAGCAACTTAGATGAGCCAAATTCATAACAACTGGTAATGTGGTTCACGTCACAATACAACCACTGCAGGAACCCACTCCTACCACATTCCAAGAGGCACTTTCTGGTGTGAAAGGCCAGTGGTCTCAGCCACGACTGATGATATCAGAGGTAAACTGATAAAAATCTCTGCAGGAAGAGCAGTGCATGTGGACAGTCTCTTCTTGGCACTCGTGCCTCTGCAGGGATATCACACTCTCTAGCAGACAAAATGTCATCTTAACACACAGCTACGAATGCAGGAAGCTGACTTATCCTGTGCTCTGGGCATTAAAGTAGATTGTTTGGTTTTTTTTCAGGGAAAGATTTCTAACTAAAAATGTCAAATTTGCTGTCTTTTCTGAGCCTTTGTGTCTATAGTTAGGAGGAGGTACACCTTTTTCACTCCAGATCATTTCTGGATTAAAAATAATAATAATAAAAAGGCTTCCACTGCCACAGAAGAGAAGTTTTGAGTTGTGTTTAATCAGGTTTTTGTTTTGAGGTTGGTGGGGGGGAGAGGGGAAGAATGCTTTGTTTTATGAATGTCATTAAATTGTTTCTCATGTCATAGGATTTTAATGTTTTGTCTTTTTATACTAATCATAATGTTTGTTGCTTGTGATGGTCTTTCTTCCCAATTTTTCTGTCTCACATTTCCTAATGATGGAAAGATTAAGGTAGCTAACAGGTAGATTTAACAGTTCTTATCTGCATTTTATTTTGAGTAGTTAGACAATAATTATTGGGTTGTTTTGTTACCAAGATGATGTATCTGGACAGTGTTTTAACATTGAAAACTTTCCTGCATCAAGATTGTGGTGTAAAAAGATGAGTTTTACAAAACAAGGGGTACCTTACAAAGGGGGACACTAAGGCAGAAAAAATGTTTGATTTGTAATTATTTCAGTGACAAAATCTGAAACTCTTTCTAACTTCAGAAGTGAATTTGTGACAGAGAAACCCACAGAAACCAGGTTTATCTGTACCTTGCTCTGAATAATTTTTTAATTAAAGAGGAGTGGGAAAATATTTAGTGATAAAATGCTGGGAATAATTTTGATTGCAATAATAATTCATGCAAGTTTTGCAATAATAGAGCACTGAGCATTTTGTCTCTTTTATGTATTTTTTTATGGTTACAATGAATATGTGTACCAATAATCCTTTTTATTGCATTTTAGGATTCTGGTCTGGGAAAAAAAACAAAGGAAAAAGCAAAAGTAACTTGTCACTTAGCAATTCATGTGGAAAGAGACCTAGCCTACAAGAGGACATTGTCAGGTGAATGAAAGAGATTAAATTGATAAGAAACAATAGAGGTCTGCTTCCTTCATTGTCTTGGAAAATACATTTGTTAGGCAGCTTTCCAACACAGAAAAGAGAATAAGACACTTACTTCCTAGGACAGAAAGATTAGAATTTGGACTAGCAGTCTTTCGTGATAAACAAACCACGTCTTTTTACTCGTTTAGGATTTGAGAATTGTGCGCCAATTATACTTCCCTTTTATCAAGATGTGAACATGACAGCAATAGTAACTTAAAGAAGACATAAACTTTAACACAAGGCTTTTAGTTTAGTTTCTTTAATGTCTGTTAGCCACACTCAGGTTTTGGTTGTAGATACTGAACTCTCACTCGGTGACAAATGTACTTCCTTAGGCAGTCTCATACTACTGTGACAATTTATTGGCAACACTCTGCTCCATATAAAAACATGATGTAAGCAGCTACCGCTAGGGACATGACATGAAATTAATTGGCTATTTTTTTGTTAATCTGAAAGAAATGAGCTCAATTCCTTGATCAAAGACGTTAAACATCATCTACTCAATGGACTTTCAAATGCATGAGGGGTAGCATTTTATGAAAAGCAGTTTTCTGTACAGGCCTTAGTATAAAAGAAACATTTGGTTAACAATAATTATATACAGGGAGAAAAGATCACAATAAAACAAGCCATTGTTTCTTCAACGAAATTGTTTAATGGAAAAGGCCATTATCAGTTAAATAACTCTGTGATAATATGACAGTGGGTCAATGTGAATTTGCAGCTGTTCCTAGTTCCCACAGACTTTTCTCCAGTTTAAAGGCTTGAACAAAAGCCAATGCTTTCTATTGACTGTAATGGGCTTCAAATAAGGTCTCATATATTCAAACAATGCATTTTATATAATAATCCATCTCAAGATAATTCCTGAATTACAGGCAATGTGTATATCTGTATATACACATTGTAAGATTATCTGTAAGTCTTCACCTCGTTTATTAGCATCTGTTAACCACCCAGTTCTGACCTTACTTCCAACTGAAACTACTCAGGCATATCTGCTATGGATTATCCTACCTCCTGTCTGGTTGACTATCATCATGTGGGCTTTTGTCTTGGTTTGAGGTAAAACAAACCAATTTTCTGTTCAGTAGTTTTACTTTTTTAGCTGGGCCTCTTCTAACTAACTAAAGTCTGAAATTAACAGCACATTGTTCAGAAACTGTTCCATCTCACAGTGATAAGACCTGATTATCCCAAGGGACGGTGCAGAGAGGCCCTTGCTTATACTTCTTGCTAGAACAACCAGGGTCAGGTAATTTTGTTATTTGCCAGGTTGGAGGGTTGGAAGTGGAAAGGCCTAGAGTGGTCACACTTGTAGGGAGGAGCGGCCAGGACAGGTAACCCAAAATTGACCAACTGGGTATTCCATCCCATCGGCATCATGCTGAGTATAAAAGCTGAGGGATCAAAGGGTCATTAGTTTCTTCCTTCAATGGCCGACGTCTGAGGAGGACCCTGTCTGTTCGTCTGCCTCTGATCCTGATCCGAGCACTCCTGACTCCATCTCCGGAATCTGGCTCCTATTGGTCACCAAGTCCAGCCTGGGACGTTTACTGATGCTGCTGGTGACATGATTGTCGTCCTGGGAGCTTCATACGGTTTTGTATAGACTGTATACTTTTTTTTCCTTTCTTTTATACTTTTTAATTTTTTTATTGTTTATTATATTATTATTATTTATATTTTCATTAGTTTAGGTTTTTTTTCTAAACTCCTGAATCTCTTTGATCCTTTCCTCTCCTCTCTTTTCCTTAGGGGGGGAGGGGGGAGGAGGGGTCATCATCTGTCTGATTGGTCAAAACCATGACAGCTTTCAAAGAGCTGTTAATTACCCATGGAACTGTTAATACCCAGAAATGCAGATGCCAAACTAGACACAACTGTATGGTTTTGCAGATGTCCTTGAAAATTTGACTGCTCATATCAGTAAATCAGCTTGTAAAATATCTTCAGTGCAGGTAACTTAGTGAAATTCATTTTAAAGTAAACAAGCTTTAGCTAATCAAGCATAGTTTTATGCTGAGGAAAAAAAAAGAAGGTCCGATATCAATTTACTTCAAATCCATAAAACCAACAAAGTCACATACATTTTCTTGTGGTCCCAGGAAACAATAGTATAGTTGTGCTTCTAAACAATTAGAAGTGACAAAATGGTTTTTGCACTGGAGGAACATATCAGCTTAGGCCGGTATCCTTCCTCCTCATTCTTTATGTCATTGTGCCATATACATTATTATCAAAACTATTCCAAAGAATTCCTGTAGATGATGAGGTTTCTTCCCCACATCCTGTATTTTTAGAATAAACTGCACCTATGCGGTGAAATTCCAGTGCCTTTTGCAAAAATGAAGCCCAGCTCCCAAAAGGAGATGAATTTCTTTCACATCTGGAATAGTGAGATCCATAGATATTGGTCACAGACACAAGAAATTAAAGACTTAATAGAACTCATCGCTGCCCATTCCTCTCTATAAAATTCTGGGAGATTCTATAAAATTACAGGCAAATTCTAATCCCAACAAAAGGCCTGATTCTGCCACTGTTGTTCTGTCCATGCCCACAAATGCAATTAGATGTCTAGCACAGAATTCAATTCGGTCTTAATAACACTTCTAGTAAATTTCCTACTAAAAATACTGTGGAAAAATATGACTTGTTTATTAAATTTACTTGGACAAAATTTGCACTTTTTAAGAAAAAAGTAAAATTTCTTGTGAAAAATTTAGTAATCTAGCAATCAGTTTGTGTTATCCAGGTCCTTTATCCCTGAAAATAATAGATTAAAATATATTACTCTGATATTTTTCTATAAAACAAAATTATAAAATATGACAGTTGGATCCCATATTTCCTTTAAAGCTGTCATGTTTCTCCCAAAGGCAGGAGTATATGTTACACTAATTATCTCTGCTGTAAATTCATGTTTTGTTTGGTTTTGGGTTTGTTTTTTTTTTTTTGCAGATTTTTAATATTTAATTGACCAACACTTCACTGAAATGCTGTGCTTACCCATTAAAGCTGATATTGCATCTGTAAGGCACTGGTATTCCAAATATATGTAATTCATTCAAAGAGTACAGTTAGTTAAACGACTCTTATTGATGGTATCAAAATAATTATAATCACTTGCTTGATGTGTGAGACAATATTAGCAGGGCTGTTGACCTTTTAAAGTCTGCCAGTAGGGACAGCTGAAAGCTTTTCAGAAAAAGAAAAAAAAAAGAAAGACAAAAAGAAAAAAAAAAGATAGCTGCTTACTGTGTTTCAGCAAGCTAATAAAATCCAGAGAGTTTGACCTTCCTGATGCATGTCATGACCAAAATTACATCCCCATGCTGTCCTAAGGGTCCTTTGTGTAGCATAAATCAGCACAAAATGAGGCCCATTAGAGTTCACTTGGTTTAATAGTTGATAATCAAGTTTAAACAAGATGATCAAGGACTAGTGTATACCCACACATGCTACTATGTACCCAGGTAACTTTATTTAATCAGTATTACTGAAATAATCAGGTATAAACTGGTCAACAACACATTTAGACTGGAGAACTGAACTTTTCTCATTACTGGAGACATGAATCGTAGTAGGAGCCACAGAGGCAGATGTGAGTGATTTCTCAGTTTTATATAATTGTGGGAGAAATTACAAGACCTGGCCGTGTGAGACAGCAGTGGATTAGATTTATGGCTCTAGGAGTTGATCTTTGCTGGACCAGCAGTGTCAGTTTGAAGCATCCCTGCCCTGAGCAGTGCACATTTCCTGTTTTCCCAGCAGTGACAGAAGGAGCTAGATGTCTCCTCCACTCCAACTCTGACTCACAGCCCACTGTGTTGGCTTAAACCACCTTGCATATGTCATAGAATCATTGAATGGTTTGAGTTGGAAGGGACCTTAAAGTTCACCAATTTCCAACCCCCTGCCATGGGCAGGGACACCTCCCACTAGAGCAGGTTGCTCAAAGCCCCATCCAGCCCGGCCTTAAACACTTCCAAGGATGGCGTATCCACAACTTCCCTGAGCAACCTGTTCCAGTGCCTCACCACCCTCCCAGGAAAGAATTTATTTCTAGTATCTAATCTAAATCTCCCCTCTTCTAATTTAAAGCTGTTACCCCTTGTCCTATCACTACACTTCCTGACAAAGAGTCCCTCTCCAGCTTTCCTGTAGTCTTCAGATACAGGAAGGCTGCTATAAGGTCTCCCTGGAGCCTTCCCTTCTCCAGGCTGAACAATGCCAGCTCTCTCAGCCTGTCTTCATAGGAGAGGTGCTCCATCCCTCTCATCATCTTCGTGGCCCTCCGCTGGACCCCTTCCAACAGTTCCATGTCCTTTCTATGTTGAGGACTCCAGAACTGGACACAGTACTACCAATGGGGTCTCACAAGTGCAGAGTAGAGGGATAGAATCACCTCCCATGACCAATGTGTTTAAACATGCCTGTTTTGCCTCCCTGATGTAGGGAGCAGTCTTGATGAGACTGCTGGTAAGCATAACTAGAGATCCTTCACATCCTGCAGTACATGGGAAAACTCCAAGTGATGGAGGGTCTACTGCAGTGGAGAAGACTGCCTATACATTTTCTCATGTATGCAAGTAAATTTGGTGTTGCTGTAGCATCAAATCAGTATGTTCAATAAAGCGTAGAACCTGAACATGCCGCCACTTACACTGTGAGCTTGAGGCCTCCTGTCCCAGTGACACGAGCCCCCTCCAGCAGTTTTTGTGACTGGCTGCTACTGAAATCCAGGTTGGGCAAAGCTGACCAAGTTTCTCTATGTGGGTGTCTCCATTGTGCTGCACCCAGTGCGGCCAGACCTTGCAGGGTCTTCCTGGCCTCTCTGGGACAGCCTCTCAACTTTGTATGCCTCCAGCAACTCCTTCTGGATCAAGCACTGACCCAGGACTCCCAGTCTTGTTACATGTGATGCAATAAAAATAAATGAAAATGATAGTGAATATGAAAATGAAAGTAAAAATAAAAATGGAATTTGAGTGAGCTTTAAGAGTATTCTTAGTAGGCTTAGATAAGAATATAAGGATTTGTAGTACTCTGAAGCTATAGATGACCCTGCCATTTGTGGTGGTGTTTCCCTTACTTAATTTTAAAGATATAGAGGGCTAATATACATATCTGAGTAACCAACCTCAGGATTTCTTTGTAGTTAATGGAAAGGAACAAGCGCTTTAGAACATAGTTCATCTGACCCATTTTACACATCTCTGCCAATCCTACCCTTACTGTCATACACACACAAACTAAAAGGGACAAGGTTTTAAATCTTAAGACACAATCACTAACTCTTCCAGTGAGAGTACACAGGTATTGCAAAAAACATTTGGCCCATGGTATATCCTGTATTAATCACTTGTTGTTGGGCAGGCAGGCCATTTTTGCATGATTATTTGGCTACATTTTCAGTCCAAAAAACATAGGGTTGTTTGATTTCCACCTTTTTGTCATCTTTTCTTTCAAATCTGTTTGGAGAAAGGAAAAACTGCTCAAAGCAAGAGATCCAGAATCTGGAGCTTGGTAGTGTAGACTTGCAGCATCTTTTGCAAGTAAGTTTTTGAGTAAACGGAGGCACATTAAATTTAAGGGTTAATCTTCAGAAGACACCGCTAGAACAAAATTCTGAATATTGAACAACAGGTACTTTAAGATGCACAGTCAAAAATTGAGGTAATCTGACTTAGAAACATGTTTTTGAAATGTGCTCAACTTCTATATGCCTTGATTTTTTTTTATTTTATTTTTTTTTTAATGCGTAGAATAATACTTACCTCACATGGAGTAAATTATGTGCTTGCCAACACACAATACATCAGTGGCAAAGATGGGGATGGAATCCTGGACTGCAGACTTGTGCTTTAAATGTTAACTATTCTCCCTTTCCTTTCTAAGTTCAAACTCTGTCTTTAACCATTATTACTTTGGGCTTTGTGGTAGTTTTTCTCTACCATTAGAGAGCAAATTATTTCAAAAGCACCTTTTATTTAAAATAAATTGACTTTCAGAAGTAACTTAAACTTGTTCAATATATTGTGTTTCCTTTTGCTTCTGTCTTTCACCCTTGTCTCAACACGCTTCTAGTCATAGAGAGACATGAAAGAAGCAGATACAGCTCCCTTAGTACCATAAAGGTACTAATTTATTAATATACCAAGCTAGCATCTTGATAGGAGGTGACTCCAATTCAGCTTTTATAGAGCTGGTGTGTATCTATTTGATTTGACTTTGGAGGCATACTATGGCACGAATTGTTAAAGGGGACATAGGAATGGATTCTCTATTAAATTCCATATTGCTCTCTGATACTAACCAGACAGGTGACCTTGGGCAATCCCCTTCTTTTTTTTTTTTTTTTTTTGGTTATGTTTTCTGTATTTTGTGTGTCTTAAGTCCATAACTTCACAGAAATGTACACCTACATCTAGTTTACTCATTAGAGTAATTTAATTTTTAAGAGTTTACAGTCTGAGCTTCTATCTTTGTGGGGCATGGACTGTCTCTTCCTAAGCCTCTGTATGGAATGTAGCATAGTAGGAGCCTAATCTTGGTGGGAGAATTGGCATAAAAAGTTCCATAGTAGCTGTTTTTATCTGTATTTGCGTAGCTGAAAACGGCTGCATAAAGGTGTGAAGTCCTAAATATCCTTGTTTGGTTTTAAAAATGTCAACATTCTCAATTAACCCTGCCATCTCCCATTTTTTCCTTTGCAAAATATATTTTCTCCCACTTCTACGGGAACAGTTATATCACCTCTTTTGGACAGCTATACTGCTGCTATCAATTAAGAACTTAAGGAAAAATATTTTGTCATGATCAAAAGTCTATGTGTTTACCATATACTGTGCCAAATATAATCCCCTGCCAGCATAAATTCTGTGCCATCATAAATCCTGATTGTCATCAAGAGTTTTTTTAAGGCTTGGTTCTAGGAATAAGCAAGTATACGGTAACTTATGGCAGCAAGGCTCTTGGACTACTGTTATCTCCTTTGCTTGACTGTGAAGCCTCTCCAGCTGTCACCTCCACGGGGAAAGGAATCTGAGAGACAATAAGTACTCACATAGAGTAGTCTTTCCTAGCAGCAAACATTACTTTTCCTGCCTTCCCCGTTCCTTCTGCAGCTGTATAAGCAGCATAGGGAGCTCTCATGGATGTGCCCTGGCTCTGGCTTTGCATCTTATCTCTGTCCCTTCTGTATCATGTTTAAAATGCATGGCCCCTGCCCAGTCCAAGCTCTGGACATCTCGAAACCCTCTTCAAAATTAAGTTTAGCTACTCTGCTAAGAAGTTCTGATATTGACTTTTGAAGCTAATTGAGATTACTTTTGCCACATACATTACATACTGAAAAGATACTGATTCTTTAAAAAATAAAAATTGCAAAACTAATAGAGAAGGGTCTACATGAAAGCTTTTTGGGGGAGAGGGGGTGGGGAACAAGTCAATAAATAGAAAAAAAAAAAGGTATTAACATTTAAAAAACTATAGCCAAATATAATGAAATTACTCATTTTTTGGATATATACTAGCATTATTATAAATCCCAAAATGTAAGAAAACCACCAAGTAGTTCTTATTCTAAATTCTTGTCTTGTACGGTTTATTAGTTTCTTTCCAGTATTAGTATTTTGGAAGTTACCTCACTTCCCTTTCCACATACATATGCAGTGCTGACTGATGCTAATAAAAGTCGCATATACATGTGCAGATTAGAACTCAGTTATCTAAAGAGTTCAATTTGAGCATGAAATGCAGGCAGAGCAAATATGGGATACATTAGGGATTTTGAGACTTTGTTAAAAGTAAGGAAATGGTATTGGGATTTTGTTAAATGATAGGCAAGGAAATCTTCTAGCTATCACAAAGTGATGTCAGAATGATATTGCTGTGAACTGGGAACACAGTAGGATTTTCTTACAGGTTGTCAGAGGAGGGTGGGGGGAAGGGCTGCTCCCTGTGGTATACGTTCATTTATTGACTACAGTCACAGTTATTTGCTTCAGCCAGCATGATCTGAAATGCATGTATAAAAGCATATAGGTATTGGAATTTTCAACCCAAATCAGAATCCTAATTAACTGTAAATCGTAAAGCCAGTAGCCCGAGGTATATTAAAATGAGAACTTTGTACATGAAAGGCTGCACATGCCCCAAAATCTAAGTATTTCCTACTTATAAACCACCAAATTCACTGCATCAGCTTCCATGACTCTAATTCTGCTCCTGAGGGATATACAACTGGAGTTAACTGAAAACAAATATGAGTTTGTAACTCATAGAACAAGTAATTTAACGGGGACATTAAAAATCACTGACATAAGGAAAGACAACATAAGATATTTGTACTTAAGGTAAGAATATGACATTAAAGCCAGGAGTGAACTTAGTCTATTGTACTTCATCAAATGCCTCTTTAATCTATAAATGTGTGTGATTATGAAGACATTAATTTTGAGGGGAAGACCACATCAGTAAAGCACCGCTGAAACACCTGGCACAATTGAATTTCACGCAGCACCAAACATGAAGGCGAGGAGTTGAAGTTACAAAATGCATTGGTGGAGTTGAACAGAGCTGACATGGAGAACAATTCTCAGATAAATAAAAGTGGTTTGGTTATAAAGATCCAGGCAACATGGCAAAAAGGGGTATTTTGCCTTTGAATAGGAGCAGGATCAAGCTGAAAAAGGATATTTGGTCTTCTGGTCTACAGGCAGGAAACAAAACAGAAGCCACAGAGCCCTTGAGCCTGAGGAACCTCTGCTCCGTGTCACCATTACTGTTCCGTGGTGCCAAGTTATCTTGTGATCTTGATTTAAATAACAGCTATGGCCTTCCACGTAACACATGCTAAGTCACTATGTCTCTCAGGCCAGGGTTTCAATGGCAGCTATGATGTTTCTTCTGTTACTCTATGACTGTGCTCTGCAAACTGAAAACTGGTGCGCGTGCGGGTATTTCTTTCCTAAAGGGCATAATATTTTTTACTTAACTTCTCAGGTTCAGCAAGCTCTACTTCTAAATTGTAAATTATATTGAAAGCAGAGTATCTCCTAAAAAAAAAAAAATATTATAGTCTCACACACCTATGAAATGCCAAACCTCTTTTTTGGCTTGGTGTAAGGGATCCATTACTTCCTGTGTTTTCTTCATGGAACAGAGAGTTTAACAGGTAAGAAAGCATATTATGGAAACTGCAAAACATGCACAATCAGAAGAAAACAAACTCCTACACTTTGAATTAAAGAGGTGACAGGAAGAATCTCAGAAATAGTTTAACACTAAACCATCAGTCTTCATTAATTCCCCCTGCTGAAAAATGTTTGTGTGAAAAATAAAGGTTGAAAGAGGGGCAGTGAAAGAAAAACTAATGTATGTTAAGGGAGATGTGAATATTTGGGCGTATCTTGGGAGCACCCTGAGATCAGATACAGTAAAGATATTGCCAAAGGCCATACTAATACTAATATTAATATATTGCCATACTGGATGTTCACATTTCAGACTATTGCCACTGTCGAAGTTGCAAAACTTCCCTGAATTTATAGTGACTGTTCAACTGCTGTTGCAGTTTAAACCTGTTTCCCACTCTCAGAAAAGCCTGCCATCTCCCCTGGAAGGGGGAACAAATCCCACCTATGAATTCACTGACTGAAAGTGTTTATCTGAATCTGTCAACTACATCAGAAATCAAGTTGCTAAATGCTGCATTCAAGAATTTTCTGTGGATTTGTGACATTCCTTGGAAGGCTTTAGATCCATAAAATAAAGAATAAACTATAAGAAGATATAATTATGGTATTTTCATCTCTGACATATAATTTTACTCCATAAGCACAGAAAAGATCGCTGACGCATTTCTCAGACCAACACTCCAAGATTTCTTAAAAAAGAAATAAAAAAAGAATAAAAAAGAAATAAGTCTTTTGCTGAAAAATGACATATTTAGCAAATATTGCCCAGTGTAATTGTTCATGTGGGACTCCAATAGAAACATTTTTCTGCTATTGTAACTACTGTATATTCAGAGCGTATGAGCACTATATATTCAGAGTAGATGATCATCTCCGTAATGTTTGTTACAAAGCTCCTTGTGGACACTGAAATGTAATTTTAATGGTATCCTGAAGAAAAAAAAANATACCAAAAAAAAAAAAAAAAAAAAAAAAAAGAAGGTACAGTACTCAAATTGGATTCCAGAGATAAGGTTAGTTACTGAGGGTACGATTTACGTCAACTGAATTTAGCTGTCTAAAATGCATGTGTCTAATTTAGGCTCTCTTTGCAGTCCATTGAGGGAAGTAGGTACCTCCAGAGGGAGATCAATTCCACTCACTTTGACAACTGCTTTAGGAAAGGATGAACCCCCAATGACCAGAGAGGAAAACCAGATGATTAGATTAGAAACCTAACTTCTAGACAGCAAACATAGGGATTGTGTATCAGATCTGTAATGATACTGCCTGTTTGCACATGCAATCAGATCCTTGGGTCCCATCCTACACATGGAGTGCAGTCCTGCAGGTCTCAGCCTGGATAATGGGGCCAGCATCTTCCCTTCTTCCCTCCAGCTGCCACAGAGCCAAAGCTGCAGCCCAGCCATGACAGCTACCCTCTCCTGCTCCTTAGGACACGCAATCAGGCTTCTTGCCAGGGGACCAGACAATCGTATGTTTTTCAACCCATAATCGCAATGATCAGTTACTCACAAAGAGAGAAATAAAATCTGAAGTTTCCAAAGATCTCTAGGGACTCAGATTCCCCCACATATGCTGGAAATCACCAGGAGATGGGTCCACATTGGATGTTTCAGTCCGAGGCCTCAAGTCATTACTGTATCTTTATTCAGCAAATCACTGTGGCGTATATGTAAATCTTCAAGCTTAAATCCCATTAACATCAAAGGGATGTTAGCATGCACTTAAATGTTTTGCTGAACTGGTACCCTTGGCCCCAGTCCAGCAAAACATGTAAGCATATGCTTAACTTTAAGAATGTTTAACCCTGTTAACTTCTATAGAGTTGATTTTCTACAGTCTCCTGAAGTAAAACACAGATTTCAATGCTTTGCCAAGTCACTATCTTAATGAAGATGCAATGCCCCTATCTCATCAGCATTACAAGCCTCAGTTAAATCAGTCATACTACGGCATAAAGACTACAGCTACATGTACCACAAGGAGATAAAAACCATTAGAAATGTCTTGCCAAATTGTAAATATTGAAAACTAATACTTAAAAAAATGGATTCCGAAAGAACATAAGCCAAATTAAAGCCTCGGTTCATCCAGGACTCAAGCGCTTGATGTGCTTTAAACATGCTGCTGTTTATGCTTACATTTAGACATGTGCTTAAACACCACGACAAACTGGTCCATTGGTGTACACCTTCCCTTTTATATGTTAGATAAAGTAAAATCCTCTGGCTTTTGTAAATCACATTGCTTTGCCTAAGATATCAGACGAGCTGCACTACTCTGAGGCTTATATGTGCACAATAAATCCAGACATAAAAATCAATAGAAACATTTAAACCTGTGAGGTTGTAGAATTGCCCCTTGGAAAAAGTCAAATGTTAAAAAATGAATCTCATATAACTATGAGTTTGCTATAACAGGCAAAGATTTTTGGATGTTCATCTGTACTCAGATTCTTTTCACAGAAGTCAAGAAAGCTTTGGCAAAATAACCTGTACACAATCTTTTTAATGACGTATATTTCTAGATTTTTCACCTTTATACATTGTTATGCAAATTAACTTTTAGAGACTTATCTGTGGTATACCACACAAGCAACTGTTTGGTCATAGATTCTGAATTTTATGGAACTAGTTTGTTTCACCTAAAAATTAGGAAAATATAATACGTTTAGTACAAAGATTAATGATGTATAACTTAACAAAGCAGTTACAGGGCCGTGTTTTGTTTATGCAGGATGGCACCCTATATGCTAAAGATATCACAGGTTTATGTTACCATAACAATGTATCATTCCCCAGCTATTAATCTAAACTGCAGAGTACATGTATATTTAATAATGCTTAGAAAGTCTGTAAGACTTATTTATGTTTCCTAACATACTGCAGCTTTAAACACCTTTTAACATTGGCCACTAATTCTATATCATCACAATGCTTTAATATAAACAATAAGATTAAAGAACAGTACAAGGTGAGTCAAATCAGTACTGAAAATGCCAATATGGATGTTTTGCCCTTAAACTGAGATTCTTGACCAATGCTATTTCTCAACTTTGAGAGTGCCATGCACTGAAGACATCATATTTAAAATTGAAAAGCTGAATATCGTACACAGGATATGTAATGTCATTTCTTTCAGTAATCTGAAGTGCAAACCATAAGAATAAAGAAAAGAAATGACAAAATGAGCAAATTGGCCATAATAGCAGGCCCTTATAAATAAATTTGGCATTTAACTGAAAAATTAGTTAATAGAAACTTACAGTATGCAGTGGTAAGTTACTGTTTTCACTTCTAACGCATGCTTAGAAACTGATAAATATTTATCTTTCTTTCATTACAATAATTCATATCTCAGAAGAAAAACTGCAATTGCTTTGATTATATGGGTTTTTTTTCTATCCTTATGGCACAGCATAAGAAACAACATTTGTAAAAAATAAATTTTGTTTATTAACAGGAAACTGCTTGCAAAAACTAGGCAAAAATATGAAAACGAATTTATAAAAAAGTCTGAAAGAACAAAGCACAGACATTATAATATCGTCATTTAGAATCTATGAACTGAAATGTATTTTTAAAGACAAAGTTAATGCCTCCCTTTGAAATCCTCATGTTAAAATCAAAACCACAACTTTAATAGAAGACAGACATAGGTGCTGTATGAAGAATTACAGCTTAGAAAATTAATAAAAATAGTATCTAAAACAGTATTAGTAAGATATGAAGCTCATTCATTAATGGTCTCTCTGATAATATATCACTGAAAATGTTGCATGAAGGACAGTCTTTGATAGGATTATGTACAGTATAATAGCAAGATATTGAAATTAAAATTCACTGAGAAGATACATCTTGTGAACTGAAGGGTAAGAAGATAATAATGGTAACATTAATAATAATAAATAACAAGTATAAAATGATTCACATAAATAGAATTTCCATCAGCAACCATTATTGTAATTATGCGAATGATAAAGTAATAATCTACAGTAAATAGCTAATCTTTATTGATTCCCTATTTAATTTCTTTTTTTAAAGGGCTTTAGAATTGCTGTCAATAACAATAATGTGTACATGGGGAAAAGTTGTGTGGAGAATAAATGATAAAACCAGTATTGTGTAATCTGTTTCTAAAGAATCTTTTGAAGATATTTACGTTTGGTGCAGGAGCAGAAAATTCTTAAAAGATTTTCCTCACCTATTTAACGAATGCTGTGGGATTTCTTCAACACCTGGTTAAGGGGGTTCCAGAGGCATATCGGGAAAATTTAGAAGTTCAGTACCTGGCTTTTTAATCACATCTCTCTCTAAAGTAGGAACAGCTCTCCATCAATGGCAGCTATGAAGAAAAAACAGGCCATAGACTGTCTGACCCTACAGCAGCCCTAGAGGCAATTTCACAGCCAACAGCAAAGTTAGCACTAGAGGCAACCAAAAGACCAAGAAAGAGACTAAATAAGAGAAATTCTAAGGAACTAAGTTTGGTGTTGAGCAAATCTATGCTAGAATTTAGCATATGGGTAGCAAACAAACCCTCTGTGTGGCAACAAGAACTAGTTCAAATGTGAAGGCAGACGAAAGGCAACACCTTACATGAGCAATTGAAGTGGTGATCATACAATGCCATTGAAAGTAGGGTCCAATTTAAGTATCTTTTGAATTCATAGAAGAATAGGGAATAGCTTATGATATGCCTAAAATAAAGCCCAACAATATAGTCCCGAGAGAAAGACTACATTTTAATTCACAAAGATTTCCTCTTTAGTTTTTTAATATATTCATCATCCTAGCAGTATCTTTTGATAATTAATAATGTAGATGGCCTTTGATCATCCACATATGAGTATTTTTATGCTCTGTTTTGCTTCCAGATTAAGAAGAATATTGGAGTATATTAACCGCCACTGTACACTATGATTTTCACTTTTGCCTTGCATGTTGCTGCCCAATGGAGTTTTGTAGGCTGCTGGTCAAAAAAACATTTCATATAGGTAACTTAGTTGTCTAAGAGGGTCCTTCTCACAAAATCACAGCAAATGACAGTCTGCCTTGAACTACTTATATTGTAACACTGGACAAGTTTGTTTCCACTGTGTAATGCAGAATGTATTTCCGATTTTGCAAGCACTGCTTATGAGCTCCTAGAAAGGAAGTAGTCATTGGAATAAAAAAAGAAGAAAATGCCAGGTACCCTATGGGATAAAAACACAGACCCAGCATGGGTCTATCTCCTTCTGACAGTTTAAATTCATGTCCTTCTCATAATGGCACACGGCCATACTGGCATAAAGAACAGAGTAAACGATGACTGCTGTGCTCCAGATGTTTGATGTCCAAATGAGCTATGTTGTGCCTCCAAGGTGGTGGACTCAAAAATGGAAGCCCTGGCTCAAAATCTGGCCCTCATAAGTTTGCATTATTGTCAGTTAGATAGGAAACATATAAAGGAAGGTTCCTGCTTAAGTGAGAGAAACTGTTAACAATTTGAAATGTTTGATATACTCAGAAGTGCAGCAAAAGGACACCTCACCTTGAGGGCAGATGTCAACGCTATGATATACATGTAGTAAAAAGCAAAAAGTTTTTATTGGCATAGAAAACCAACCAGAAATATGTAGCAATGACTTGTTTTTTTTTCTTTTAGGGGGAGTTGCTATTTCTCACTGTACCCATTCCCAGGAGGGGCCAGTTGATGCTGACACACAATGCAGAGCCCATGGAGAAGACAGAGGGGATTCAGTGTGCAGAGATAGTGAAAAGACATGGTTTACACAGCTAAGGAGGAAGATGGGTACACGGGAGAAATGTTGTGCATACATATATGTGTATATGGAAGGAAAAATCAGCAAGTTCATTTATGTAACAGTAGTATGAAGGGAACTCTGTGGAATGAGCAAGACACGCATTTAAAAGTAATAAATAAAATGCCTATCTTCCAAAAATAATCCATGGGATTTAACATTATGAGGTATTTTTAGAGACATGCTGGATTCAGGTCCTTTAGGTGAAAAACAAAACACTGCACAGTAGCGTTACAATGGATGAAACATTGCAAAGAACAGAAAACTCTGTGTATGACTGTAAGTGCAAAACCCAACATCTGTTGAGACCAAAACTTTCCTTTGGAGATTCATGTCATAATTGTCCTTTAGAAGCTTCCCACACCTCCCTCTGAAGCATGTGGTATTAGTCCCTCCTGGAAATAGGATAGTGAAAAGCCTTGACCATACTCTTTAGCTATTAATAGTTGCTTTGATTTCCCAGAGACTTAAAAGAGGATAGAGTAATTTGACTCCAGCTCCTATTAGCAGGTTCCTCTTTTAATTTTTATTATAATTTTTTATCTGCTTCAATGGACATTTTCCTGAAGTAAGGAGTGTGTGGGACTATGACCTTTGTAAATATCTCTGCCATGTGACAGTGATTGTTCTGATAATTATTCATTATTCAAGACTATAAGAATAATTACTGTTTCAAATACCCTGCAAATCATAAAAGCCTATATCAGGCAGGCTTCTGGAACGCTATTTCCAAATGGAGAATTTTGACAAATTTGGTTGTTTTGTTTTGGTTGGGTTTTTTTTTTGTGTGTGTGTGTGGTTGTTGGGTTTTTTTGTCCTGTCCTGAATTCATTTATTCATTTATCTTAAGAAGTAAAAGGGTGGTCATTCTTTACTTGAGCAAATCTTACCTTCTTTTCAGATAGGGAACTCATTTATGAAGTGGGTGGGAATCCAAGGACTGGGAGTCAGTTGCGTCCAAGAGCTAATGGATGGAAAAAAAATTAAGTGTGAATAAGTATGCAAGATTATACACACTGTAAATGGGGCATGCAATTTTAAAATAAAGCCCTAAAATTCTGCTGCTCAGGCTATTGTTAATTAGATCATTTAAATCTATTAAAAAATAACTACTGAATTCAATCTGTTCCCTTCTCTATGCTTTATTTCTGTTGATGATTTCTTGTAAAAGTAAAATGATCTCACAGTTATATGATTGCTCTCCCCTTTAGTCTAGCTGCATTGTATAAAATATAATGCAGTACAGATGTCAACCTAAGAACTAAATAGCTTATATTTCTAAAGAACCATGAAAAAAATATTAACACTATAGAAACAATGGTTCAGTAATTACTTTTTGCTGTGGAGTGAGGTTAGGCATTTATCCTTATAGATCCCTAATACACTTAAAGTCAGCACTGCCCCTGTGGTCCTTTTACCTTTGTTGATAAATGTATTGTACAGGATACCTTGTATGACCACTACACTATTTGAGGTCATGCTAGGCTGTTAGCACAAATGGTGTGAACAATAGTTTATATGCCACTTAACTCCTTGGGAGAAACAGTTAACCTTGCCAGAGAGGACAGATCAGTCATGTATAGTTATTAAAGTCTAGAAGGTTTTGTTATGCTCTGAAATACTTTTATAGAACTACAATACTTTGTACGAGCTTTACCAAGCAGGGAAGCAACAGTCAACAGTTCTCTTTCCTGTCTTTCAAAGCAATATTCAAAGTTTTCAAAAAAAGATATGCACAGACTTACTTTATGAAGCACACAAACAAATTTTAATATATTTAATTACTAGATTTCCTGAACAACACTAACCAGTTAATAATGTATTAAGCCACTGCTTTAAAATAGACCTAGGTTTCCAAAAAAAGCTGTGCTTTTGATGGCTTTGAAATCGACAGTCAACAATAAAAAAGCTAGATCTTCTTGATTACAGCTGAAATGTCATAAATGACACAGATGGACATCATAATTGAATTCTATTTAATATCAATTAAGTAAAAAAAACCACCTTACAAGCAAATATCCTTTTCCAGAATTTCTTATGAATAGAAAGGACTTAGTGAACAAAGAATAAAACCCAGCAGGAGATCTCTACAGACTTGTCAGGTATTCTATACAGAGATGGCAATGATGTTGTTAGCATAGATGACCCAGTTTCACAACATCATATGCTGCTCCTACATTGTTGTTTATTCTAACAAACTGATTATAAGATCCAACAAATTTTTAGTGCTTTTAGAAAATGCAGAGCTGCAGCTCAGATTCAGGTATCCTCAGCCATTTCCAGTTCAGGCACATAAGCCTGTAATCCCCCAAACCTGTTTGTGGTTTTCATACTCATCCAAACATCATTGACCACCATGGAAACTACATTTTTAGGCTTGACTCTGAATGCCAGTGTGGCTGGCTTAGTCTGGTCAGCATTTTCGATTTAGCACATTCAGATTATTCACCTAGATCAGGTTGAGCACTATGGCATACAACAGGGATCTGTGGAACCTGATCTAGTTGAAGATGTCCCTGCTCATTGTAGGGGAGTTGGACTAGGTGACCTTTAAACATCCATTCCAACCCAAACTATTCTATGGTTCTATGATGACTTCCTCTCTTCAGGTTCTGGTTTGGCATACCTATATGTAAATGGACAGGTGCTACTTAGGTAGAAAGGATCCAAATTAGGGTTTGAGATTACAGAGGACAGGTCACCTCTCTTCACCAGTCAATCTATCTGCTACATGACACATCCACGCTGCATTGCTTCTACCCTCTCTTCCCAGACGCATCTTCAAGATGACCTCCCTATGACTGTGTGGATTGTTGCTACCTAAGTCTACACCTGAGGTGGCAAAGATCACTCAGACTTGGGGAGGGTCCTTCCAATGGCATTCTGAGGTCACTGATGTCCTGTCAAGCACCAGAGCCCTCAGGACTGCAACAGCCTTCATGCCCCATCAGGGGACTCTGCCATGTACCTCGGTAGATGGAAAGAAACAGATCGTAGAGTGAGCATTTGGGGGAAAAACACTTCTAGGAGTGGATTCAAATATATGCATTCATGGACATATTCAGTTGTTCATGTGCATAGTTTCCTACCAAGTACTATTGCATTATTAAGTAAGAATATTTACTATGTCTTCAAGAAAAGGACATGGAGAACTGTGAGAACAGGAGGAAATCAGTTTGCTACCACTGCCTTTTAAAACCTCCTAACTAGCAAAATTAAACCATGTCTCTTTATTTATTTATTGCACTTGTAAAAAGATTAATGGGGATGTGATTCCTTCAGGCTTTTACATATAACCCCATCACACAAAGAGCAAAATTATACAGTGCAGCAAACGAACTAAATTAGCAACATTTATTTAAATAACTGCTATGGAGGAAACAATAAATCAACAAGAATCCTCACAAAAATGTGTTTACAAAGTGTCTTTTAATTTGTTTTAGCAAGGACACAGACTTCTAGCTCTTAGCTAAGCTTGCTTCTAACACTCTATTATCATATCAACTGTTAATGAGTGTTTGCTATAGAAAAGCATTTCTACCAAAAAAGACGATGTGCAAGTTCTGCCTTCCTGTGCTTTAAGACATGGCTGGCAACCCGACATGAAATAGATTTTCCTAACAAACATTTTGTCAAAGGCTTCTAATAACTTGGGAGACAATCAAAATTAACTGACAGTGCTTTGTTGAATCAGAAAAAGAGGTTATTTGAATGGTCATAATCATGCAATTATCTCATCTTCACTGTATTTCAAAAGGCTGTATCTATATCTAGTCCTATATCAGGAGTGAGTAGGGGGAGCTCTAATACTGAACCTGTGATGTATTCATAAATCAGTACTTTCAGAGCCTGTCATGGGCTCCATAATGAGGGTCATTATTCAGGCAGAGTGTCAAAACTACTATCAAAGGACCTTCTCAGAATCACAATCATTCTGTTTCTTGTTAAATAAGCAATGTAGTACACAAAAATGGCAAACAAGAAGCAGGTCAATTTGATACAGTATGAGGGCACAGAGACCTCTAGAGTAATTTACCCTCTGGGAATTCTGATGGCTTGTGAGATAAATTATATACACCCTCAGAAAAGATTAATGGTAATAAAATCCCAGGAATATTTTCAGAAAAAAATGTCCATATGTACATATGGCAACTTGAGTAACAAAGAAGACATTTTCTAAAGCGGAACACTTAAAGAAAATTATTATTAGAACTGCAAGTAACTCTCTGGAAAGCTACTAAATCTTATTACAAAGTTGGCAGCATTCAGTGGCAATACCTTGTTTCGATTTGCTGAACGAGTTTATTGAAAAAGAAAACCAAACCTACAGCTTTTCTGAATTAAAAAGAAAGGGGCTAAAGGGGAAAAAATGGAAAGACAAACTGTCAAACATGGATTTACTGAGACAGGCTATTACAAACTTCATTTTATTGTAAACAAAGGAGATACAAGAGAAATTCTGAACAGAACGTCATCTGGACATTTGACCACAAAGCAATAAATGCAAAATATTTGTACATGATTGAAGGCTGTATTAAATCACTTAGCATAGGTGCCTAAATTAGGCTCTGGCATTACTTCCCTTCTTTCACTTTAGGGAACAAGAATGTAATAGCCCTACATGTGAAGTAGTCTGAATTGCTCATTCTCCCTTGAACTAAAACATTACATTACTAATGGGTAAATTAGGCACTAGTGAAGGCAGTCTAAATTCTGACTCAAGATGACTTTGAGATACTACAGTGGCCAATCATTTTGGGATTAATAGTCAGCTACTTCCGACATCAGTGAAGTTCAGTGCCTCAGAAAGTTAGACAAAGCTCTTTATTTTTTCCTGTAAATCCGGTACCTGTGTTGAGTATATGTATGATATGAATTTATAATATACATATATATATATATATAATATATATACACATATATGCATGCATGTAGTTCTATGGGTATGGTCATACACAGCATAGCTCTGAAACAGCATAATACGATAGAGTAGAAATTGCACTGCAGCCTCTTTACATGGTGCTTCTTATGTGACTGGTCTGAGGATTCTCCTAAGGCTTTGGCAGATATAAACAGAATTTAGCATGGTCCATGGACTTCTGAAGTTATGGTCTTCAGAGACAGTTGTCCAGAGGCCCATTTTTAAGTGGAGATTCAAATACCATTTTAATACTACTTGTGGCACTGACCTCCTGTGCTCATGCAAAGCACCGTTGACTTCAATAGGGCTTTTCTGCAAGTAGTAAATTCCTAGAGAAATGCCACAGTTGTGCCTGTACTGAGTCTGAGACTTTCATGTGAGCTTCTAGGTAGCCAGAGCTTTTGAAACTCAATGGTTTTTCATACTTGCTCTATGACTATTTTTGACTCTTAACTTTTTTGTTAAATTTCTATAATTCAGTTATGTAGATATTCATATCTACATGCATAGCTATATGGCATAACTTTATTGACACAGGCTGATAGCAGATTTTGTGTCTTCTTAAACGCAATAAATAAATTGTGAGTCAGAAGATATGTCTACTCCTTCTCTCATATTACCCTTATTAAACAGCAAGGTGAGAAGTAGATTAAAAAACAGTCCCACTAAGTGCCTCATAAATCCCTCAGCTTCACTTTACCAAACTGAATTTTGTCTGACAATAAATCCTACCTTGTCTACTCTTATTGTTTAAGTAAATTTGTATCTGTGGAATAATCAAAAGCAAACCAATTATATTCAGGCATCTTTTTTATCCATCTGTTTGGATATAACTGTCTATTAAATGGTGTTTGCATATGAAGCAATGTTCTATTGTATGCATAGGTACTCAATTATTTAGATTATACATTTGAATAAACTGTGCAGTTAAGGGAGTACCCTTGTAATGCAGGACAATTACATTTTTCTAGCACAGTTTACAGGTTATTAAACTAATATCAATTTGGCCAACACAGCTGGATATAGGATCCTAACCTTCACCTATGAAAGTTCTTTTCTTTAGGGGTACATTTTACCCCTACAATTATCAGTCATTGTTAGTCACTTCAAATTATATCAAATTATGTAAAAGGGTTATAGAAAAAGGCTTGTGTGAATAGAGACTACAAAAAAAATTAATTTCACACTGAAGACTGTGCATTAAAATGTAGGTTAGCTTAATGCAGCTAAAAGTCCTGTCTACATGCATGATGGATCAGCCTAAAAGGTGCCCTGTCCATAAGAAAATCACTTTGTCTGACCAGCATAAGAAAATAACACAGCATTGTGTTATACTATGAAAAAGTAGTTCACTGAATATCTCATCTTTCTACCAATCAAGGATTTATTACAATATTTTTTTTTTTCAAAGGAGAACACAGTTGTCTTTATGTTGAAGAAAATGAAGAAGTCAAAAAATATTAAACACAAAAAAATCAGTAAGTGTCTATCAGTCCTTGAAGTAAGTTTTCATTTGCTAATTATGAATACCTATACTGAGTGGTGTTGGGAAAGAGAGATACATTATAAAATAACCTCACAGCTTCAGTATTCTTGGCATCTTCCCCTGTCTGTACCTAGTAGAAGGTATACTTTGCACATGTACAAATTGACTTTAAAATGGGATCTGTTCTGCATCTGTTATACACCTGCATGTTCAAAGAGGCAGAACAGATATTTACGATGAACATCTATCAGCAAAACCATCCGGAGAATCTGGAGCTGTGTGGTGTTTGTCCAGTTTGCACTTCCGCTAATGTTCTTTACTGAATACCTTTTCTGTTCTTCTCTTTGACCATCATTATTCTGAAGCAACTACCTGGAAGAAAGAGAATGCACAAACACTGAGGTTGTCTTACTAGAGCCATCTCCATAGTCTCTTCCATACTCACATAGGTAGATAAGCTCCACTAAGAGCAAGTCAGAGCATCTAAAATTAGTTTCCTACTCTAAATCAACCTCAAGATAATCTTATCTATCTCCATTGATTATTTAGAGGTAGTGATGGCCGATATAAGTTGAATTTTTCACCATCTTGAGATCAAAAGAAGTATCATGAAACTGTTAAATATCATTATACTATTTAAAGGGAATCAATGAACAAAATATCCATACAGTCAGAAACAATAGCTCTGTACACTGTGAACAGCCGACTTAACCTCAGAATGCTACAGATTTGCATATGACCCCACGGTTGTGTAGTTTGTCATTTTCTGGACATGCCATGGAGTGTCTTCTTTTCCATTAAACCAGTTGCTCTGCCAGTAACTGATGGTCATTTTTCTTTGCCTGACCAAAGCTGCTCTCCTTAGTGATTCTCATCAAAAAGAACAACTTAGTGAATGCTGAGAGCATTTGCTGCTGCTGGATTTCACAGAAGAAGCTGAAAAACTTAGCAAACAGTTTGCTCTATAGATTCGTCTGGATGCTAGAAGTCTAGATTAACAAAATAAAAAAGCTGCTTTGGAAATTGTACAATGACTCCACTCCAAGATGAACCTTTTCTAGTAGTAGCTAGCATCTACTAGCACAGCTCGGGAAACAACAAGGTGTTGTTTCCTCTCCCAACCCATGTTGGGAATACTGCCAGGGAAGAAGCCACATCGCAGATTCTGGGCTGAGGTCTGGTTAAATTTTTGCTATCTCACTTTGGTTTTATGCCAACCAGCGTGAAAGCAGAGATACTTCTGATTCAGACTCTGATCTTGAACCCCGTTTTATCCGTTTATCCATACAATCATGTCAGGGGACAAGGAATCCCAGTAGTATCTTCTCAACTGCAAAGTGGAATTCAGCAGAACCAATAGAACTCTCAGAAGTGAGGGAAAATTATTTTTTTATAATATTAACACACATTCATTGAGACCTTCAAAGTTACTATGGTTCCCTTGGAGTTACAAGTGTGGAGTCCAAGCTCTGAGGTACCTGATGTGAAGCTGAAAGTGCTGAGCAAAGGAACCAAAGCATCCACAATACCTTCCTCTCCATGGCTGTAGGAAAGCAGCCGATGAGGAACCCTAGCACCAAATGCTGTCATGCAGAGCCACTGCCAAGGTGGCCTGGCCCCCCAAGATTGCTTTGCAAATGTAGGAAAGTCATGTGAGGAAGTCACATCACAATTATTATGGCTCATTATTATTTTGTTACTGATCAAGTAACATACCCGCTTTCAAAGGCTGACCAGAAAGTACTACAAAATGGTTCTACTACAGCATGCAATAGATCTTTTTGAACAGAACTCTGAACACATATATAAATTGCTAAAAATCTTTTCAAAGTTAAAAGTTTTAATATTCTAAATGAGACTGAAAATTCAGTAATCACTGGCTGGCCACATCTGGCTTATATGTGCTTCTGTTTTCCCTAATGATACTTTGAAATGTGTCTTTGTAGATGGTGTAATATATTTTAAAAATTTTGTGTTTACAGTTACTTTTTCTTTTTTTTCTTTCCCGCCCCCCCACTCCCAACTTTCAGGATACAGAATAGGTATAATGATGACAGAATAGATATAATGATGTCAAACTTGAAGGGTTTTTTTCACAGGTACGTTTTATGCTGTAGGTCCTACCTGAAAGACTTCTGAACCAGATCCACACACGACAAAACTTCCAATCGCAGCTTCATCTCTCTTCAGTTGAATAATAAGAAGATAAAAATAAATATATGGACACTTTAATGAGCTAGGTGTGTCTGGTTAAATTCCACTATGAATAATTTTTTCCCTTTGATAAAAGTCTTTAGAGTTTTAGTACAAATTACCCTTGACTCCTGCCAGCCATTCCACCATAACCCTTTAGTCGCACTCATACTTTGCTCCCTCCAGGTCACTTGTAATTGGCCTCTCTTCTTTTGTGTTCGGTAACCTTCCAGTTTTCTGCAGGCCTGCTCACAAGTGAATTGACACTAAAGAAAGAGTGGATAAAGGCAGACCTGAAGCCTTGCAGAGGATAGGTAGGGACTTGCATTCCTGAATACAAGTGGGTCAAAAAATACATTCTCAGAAGCTGCTGAGAGACCTGGTCCACGGTATTGTACTACTCCCAAGGAGTTGCACTTTTTGAAATATGTCAGAAACTCTACTACTGTGAAGAAAATCTGGAAATACTCTGTAAACCAGCTGTGATAAACCACTGCTTAGTTGATACTTCAGACTTACATGGGCAAAGATCCTCAGGCAGGAGCCCTGTTGTTTCTAAGACCTCTTCTGTGAGAGTTGTTGGCAATGCCCTTAGCCATCACAGCACAACACCAGCCTTTCTGCCAAAGAGCCCATGTGGCAGCTTGGAAATAGCTTAAAAACTGCAGATCTTCTGAGATGAACATCCCCCTCTGTACTCCTCCCATCTCCCAGACACAGTGACTTTTTTTTTTTTGACAAGCAAAAGAAGGATATGGGCCTTAGGGATCTATTCATGAATAACTTATACAATGTTTACATGAGGATTTTTAGGTAGTTTGCTCAGAAGTGTTTTGAATTGGCAGCATGAAATTGGTATGCATTGTAATGAGCTTTTCTTAGTGAAACAGGACATTGCAACATGCATGGGTCTTCAGTCTGAAGGAGCAGCCAAGAAGCAACAATCAGGCATGAGAGGGGACACCACCAGGAAGGCAAAAGAAAAGTGGTGGGAGGGATTTGAAGCAGCACAGGAAGCTTGCACAAAGTGGAATATACTGTTACTCACTGTTAATTGTCAAAATGCCTTGGGTGTTGCTGGTTATTTCCTCTGAATTCAGCATGAGGTGATTAAAAAGTCAATCAGCAAAGACTGAAAAAAATGCAGACCTAAATGCTGCAAAAATAATAAAGCAGCAAACATACTTAATCATGCATGGCTGAACCTCATCGTTCCTTTTGACAGCCAACTTTGTGGCACATTAATGGTGTCCCCATTATTTTTTATTACCTATGCTCTTCCTCAAGTTCCCCAGAAGGTATGGCATTCAAGAAGACAGCATCATTTATCCATACTCTTTTTTCCTCATCCTTACTTTTTCTGTACTACAATATTTTTTCAACCTTACTTTATTTTTCTCTTTCACTTCCCACAATTTTCATTACATCTACCACAAGAAGTGGGGTGAGAAGAGGAGGGGCATCTGAGAGTGAGTTTATGGTAGTCAAAATGCATATAATTACTATTGCTGTGTCAGCAGTTTTGCCATATGTAGCAGTAAGGTTACTCTGTGAGTATGAGCTCCACCTGTGATCAGATGGAGCGGAGACCACCTCAGAAGTCAAAAAGAAGGTGAGCCACAAGAGACTGGTGTTCACAGAACACCAGATCTATTTTGCAAGTAGAGATCAGAAAGGTTGCAGAAAGCAACCTTTCATTTTCCTGTTTCCTTTTAGGCACCCTCTCTATGGTACCATGAAATGGACCTGAACAAATCTTTCCCACAAATCCCCCGTCCTGAATGAATGAGGTAATGGGGTAATGAAAAAAATGAATGCGGTAATGAAAAAAAAAACCACAAAAAACCAACCGACTTTTCGTCCAGTTGCTCCAGTTTGGGTTTTTTTAATCCTCAGGGGAAAGAGGTCAAAAATCAGCCCTGCTCCTTGAGTTGCAGCCCTGGTTGTTGTAGGGTCAACATGATTTACAGTGCCATATGACAGACCCCCATTTCAACCCATATGGGCTAGTGATTTGCATTCATGGAGCTAAACCATTGCTGAAAAGCCAAAAGACACCATCATAGACAAATTTCCTGTAACTGTAATACCAACTTGAAGAACTGCTATGCATTCTGGAAATCTTGGGCAATCATGCAAAGTTTGGTAAGCACACTCTCCACACACTTAAATTTCTGACATGTCAATGAACCTGATGGTCTCAAACATCATCCTGTATTTTGATCAAAACCGATCATTTGTAACCTCTTTTCTATAGATTACGGCATTGATCAAGAAAGGAAAAAATAGAGAAAAAAAAAGAAAAGCAGTGGGATAAAAAGCATGGATAGTCTAAATATCCATACACTTCTGGAGAGCAAGCAAGATAAACACTGTTAAAAGAGCTCAGAAAATTCCAGAAGTTGAAATTCTCAGTAGCTGTGTTAGTAAATTAAAAAAGAACAAAAACAAAACACAGCAACTTTTTATTGAAAATGATGCCTTCCTGATTCCATGTTCAGTTGGCTTTGAATGCTGAGCCATTCTGAGGTCCAAGAAGAAAGGCTATAAATTCACACAAGAATTGAAACCAGCTCTTTGGACTCTGCAGAGAATTGAAACAAGACCAAGACCTGTGTCTGCTATGAATACCTGTGCCCCATTGGAAGCAATCTTAACATTTACTATTTGGCCAGAAGCTGCAAAAGATTCATCAACTATTTACTCGGAGGCTGGAATGCTACTAACCATAAATATCTTCAGACTTCTGTTTGCCAACAAGCCTCTGAAATGGTGCCATTTGCTACAGCGCTCAAAACTCTGGTGTCACACACATGTATATATTGGAGTGCTGCTAGAGAAATGGAGAAGCCGTCTGAAAGAAAATCAGAGGGGGGGCTCCTCATGCCAGTGTTTTAAAATACAAAGCTTATTGACAATTTTCATTTCTTTACTTGTGATCAACAGCAACGAAAGTAGGAAAGAACTACTATAGGTTTGCTACCTAGTTTTGTTGTCTTGTTTTCAGGTGTTTTGTTTTGTTTTGTTTGAGGTTGTTGGTTGGTTTTTTTTCAAAAAACATTTAAAACTATAACAGAAGTGCACAGGCTTCTGTACATTAAAAAAACCTGTTAACAAATGGCATGGTATTCTACTTTGACACTGCTACAAACACATTACCAACATTTATCCCTAAAGCAGTAGCTCTGGGATTTAGCTTTTATAATGTTCTGGGAAATGTCCTGAAGACAAAGTGCTTTGTCTCATTTTTCAAAGAAGTTTTGCAATACAGGAAAAGAAGTAGCCTATTAGTGACTAAACATAGTATTTCTCAACATCCCCAGCTATTAAAACAGCAGAAAAGTTGAGAAAAATATTTGAAGTGAATTGCAGTGTTTCATAAATGGGAACAGACCTCTGTTACTGCAACAAAATTTCTGTCTGGTTTAGAGTTGTATTAGTACATGTAAGCACAATAATATAATATCATGGTTTTTATATATATAATTGCATGGAATAAAAAAGAAAAAGGAAAACCTCTAGAAACTATATTCCTTTACCTCGCTTTTGAGTAGTTTTGAAGAAGCGACAAGAAGGGAAGACAAGAGAAGACTTTTCTGACGCACGTTTATTTATCTGAACACTGTCAATTTTGAATTAACATTGAAGCAACCTGTAACCTGTGTGAGTGACTGTGAAGAGACTAGTTAAGGTAAGTAGTCTGTAGTTTCCCAAGGAGTCCTACTACCATGTGGATACATTTTTACCTAAACTTAAACAGTGGAAAATCTCAGTAGTCAGCAAAGTTGGCAGATTTTAAAGAAGTGGCCAATTTATTCAGTGAGTAAAAAAAAGAAACAAAACAACAACAACAATAACAGAGAGGAAAAAAAAAAAAAAAGAGCCCAGGTCACATATTCATTATCCAACATCTGAATCAAAAATGTGATTTGCTTCTTTTTCATTACTAAAGGTGTGTTTAATTAAGGGGTTCTTGCTTTTTCTGACAAAATTCCACACAAATGAAATAAAGGAAGTAGTTCCTGTGAAAGTTGCAAATGACTAGGATATCTGTTTGCTTTCTAATGTTGCAGTTCAGAAGGGAAATGGAGTACCAAATCTGATGCCTGCAGCCACCCATATGGCAAAGGAGAACTAGAAGCCCCCAGATCCCTTTAAATAGCATACCAAGTGCTATTTTTAACGTAGGGGTGAAGGGTGCACTCTGAGAGAAGCATTCACATCTTCATCAGACACAAGGCTGCTAACAAAGCTGTCACCTCCATCCCTCCCACAGCCACCAATGTCACCATTTGCAGCTCCAGTGCCAGCACCTTCAGCGCCTCAATCATCTCTGAAACGGCCCCCTCCATCATCAGCACCGATGAATTTCTCACTATTACTGCTCCTGATACAAGTCTCTCCAGCAGCCCTTTTAAACACCTTTGAGCCTCTCCTTCTCTCTCTCTCACATTGAAACATTTCAGCTGACAGTCTATTTTTTAAACACTCAAGTGCTGGCTTTTAAAGCATTTGATGTCTCTAGCATTTCAGCCCCTTTCTTCACACCTCCTGCTCATAGGGCCAAGTGATATGTGAGGAATTTCTTTTGGCTTCCAAAAAAAATATCCTTTGTTTTCTTTTCACAAGAATTCACCTCATGCCCATGTTTAACTGAAGCACAGTGAAAAAAGAACAAACTTTGTATAGTATTATCAGAAAATATCAACACAGCACATGCACTGAATTGCTGAAAGACAAAGGATTTATCAGCATTAAAGATGTCTTTAATTTGTGAAAACTGGAAATTTTCCAGAATGGCTTGCTTATTAATTTAACCATTAAACACAGACCTTAAACTGCTGTTTATGAGACTTCTATAAACATCAGAGGCGTTTTTTCTCTTACTTATCTGCATGTATTTTTAAAACAGAGAGTCATTAGAAAAATTAATTATTATTTTTCTGCTCAAAAATACGTACATTGCCCTTCTTGTTGAATATTAAGTCTGCTGTATAGCTTTTCTTCAGTATCTGTGAAACTGTAGAACAACAGAGTGAACCAACAAGGCTAAAATTAAATGCAAAGACTAAATATACTATCCACTTCAGCAGCTATTTACATAAAGTGGATGTTTCTTTCCTGTTTGTAAAAGCTGGTCACAAACACAAGTACCTCAATTCATGCACATCTTTAGAATGAATTATGCATTTCCCTAATGGGCATAAGAAGTAGAAAAACAAGGTGCCATCATTAATTTGGAACACAATAAGTTCAGGGAAACTCATCTGTCCTAGTAAACTGAAAATCCTTGCAAACCCTGTATTAAATGTCAAAATCTACAAGACAGCTCACCTTCAACTACACTACAGGATAAGGTGGATGTGTGTCTTGACTTTGTTCTCTATGCACAGCAGATTTTACTTTGGTGTAAATAGCATTTTTTTTTTAGCATATTTTTATTTGGTCAGCAATTTGTTGGAGCCCATGCCACTTTCCAAGAAGATATATTGTATTTTAGAACTCTTCCCTAGAGCTTAATGCTAGATCCCCATGTAATTACCAGGGAACATCGGAGCTCCTGTTTCATTGTCTCTCTAGGTTCAGGAATCTATGTTTATGTTCTTTAGACAGGTCACACTCAGAATAATTTGGAGATGTGTTTTAAGTCTGCAGAGAAGATATTTGATTAGTCCTCAAAGAAAAGATTAGTCCTCAAAAGTTCTCAGACTACTTGGTGGAGTAAGATATCTTCAGAAGAGCTGATTGTTACAGATTATATATTCATCTGTTTCTAAAATCAGGCAATTTTAAGATATTTCACTCTGGGCCACCAGAATAATTAATAGCTTCCAAATGTTTTTGACACTAAATTGACTTAGTCATTCAGCTTGGTAATATACAAAATAGACCAAGAATTTGACCCGACCTATTTAGGTGGAAATCAACCCCAAAGGGAAAAAAGAGGCAAAATATCATCCATCTTCTTCACTCCTTCACTGGAGTGCTTTTCTCAGTGTAAATAGCAGTACAATTTTGTTTTCCTGCAAAAGGAGATTATGATCAAGTCCAATAACACTGTGCATACAATCATATGTTCCCAACCTCTTAGAATTCTTAGCTATGCTTTAAAGCCTTTTGTTTATTTATTCGTTTAGTACAACATGCAGTTATCTGAGTTTGTCCATCTTCTTTTTAGGATTCAGCTACACTTTTCATTTGGGATATTTTGATTAAAAATTAGTAATGCCAAAACAACATGTGATGGCAAAAAATTTACAATGAGAAAATACCAAATTAGAAATCTGAGGTCCCTTTCCTCTTTGATTAGTTGAAGAGCAACACAAGAAAAACAAACCAAGGAGCAGAGTGGGGGTTGATGAAGAAAAGAAAATGGTAAATTCCTGAGACAAAATAGTTTGACGATTCAGTATAACACTGGAAACACTAGCCTAATCCCATGTACAATTTTTACAAGTCACAACTAATTCCATCACTTTATAGAAGCAAATTCAAAACTTGCTTAGAGCCTGACATCCTGAGTTATTCACAGATATGTCTAATTGTCAGCAAATACAGCACTTACAAAGTGATGCTCATCATCTGCAGGGTTTCAGGTTGACCTGTTGTTCTTACAAGGGGTAATGTGTAAAAAAGCTTTGTGGGACGGAAGACTCTTTTGTCTAACTGCTATGATGTGACTGTACCACGACTTCTTTAAATGAACTGCATTTTCAAGTTGAATGGTGGAGACCAACCGCTTCTGAAACTGGTTATCTGCTCAAGGTGTAAGTACACAAAGTGCAGCCTTGTACTAA
>VZTM01010115.1:7987-18314 GCA_013400555.1 Jacana jacana | reverse complement strand
AGATTAAGTGTAAAAATGTTTGTTTTTTTTTTTTTTTTTTTTTTTTTTTTTCTTTGTGGAATAATGTTAAATAGATAAGTTATGTGCATTGAAAGAGCCCAGGGCATTGTACCCACTCAGTCTGTTGAATGTCTTGGGCTAACTTCTCCAGTCAGTCAGCTGGTAGAAATCTGACTGGAACTGTGTTTAAAATGAGACTCTGGTTCTTTTGCACACACTGTCACAGTGTTACATATTTTTACTTGTCTAAATCCAAAGAAAAGGTATCCCTTGGGTTCTCTGAAACAGCTTGGAAACAGTAGGGGGATATTTGCATACGCATTCCTACTGATAAAAACACATGTAGGGAAGATACTAGGCCCTTGAAAACAAACCCAAATAGAAGTAATTTAAATACCACATACACACTGATTTCATTCTAGTTAGTAACAGGGAGGAGCAGTATTTTTTCCCTCATTCTACTCCAAAGGTAGAAAAGCTTTAAAGCTATAGTTTTCGATAGTACAGTCAACCCCTATATCGATGTTTCTTTCTCCTGTATATTCCAAGAGATGTATAGAATAAGAATTTTTCCCCCTTTTTAAAAAAATAAAAGTTCAGTGACAGTTACTGTTAATAAACTAGTATATAACTTGAGTGCAAAAAGAATAAGTTTTATTTATTATTTCCATGAGATTTGTCACTAGATTTTACTTTCCTGCATATCTAATAAGTAAAGATACACCCATTGTGCAGACATAGGTTTTTAATTTTAGAAAAGTAATTGAGGTCCATTGCTTTTTATACAGTGTACTGGTTTTGACTGGAATAGAGTTATTTTCTTCATGATGCTTACATGATGCTCAAGCCTTGTGATGAAAACAGTGTTAATAATAGGGGTTTTTCAGTCATTGCTGAACAGAGCTTGCACAGCATTATGGCCTTTTCTGCTTCTTATGCTTCCGCACTGGGGATGCACAAGGAGAGAATATGGTTCAGCTGACCCCAAGTGACCAAAGTGATCTCCCATACCATATGGCATTGTGCTCAGCAATAAAAGCTGTGGGGAAGAATGAGGAAGGGGTTTTGTCCTGTATTATGGCGTTTATCTTTTCAAGAAACCATTATGCATGATGCATCTCCTGATTTCCTGGAGATGGCCAAATACCTGCCTGCCAATTGGTAGCAGTGAATGAATTCTTTATTTTGCTTTGCTTTTGTGCTTTTTACTTTACCTGTTAAATTGTCTTTATCTCAACCTGTGAGTTTTCACACTTTTACCTTTCTGAGTGTCTGCTATAACCTGCTGGAGGGAAATAAGCAAGTGACTGTAATGGGGCCTAGCTGCTTATTTGGCTTAAACCACAACAAAGAGAAATGAAGATCAGTGAAAGAAACTTTTAGTAAATTGGTTTCTCCCTCTCCACTTCATTGTGGACAGTGATGTCTCTTGTAGTTGTCTCTCATGACACTGCTGAAAGCCCTTAGCCAAGTATCAGCCTTTTACAGAAATGCTGCTCAACTAAGGGCACAGGATTTCTTACTTTCATAAAGAAATTTCTATGCCTCGAGCTGTAAGATGTGGAATCTTGCAGTTGTAATTTCTAACCAGAACTGGTTCTATGTTTATAATCCTAAGTGTTTATGTTCAGCATCCCAGACAGATCTGTGAACATCATGTTTCAATAAAACAATCCGTGGTAGTATGTAAATATGGCAATGGCTATTGCTATGTCTCTGGACATCTGTAGTGAAGGTTATAGCCATACCAAGTTTCTTAATTTCCCAGTCAACATCTACTCTAGAGCACTGTGGATTTCTAAAGGCCACTATTATTTCAAAAAATGTTAAAAATATTATGCAGCTGGAAGTGAACTTTGCTTCTTATGGACACTAGTTCCTAATAGATTTGAAAGGAGAGGAAAAAAAATCTCATGAACTAAAACAAGGTAAAGAATTTTCCTTGTTAGGAAAACCTAATGCTGCATGGAAACATCTCTAAAGGTCATAGACATGCTGGTTCTAGGCATAATGTTAAAGTTTTTGCTTCTAACCTGTTAGGAGGATGGTAAACTGCTGCATTGAGCCCTCCAAACAGTTTTCTCAATCTCAGTATAACACACATGTCCAGATTAATTTTAAAGTATAATTATAATTGTAGAATTCTATTTACCTAGTGATATATGTTCATGATCTGAAATAAATTTACTATATCTGAAATTAAAGAAACATAGACCAAAATTATTGAACTGATCAGTTATTGGTTTGGGTAGAACAGCCATGAGATTTATTGATTTTTCCACTGTTATTTTCTGCCAAATTCCACTTAAAAATCTGCTCTGTAGAGAATGTACACTCCGTTAGCTTATTATGATAATTAACATTGGAAATTCCAAGTCACTGCCAGGGTACCATGCAGGTCAGTGGCAGGGCCTAGCAGTCAGAGTGTATCCCACTACTCTGGCCAGGAGCAAGGTGGCCAGGGACCTTCAAAGCAGCCCCAATCCCAGGAATCAGACACCTACCTGGGGATAGGATGAGGCTGTGCTGTGACATGAGCCAGTGGGTGGGTCCAGCTTGGTGAGGCCAATTGGCTAGGCAGTGAAGGTTTGTGGGGAGTTGGGGACTGGCCCTGCTGCAGTGTCTTTGGTGCAGGAGCTGAGATGGGGTCCTGAGCTGTGGCAGCGAGGGGGAGCCCCAAAGCAGGAGCATGGAGATTATGTTCTAGCAGTGTCCTCAAGGCTCAGGCAGTCATCCTATTGTTTAGAGATGCAGCTTGTTAGTAAGTGCTTTCATAATGGTAAACTTTTCAATAGCTGCTGAAAATATGGTATTTCATTTTGATACTCTATTTAAAAACCTGTAACTCTCCTATATTCTCACTTAAGATCATCAGTAGTATACATCTGACCTTGTGATAAAATTTGTTTCAGTGAATAGAGGTAAAAGCACAGGTTTTTTTTCTGCTGCTCAGAACACACAGGGCAGATCCCAAAATACAATTGTTAAGTAGGAAAACATCAATTACCTAAACAAAAAAAATCAAACATCATTGCAAGCACCAATACTCAAGGAGGAGTTTTTCCTTAGCACAGTTAAATGCAATTGTAATAAAAATAACAGGTGGTTGTTGAAAATATTTGCTTTTCAAGCTAAACTAGTGGGATACTAAATAGTGAAAAGAATAGATTTTCATTATGAATATGGTTTGAATCATCTGGCAATTTGGTCACAATCTGATATCACAGAATCACAGAATATCAGGGATTGGAAGGGACCTTGAAAGATCATCTAGTCTAATCCTCCTGCCAGAGCAGGAACACCTAGATCAGGTCACACAGGAACGTGTCCAGGCGAGTTTTGAATGTCTCCAGAGAAGGAGACTCCACAACCTCCCTGGGCAGCCTATTCCAGTGTTCAGTCACTCTCACCATGAAGAAGTTTTTCCTCATATTTAAGTGGAACTGTGGGGAAGGATTTGACTGCCCTCAGCAGAAGTCCTAGTGTAGTTCGGCTGGTAGAAGGAGACCTGCTGGAACTTGTCGGTCACAGGCCATGGGAACTTTAAGATAAGAACTGCACTCAAGAGAAATAGGGAGTACTGGCTCTGTGTTTAGACAAAGGTTAAACATTACGTAACAGTTGTCCAGTTATTGCTCTGCACAGGGAGGACTGTTACTGATAAGAGAAGTGTTTTGAAGGTTACATCAGTGGTAGCCAATTAGCTGAAATAAGTATGGACCAATTAGTTTGTAATATGCATTAGGAGCACCAATTGATTTGAAACACGCTGCTTATACTGCCTTCTGATCTGTAGAAATATGTGTGGATAGTCCTAATAAAATCGACACTTTGCTTGCATCATGCAGCGTCCCATCTCTCCATCGCGGCATGGAACCTCCTATGTTCCAGCTTGCATCCATTGCCCCTTGTCCTATCATTGGATGTTATTGAGAAGAGCCTGGTTCCATCCTCCTGACACTCACCCTTTACATATTTATAAACATTAATAATGTCGCCCCTCAGTCTCCTCTTCTCCAAGCTAAAGAGACCCGACTCCCTCAGCCTTAAAACTGAGGGATTTAAGTTTTAAGCCATATAATAGTTTTAATGCAGCCACATGCAAAGCTGTCTATATAAGAATATAAGAACTTTTATGTTAAGTCTGCCTTGAAAAGCAGTGACTCAAGTGTTCAATATTCTTTGGAAATATCTTCCTCCGACTGAGCGAACTGCTCTGGCACCAAGCACTAATGAAATCCTTAGAAAAATAGAAAGAGGCAGGAAATGGAGAAAGCAATCTCACTTTTCCATCTGCAGGACTTGAATCAACAGCCTCTAGAATGCTGTCCCTGCTTCTGATGCCAGCTCATTGAAATGAATGGGAAATTCTTGGAAAATATTTATACTAGAAACACAGATACAGTCCAGTATGCAGAATGGAAAAAGCTGTATTATCTGAGACTTTGGGAGTGTGACTTATTTGCCCTACTAAGTAGGCTTTAGAAATATCCTCTGGTCACTCTGTACTTGTTTATAGACCTCTCAAAAGATGTGAAAAAGATGTGAAAGGTGTGAATTTGAAATAAAAATTGGAAAAAAAAAAAAAAACAACTTGAAATATATAGTTTCCTAAAACAGGGGAAAATTCATCATCAGATTAGTTTGAATGGTAAGAGAATTAACTCATATTGGCTGTACTTGGGAGTACACAGACATCTGAGAGTTTTTGCATTAAGCTAAGTTATTTTTGACAGGAGTGTTTTGAGAGTTACTATCCCAGCATCAGTGTGTTGGGTCCCACAGCATTACTCAAGTAATATAAAGTAGTTGATCTAGTAACTGTATAAACTCTATCACTTTAGACCTAGTGCCCTGCAGCCCATAGAGGACAATGGTGGAACAGATATCTGCACTGCAGCGTGGTGACCCCACACAAGAACAGGCTCCTGGCAGGAGCTTCAGTCCATGAAGGACCCATACCACTAGAGCAGTCTCTTCCTTACAGACTGAAACCAGTGCAGGCAACCCATGCTGAATTGGTTCTTGAAAGACTGTGGCCCATGAGAAGGATCCACAGAGAAACAGGGGTAAGGTATGAGGAAGAATGGACACAATTCTATGCTTAGTGCAGCAGGTGAAAACTCTCCTTGCCCACTCTGCATTCTCAGCTGCCTCTATACAGCATGTATGAGTCTCTGGATGTAGAAACCTGTCAATGAAGGATGATGTGGATGCCAGAATGCCAGTCCATCATCACCAAAGCTGCTGCCTAGGTCTGAAAGGCCTACCCCCTGTATCATGACTATCTCCATGAGGAAGAAAAGAGGGGTTATAGCTGCAGAAAAATCCTTTCTGAGAGGAACAGAAGTTCCAATATGCCAGTGCCTCCCTGGGCCCAGGTCAAGGTCATAGAATCATAGAATGGTTTGAGTTGGAAGGGACCATAAAGATCATCAAGTTCCAACTCCCCTTCCATGGGCAGGGACATCTCCCACTAGAGCAATTTGCTCACAGCCTCGTCTAGCCTGGCCATAAACACTTCCAGGGATGGGGCATCCACAGCCTCTCTGGGCAACCTGTTCCAGTGCCTCACCACTCTCACAGTAAAGAATTTCTTTCTGATATCTAAATCTCTCCTCTTTCAATTTAAAGCTGTTACCCCTTGTCCTGTCAAGGTCATCACTAGGATGACTAGGAAACTTCCTATCCTGGTATGGCACTCCAACTGTTACCCATTGTTGCTCTTCCATGGGGCTGGTAAGGAAGCCACAATGTGTAATTCAAGGGGGCAATCAAAAGAGACTTCAGGGGTTTGGGATGGTTGGTAAGTGAACCTGGAGCGCAGAGTATTTTCCCCTCTTTCTTCCTACTTGTGGGTAGCAACATTGGAAGAAACAGACTAGACCATTAATTGTCTATTAATATGTGGTTCCACAGCTGGTGTCACTGCCACGATTTTGTTTTTTTTTTATAATGGGGTGGCCAATATGGTACCAGGCATGCTGGTGTCAGATGGGGTTCACCTTTCTGAAAGCATACTCTGCCTGATGAGCAAATCTGGCAAACTGGTAAAATGGACGAGACAATTTTTTTTTTCCTTCAGTCTTCACTGGCAACCTCCCTCCCCACACCTCTTGAGGGGATGGACTGCAAGATGGGGATTGGGGGAGAAAAGTACCTTCCACTGTAAGAGACATTTGTGCCCACCTGAAAAATCTGAACATACAGATATCTGTGGGACCTGACAAGATATTTCCTAGAGTCCTGAGAGAATTGCCTGATGCAGTTGCCAAGGAACTATCTATGATATTTGAAAAGTCATAGCAGTAAGGTGAAGTGCTTTCTTCCTCTGTCCTTATGAGGAGAGGAAGTGAGAGAGCAGCTGTGTGGTTTTATAGCAGCCAGTCAGGCACCACAAGTATCTACTCAAATGGGCTAGAAAGGTAGAAATCTGAAACATATTGATTTGCTAATAACATAACTAATGATTTTACCTTTCATATCCTGTCACTGCAATCAAGGATCATATCAATGGTATTGGAATAACTTTCCTATATGTCTCTGCTTCACTGAAATATGGGAAGAGGGGAGTTCTGGCCTTTCAGAATAGGGTTAATAAGATTAATTTCTTAGTTTTTTTGGGCTTCTGATAGCTATGAAAGCCATAGGGTGTCACTGGCCATGATAGTGATAGAAAACTTTCACAAGTACCTATACAGAAAAAGTTAATTATTTGAACTGGTTGTGGATTTTTTTAGCTGATTTGTAAATTTGTGACTGATCACATTTAAGAATTATCAGTATTCAAATATTTCAATAAATTCTTATGAAATATATTAACAAAATCCAAGACATTGGATTAAGAAAAGATAAATTTCCTGTCAAAATCAACACATCAATTTGAATCAAGTGTTTAAAGTCAACCCCACACTTGAATTCAAATTCTCCCTAAAATTTAATTTGCATGTCTTTAGATGCTCACTGTGCATTCTGGTCTGAGCTAATAATTTCATATAGTTGACAGAAAGAAACATGCACTTTCAGTCTATGATGTGTCTGACCATTTGTAGACACTGTTTTTTCTAGAAAGTTCTCTTTTCCTTTCACTATAAAGGAAAATCTGCCATGACTAGTGCAGTCACAGATGTTTATACTACCCTCCCTCTTTGTTCAAGCTGTTTGGATACCAGCTTGCCCTGAAGCATGAGTTCTAAACAAAATCTAGAGCATATCAAAAGGATATCCCCTAAGCTGTTTTCTCATACCCCATATTCAAATATTCTTGCTTAAAAGAAATGTGATGATAAGTAGGACACAGATCAGCAGTTCTGACTACCAAGAGCTCACAAGAGCACTAGTGTTTCGTGCCATTTCAGATGTCCTAACATACATAAAACATGCACAGAGAACTAGCAGATATGATGCAGAACTGTCGTGGTTTTGACCAATCGGACAGATGATGACCTCTCCTCCCCCCCCGCCCCTAAGGAAAAGAGAGGAGAGGAAAGGATTAAGGAGATTCAGGAGTTTAGAAAAAAAAAACTAAACTACTTTAATGAAATATAAATAATAATAATATAATAAACGATAAAAAGAAAAATTAAAAAGTATAAAAGAAAGGATAAAAAAAAAAGTATACAGTCTATACAAAACTGTATCAGGCTCCCAGGACGACGATCACATCACCAGTAGCATCAGTAAACGTCCCAGACTGGACTTGGTGACCGACAGGAGCCAGGTTCCGGATCAGGATCAAAGGAAGACGAACAGACAGGGTTCTCCTCAGATGTTGGCCGTTGAAGGAAGAGCTAATGACCCTTTGATCACTCAGCTTTTATACTGAGCATGATGCAGATGGGATGGACTATCCCAGCTGGTCAGTTTTGGGTCACCTGTCCTGGCTGTTCCTCCCTACAAGTGTAACCCCTCTATGCTTTTCCGCTTCCGACCCTCTAACGGGCAAATGACAGAATTACCTGACCTTGGTTGTTATAACAATAAGTATAAGCAAGGGCCTCTCTGCAGCCCATCCTTTAGTATAATCAGGTCTTATCACTATGAGACGAAACAGTCTCTGAACAACGTGCTGTTAATTTCAGACTTTAGTTAGTTAGAAGAGTCCCAGCGTAAAAAGTAAAACTACTAAACAGAAAATTGGTTTGTTTTACCTCAAACCAAGACAGAACCTAAAAGAAACTTTTTCCTTTCTGGAGCAGCAGAAAGCATCCACTCCTCCTTCTGGAGGAATATGAAGCTCTAGCCGCTGTGATTCTACCTTGGGCTTCGGGGTTTTGCTCATTACTGGATTAATTTGTATAGATTAAAACCACCACCCAATTTAGATGATCTAGCTTTGTGGGTATGCAGTGTGGAGTAAGAATATTACTAGCATGTGCATACAGAACATGTATGGTTTGGATTGGAAATGATTTTTAAGATTTTGTGGTTCCAATCCTCCTGCCATGGGCAGGGACACTAGACCAGGTTACTCAAAGCCTCATCCAACTTAGCCTTGAACACCTCCAGGGATGGGACATCCACATCTTTTCCAGTGTCTCACCCTGATCAGAGTAAAGAATTTCTTTCTAGTATCTAATCTAAATCTACGGGGAGTGTTGAAGTCTGAGGTGAGATTGATTCTCATGCTAATGTAGCCATCTCTGTACAACATTACATACAATTGAGCTTTCTAGGCAAGAATTACAGGGTGAGACTGTAGGGCATAAGGAATTCTCCCTATTAATGATAACAAAGTAGTTCAATAGGAAACTTCCCACAGTCATGGGAAGAATTGACTGATATTTAATATAAAAATGTAGACACTATTAATTCAAAAATGTCCTCCATGTCAAGAATACCATTAGCATTCCCCTGGAACCATCTTCCATTCCTTGAAACTATATGCATTCAGGAGAAATCAGCATGAAAATGTTATCATCTATGCCAAACAATATTTTAAGTGTAACTCCAAATATTATGAGTCTTATGACATTATTTATTTATTTATTTATTTTACGTTTTCTTATTTGCAGTGAGGAAATCAAATTAATCATGTAGCTGAAACACTGAAAACACACTTGAACAGCTCTTTTAAGTTGCAAGTCATTAAACTTGTGTCTGTATGGCATAGAATCATAGAATCATTTAGGTTGGAAGAGACCCCTGGAATCATCAAGTCCAACCATCATCCCTACTCTACAAGTTCTCCCCTATGTGGATATAGTTCTAATAGGACTTACATGAAGACAAAAAAGCAACCTATTAGAAAAAGGTATAAGTACATTTTAATTAGAATCAAAGTAAGAATAACAGAAGAACTATATTGTGTCATGTCTGTTATACAGAAACTATTGAGGCCTTAAAAAAGTTTCAGTTAATTAAGTTAATCAAGTCAGTGCTTGAACAGATTTAGGAGGTATTATCTTGGTCAGAAAAGAGAAATGAGAGAATGACCTGCTATATCTGTCTGTACAAGGAGGTTTCAGATAAACACATACAATTCACCAATGCCTTAATTGTTCTAATAGAACACCACTCAATTCTGTGGTTAAAAAAAGGGGGTGAGGGGGTGGGAACAAAAAGAAGTTTAATGAGCTGTTCCAGCAGAGCAAAACAAAAAATAAAGCTTTTCCAAATACTTGATTCCATCTGACTTTTGCCTAGCATATGTATTGCATCATGAAATTTCCCATTCTGACCACCTTTCTGGACATTGCTTGCTGGCTCTCTGTCCAGGAACTGTGAATTACAACTGGAAGTGGCTTGACTGTTATTTTAGATCTCTCTCAGCTCTCATTCTTAAGAAGGGAGTACATGCTTAATAAACACAATATAAGACAACTTTATATTAAATTATGGACTTTGTCCATGTCATCATTTATAGATATACTGGTCCTGCAGCTGTCTGTAAAATGGACAATTCTTGTACTCTGACATGAACTGGTTGTTTTGGTGTCCTTCATCAATGTCTTCTGTCTCTCTTTGGCTGTTAGATTTTGTCCTGTTGTTTAGAAAAGCTATTTTCAGAAGAGAAAAATAAGTCTTTCATATTGTCTTATCTTACAGCCTTGATTGCTCTCTCCCTTATTTTTCACTCTGAGGCCACCAGATGAAAACTGAATGAAGAGTTTTATCCTGTGTTTGACTGTTCTTTAGGATTTTTAGGTAAATGATTCCTAATTCTGCCCAGCTTGTTAATGTCAGATCATCTTATAACCTATTCAGTTTCATGGGCATTGAGATTGATAGGGAATAACTCCATTTGCATGGCAAGATGAATTGCATAATGATTAGAAATTATGTCTGTTTACAGTTTGTATGAAACAAATAAACTGAAAATTCATAA